>PVJH01000151.1:0-435462 GCA_004026705.1 Nesogale talazaci
TGGCTTAGGCTGTGGGCAGCTCACCCCAAAGATGGTGCAACAAACCCACCAGCTGTTCCTTGGGGAACAGATGAGACAGTATGTCCCTATACTCACAGGCTTAGGGACTCTTGATAGTGTTGATAGAAAGTGGACTTGACTTACTTGCAATTGGGTAATTTTAATAAAATGAAAAGTAAAGAAGTTAATGCCAAAGAAGATTGAGTAACAAGTACCAAATGACCCAGTTATTGAAAATTCTTTTATGAACTTACAGACAAAATGTTAGCATAAGGTATTAAGGTATGGAAGGAGAATAAGAAGGAGACAAAACTGTCTTATTGTTTTTAAATACTATACTATGTTCATGATCTTTTGACTAGCTTTAACCCTGTTCCTACTTTACCTTTTGCTATATTTCATATAACAGTTGCTTTTTCCCCATTTCATTTTATTTCCATTGGCATTACACATTCATTCCTTTATTTTCCTTCCTTTCACTGTCACTTTCTTTCCCTCTAAATGTATTCACTAGGTCCCAGCATGTTACAGAAAGTCCTGCATGAAGAATCATTGCGTATCCTTTACATTTGCTTGGTCCTTGAAGCGTCTGTCATAACAATCTTAGATTTTCTCTCCTTTTCACGGGTAAGGTGTATATCAAGATATATGTACCTTTTGTGTTTTCTCTCTATACTTTCTGTGATGTAACTCCTTCAAACAAGTTAATAATTTTTCCTCCATATGCTGACTTTCAATCCGCCCTCTTAAAAGTCTTTCAAGTAATAAGCAATGAATATCGCCATTCCTACTGACTCAGTGATCACCAAGAGAGAACTTCATGCTATTATCCCAGAGTTAAGACTTGAGACTATTTCTCAGGTTGGAAAAATGGCATGTTTTCTATGAGTTCTGAATAAAGGTGAATGAATCAATTCAAGGTGGCAGCCTAAACCATTTCACTAATAACTAGACTGCTGGCTACAAGCTCAGCATCATAAATGCCTGACACAGCTATCATACAGAAAAGTGTTATTTCAATTTTTTCATAAGGTTTTAAATTTTGTTTTTTGCCAAAAATGCATTTTGTGTCTCTATACATGATTTCTTTCAAAGTAGATGTAAAAGCTTTCAGTCTTATGCTCTTTTTTTAAATCACCTTTCCCAAGTTTCTTGAAAGTGCAATGCAAAGCTAAGTAGAACTCGCAGTTAAGAGATGTCAACTCACTAATGTCTGTCTGTAAAGCTCTGAAAAGGTCAGTCAGTGAAGAGAGGCTGACCGTGGGCTCCCCCATTGATGGATATTCGGTGTGGAAATGAGTACTCTTCTTTAAGACAGACACTTTACTTATCTAAAAGTTTTTGAAGCTTCACAGATTAAAATTGCAAACCTGGTCCTCGGCTTCTCTTGCCAGTTATTAACAAGTAATAGGAGTCTAAGATTTACAATTGTAAATAGAATGACTATCAAGAAAAGGAGTCATTGCACTGACTTTTAATCTTATAATATGAACCTAAATTACTTTGTTAAAATTTTTGACAAACATTATCTCTTTAAAAGTGAAAGATATACAAGTATTCTTTTAAGTTATCTTTTATCAATTCTGACTAGATTTTCTTGGAGTTACTGATACACACAGATTTTGGAGAAAATAAAAAAAGTAACCCTTCCCAGCTTGCCATTAAATATTAAAAATTGTGTCTTGATAGTTACTATCTCATTTGGGGGCAGTACAATTTAGAGTTGAACTGATATTATTTTTAATGTCCCAATTAAGGACAATTAAGGGTAGACAAACTTACGGTTCTACCCATATATCTTTAAAAATTTGCTCAAGAAAACTTGACTAAGAAGTCCAAAATGGTGGGAAATATAGCCAGACACAGAGTCAAATGCCACCAATGCAGAAACAAAGTATAGATTTTACTGAACGGAAACTCGAGGACATCTTCAAGGTAAGTCACAGGAGGAGAACTCTTATGGGAAGAGGACAAAAGATCGCTGGGGAATCGACTCACCATCACCAAGCCAATTCTGACTCGTAGCAAGCAGATGGGACAGAGATGGCCTGCTCCCACGGGCTGCAGAGCCTGGCACTATCTTTGGGCATTCACAACCTTACCGTTCTCCCTTGAGGTGATGGTGAATTTGAACTGCTGGCCTTGAGGCTAGCAGTCAGACATGTCACTCACTATCCCATCAGTCAGGGACCCTTCTGACTACCATTTAAGAGGACAAGAGAGATCCCAAATCTCAAATATGATTTAAGGAGAACATGTATGACAAAGAGAAGGTTAAAAAAATGCATCATCGAGATGCACATGGAAATGTCACCCAAGGGTTTTCAGAGAAGTTTTGAAATAAGTGGGACAGGAGAGGGCAAAATCAACTGTTATGAAAGAATAATTGGTGGTAGATTAAGAACTCAGTGTCAAGGAGGACTGCAGAAGCAGGCATGGACCATGATCAGGAACACATGTACTGTGCTAGACAAAAGAAGTTACAAGGTTGGTTCAGAAATCTCTTCCCAAGGCTCTGAGGGTATTACTTATGAGTAGGAAACCCTAGCACTCCAGTGTGCCTAAGTGCCCACTTAGGCAAGTCTTTAAAAGCTTTCTCCCTTGCCTGGACATGCTGGGGAGCTGTAGTAATCCATTCTCTATTGTACTCTGTCCAAGGACAAAGCTGTTCATAATGCTGCTAAAATGGTCAGAAACAATTCAACAGAGACAGTATTTATGTGGATACTCCTAAATGAATTTGGTGCTTCCGCTGTAAGCCATAGCCTTCGACAAACTTAGTGCTCAGAGATTTAAACTCTAATATACAACTTAAACACATGTCCTTGTGGAATTAAAGAACAAAGGCCATACTGCCATAAATTGAAGACAAGTAATCTCTTTCTTAAGACTATCTGGCATTGAAATTATTTTTTTAACTCTCTTAATTCTCTGAAACATGTTCTGTTTAAGTTGTCAGTCTACAGTGTTCAGCTAAAATACTTTAAAGATTTTCTTTCAGGGAATTCTAAAATATAGACAAAAATATTTATAAGTACAATGAAAAAGTTTTGCAGCATATATAAAATATATACCATCATGGTGGTATTATGGGTGTTCACTTGAGTATAAATAGAATATTGACAAATGGAGCAAAAAGAAAATGGAAGTAACTTACATTTTACAGCTTTAAGTCAAAAGAAAAAAATAAAAGCATAGGTATTAGTGTTTATGACCTAAATTCTAAGCCTGTTCCTATTCTTTAAAATGTGTTGAAAGACACAATGGTAACAAAATCCAAAAGGCAAACCCAGCACAGGGCATAGGTTTGAACAGAATGGCTGTCCTCTTGTGCTGATTGGTTTTAATAAGGTGCCAGCACCTCCCTGAATGCAGGGGAAGACCAATCAAGGATGAGGGACAGATCTCCCTCCAGATGGTCCCCAATTACAACACTCTAGACGGGGCATTTTAGAAATAACCTACATGGCAAAAGAGATGGAAAAGTCAATACCAGGGGCTCAAGGGAAAAGGTGGATGATTGGAGAACAATAACAGCAGTGGACGTGTGAAGGTGCTTGGCACAATATGTTTATTTATGTATTGTGAAAAACAATGTACAAGCCCCCAATAAAATGATTTTAATTAAAAAATTTTAAAAAGAAACAACAAAGATAAACTCAAAAAAAAATAATAACCTACATGAAGCCTGGTAGTGAGCACAGAGAATGAATGTCAGTATGTATTCAGTAGAGTAGAATTTGAAGAGATGGTGTTTTTCAGAGAGCCACAGGTCTGAAAGACAATTGCTTTCCCCCTCCCCAGAAGATAAATGTATAATTGACTGTCCCAAATATCTTTGTGAACTTCTCCTTCATCTTCATGAGCAAAGGTTCTTATTTGTCTTACAGGATTTCAGTGACCAGTTCAGTAGACATGGTAATGCTTAATACCTTAGCTTCATAATTCTATCTTTTGTAAAAGGCCAGTGCTATCCAGCCACTGTTTTCTCCTCTTCCTCCTTCTTTTTTCTCATTGAGGTGTAATACATGTGTCTTATCACTCTTTAGTGAAAGCATGTCGACAAGATTGTAGAACTGCTACCACAATCTGGTTCCAAACATTCTATTTTCCAGCTCTGAGCAACACTGCAAGACAGTGTAGAATGACCCTCTTTGGGTCTCTGAGAGTGTAAGTCTCATGGAGTCAGACCACTATGGCCATCTCCTCAGGAGCAGCTGGTGGATTTGAACTATATATCTTCCTTTCAGTTAGCTGAGCTCTGCAACTAATGTGCCATCACCGTCAACAACAACAACAGCAACAACAACAACAACAACAACAAAGCCTCTACCCCCAAGTCCCCTCTGACTTACCTTGTCCCTATGATTGTGATTGTGATTCTCTATAGAACCAGACAGACTCCTCTTTTTCCTATGGCGTGACGGGTGGGATTGAATTTTAATGTGTTCAGCACCCCAATGCTCGCTCAGCTCACAGTGCCACTAGGCCTCTGGAAATGGAGATTCCAGGTACGCAAGATTAAAAATGGATTCTTAGGACATGGAAACCACATCAGGTTGCTGTTTGAAAGAATGTTGCCAAGGGAAAATAGGGAGATAGACAATTAATTTGCATTCTCTCCAAAGGCCAGAAAACAGGGTTTGGCATTATTGAAGGTATTTTGACAAAAGTCACTCCACATTACCTTTGGCTGAAAACTGCAATACTTACAAGTCACACAAAGAGGGAAAGCTTCATGCAAAACAAGACTTTATTAGAGAGCCATTGTTTCATGAAGGAGACATGCTGTGGTGAATAAAGCCTTAGTCTGTTAACAAAAATGTCAGCCCATCACACCTACCCTTTGATCTGTAGCGAAATGATGCAATAGTTCTTCAAAGATTTAAAGCCTCAGGAAAACAACTGAGCACTTTTATACTGTCCTATATGGCCTCTGGAAAATCAGACTACACAGGAGCAGTGGGATTGTGGGTTTTTAAAAACCATTTTATAGGTAGGGTGGTGTTGGTGGTGGTAAAAAGGGACGCTTAGTGCATGTAACCTATAAATACACACACACACACACACACGTTTAACTACCAATGAGTTGATTACAACTCACAGAGACTATCAGTCCTTACAGGAATAGAAAACCTCAGATTTTTCCCACGGAATGGCTGGTGCTTGTGAACAGCTGACTTTGTAAGTGGAATGACAGGTAAGGAACTAGATCACCAGGGCTCTCTCATTTGTACCACAGCCCCAAACAAACCCAAGATCAGCAGAAATAGTGTCATTTTTTTATCTTGCAGAACATCAAGGGGAGTAGATGATCAACAGATGACTGATAACAATATTGATACATAGCACAGTACCCCTTGCCTTGTGTCAAATTTCAACTCAGAATGACCCCGTATAAGGTGATTGGTAGCACCTCTCTCATCCTGAATTTGAGTGGCCAGCTTTTGGATCAGGAGACAGGTGCACAGCCAAGAGGGCACCGAGGCTTCCCCATGGTAAGTCTAGTGTCATCAAAAAGTGTATTTTAGCATGCTCTAAAACAAGCAATTTTTTGAAGCTCATCTCATGCTTGTTGGCTTTAAGAACCAAGTCACTTACTAGAAAAGTTTAAGTAGTACTTATTTTATGAGAAAAAATTCTTGTGTGGGGAAACAGATTAAGCATGTGCAGGTGCAACATGAAACTCAACACAGGACTTGAGTGTACACCCTTTTCTCCATCAAAACACCTGAAAATGGACTTCTGAAAAATCTACTCTTGAAAAACCCATGGAACACAGCTCTCCTCTGACTTACACGGAGTCAACAAGTCTCAGAATCAAGTTGAGAAAAATGGGTTCCTCACTGAGTTTGAAACTGCTGGTGAAGGCTAACTGAGAGGTTGAACATGGCATTCTAGAGAAGGGTCGAAACAGAATGAATCTAAGTGAATAAGCTACCATTGCTGCCATTTACTGACAGTTTACTGTGTAACCAATGCCATCCTAACCATTATTAGGATGTATGGAGAATCTGTGGTTGTGTATAGGTTTTGTTACGTCTGAAATCAAAAGTGAAATTCTGAATATTGAGAAGTATATTTATAGTTATAAATAGAATGGAGGGAGGGGTTAGGATTGCTAAATGATGATAGTCTATATTCATGAAAACTGATGAGGCTTGAGCAGAAGCAGCTAAAATAAGGGGTGACTTTCATCTAAGTAATCAAGAATGGTAAGTTCTGGTGAACATGAATTTGTTCATTAAACCCTTAATGAATAGATTGTGGGGCAACTTTTGATATTTGGGCAAAGTAACTTTGAAATTAATAATGGCAATCTAACTTTGAATCACTGATAAAAAATCTATTAAACATGCCAAGATATGACAAGGCAAGAAATAAGAGTAAATCAAATGAGCTTGGCCAACTTATAAAATCTAGTTAAAAATGGCTTTTAGAAACATCTAATGAAAATCTCAGAAAGATAATAAGGATCTTCCACAATCTTCTTGAGCTACTACTAAAATAGAATGCTTTATTACTTCAGCTAGCGAAATAATGCAAAATATTGAAATCACATTTATGGGTTGATTGTTTGAAATAATTCTGAGAACTCCCATTGAACAGTTTTAATCTATTAGTAGAATGCTCATAAAATAAATATATGCAAATATGCAAACTTTATTTGTATAGATAAAGCATAACTCATTAAATAGTTTTGTGTAATGACAAGGAGAATATCAGTTCACTGTGAGAGAGCTTGGTGAGGTAACATCCTTCTGGATGCTACACAACACTTAGGAAATTAGGAACCAGTGCACTACATTCTCTAGAGGAACATATTTTATATTATCAATAATTATGTTAATGGAGTCCAAAAGAAATAGGGAAGAAAATCATGAAGTTATAAATAATAAAATGTACTGAGATGGTATGAGTTGAAACTTGGGATCAATTTTCCTTACATGAGATTTGATATGATCTTTGAATTCTAGGCTTGGGAATAGGGTCCCATCCTGACATGTTACAAGGGATCTCATAGATTTGGAGGATTTGCTGAGACCCAAAAGAACACATAGGTTCTGGATATGTTCATCGAACTTTGTTCTGACTCTACTACTACGTGGGATAGACTCTCCACCATTTAGCGCAGGCTGCCCACTTCTCACCCCTTCACTCACGGCTCTGAGACCAGCAGAAAACAGCTGTTCTATTGGCAGGGTGCTGCACAAGTGGAGGGGAAACGGGTATTATTTATGCAGGATGCCATAGTTCCTCATAGCCACTTCCTATTTCAGGACACCATGGTTCTGAGTGCGTTTTCCACCGTGCTGTGCATGCTAGGCTTCTAAACAAATGTCTGGTGTGGCCACGGACTGCAGAATGTAATGGGGCAGAAAATGCCGACGCATGTTGCTTTCTTCCTGCATATTTGGAACTTCTCTCTTCTTCCCTCTCGCACGCAGCCTTTGAGACTAGCAATGACAGACATTTTTCCCCCTGTAGCATAGAAAAACAATGCACAGGGAGACAGGAGCTATATTTAGACTAGCAAACACATCATCATGTAGAGAAATGCTTTCACTCTTTAATGCTTTGGGAGGGTAAGAAAAATTAAGCACAATTCCCAGGAGGATGGGCAGAATCACAAAGGCTGGCTACAAGTGGGTGGATAGGTGAGGGAAATAGTTCATGACTTTTATCTCTTATTGTACCCAAAAAGAGCAGGAGATTGATGTTTCAGAATCCCAGGATTTTGGATAAGGCCCTTGGGATTATGTTGCAAGGTGAAAAAGAGATCTATCATCTAGTCAGAAAGACATGTGTGCTTCAAACCTAGGTGTCTCTGATTCCAAAGGTCTCCATTGGTTCCAATTAGATACACTACCACCGCTCAAGAGTGTCATGTTGCCCTGTGTTTATCATTTTAGATGATGCGCCTATTCTACCTCTCTATCTTACCTACCAATTAGACGCTTACTATCCTTGGTCGTGATATTGTTATAAAACAAAGATTGTAAACCAAGATTTGTATTCAAGGTAACGGGTTTCTCATTTTTTATGACTTTCTGCCCATAATTTTGTGAGCTTCACAAATTGATTGAGTGTTGGCAATATTCAAAAAAGGTTTTGTTGTTGTTGTTGGTTTTAGGTGCCATTGAATGAGTTCACAGTGTTCACAACAACCCTATGTACAACAGCAGGAACACCACATGGTCCTGCGTCATCCTCACCATGGCTGTTTGAGACTATTGTGTCAGTCTATCTCATGCAGGATCTCCCTCTTTTTTGATGCTCTTTATTTTGCCCAGCGTGATATCCAAATAAGATGCTTCTCAAAAAATGTCATTGTCATCCAGTCAGCACCGACTCATACTGACTCACTGTGGACTGTGAGACTGACTGACGACAAGAGTAGAAAACCGAGTCTTCCTCCCATGAGGCTGCCACGTGGACCGCAGTTCAATGAGTAAGCACTACACAACTCAATATTTAGGTATCTAAAACTCTTGCTGATATTAACTGTGCCAAGGCAGACAGCATGTCTCTGGTCAGCCAAATTGTAGCTGTTGGGGGCCGTGGAGTCCATTCGAACCCATGGCAACCTTGTGCATACAGAAGGAAACACTGCATGGCCCTATGCCCTCCTCACAGCTTGCTTGATGCCTGAACCTATTGCAGCAGACATCATGCACGTTACACTAAGGGGTTGTGGAAAAAGAGAAAGGCCCTCAACACGATAGATTGGCTTGATGGTCTACCAAGTGGGTTGGTCGATTTTGTCACCTTGTTAGGCTTTTAAGGCGTGATCTCATACAAGTTGAGGGAAGAAAGGTCACCACCATCAGGAAGAAGAGCCAGGAGCAGAGTGTATCCTTTGGGAACAAATTTCCTACAATGAGACCCACAAGACTGATAGTTTGGGATAGGGTGTCTTGATTATTTGGTGCTGCGCTTACCTAAAAAAAAACAAAACAAAGTGGGCAGTTTTAACAAACAGACATTTATTCTTTCACAGATTAAGAAATTAGAGTGCAAATTGAGAGGGCTGCATTTTGGAGAAGGGCTCGCCCTGTTGACTTAGGAGGAATGTGATTTGACTTCCAAGGAAACTCCTGTTTCCTTGGAGATCACTGTGTCTTGTCATCTGTGGTACCCACCTCTTGAAGCTCGCTTCTTCTAGTCCCATGTGTCTCATGAGACTGACGCATATATACCTCACAGGAATCCTGTCCCATGAGCATTACAAGAAAACCTCATTCTCAAAGGAAATCATGGTCATAGACATATAATTTAGGATTTTCAACATACTGGGGACTAGAGGAGGTGGTGTAGGAATGTAATCCATGATACAGTCTAAATGGAGAGAACCAGGTGATAGCATGAGATGACTATGGGTGTCTTAGGAACCTTAATCAAGGTAGCAACAGCAGGACTCTCTCACTGGGAGAGGTCTGAGCTCCATCCAGCAGGACCCTTCCTGACCTAGCAAGGTGCCTCTGGGTCCTTTCCCACAGAATCAAAGAGCTCTAATCCTTCCCTGAGGAGGGCTGAAGCAGAGAGTGAAGGGAAGAAGTTGGCAGGAGAGAAGGACGTAGTGGAGAAATAGCTGAGGTTTTAGATGTGGTCATGGTTGACTCACAATTCCTTCCTTGTCTCCTGAATTATTCTTGTTCCTTTCAAGTTGATACTGATCCTAAATTATAGCCTGTGACTTCACTAACAAACTCTGTAACAGTGAGTGTAAACTGTACATACTATGGCCCTGAAGTAAATGATCATACGCAGTGGAAAAGTTCTGTGGAAAGGAGGCAGGGGCCCAGGTTGGTTAAAAGATTGGAGTGTGGAGGTGTATCCATCACTTCTTAAGAAACAACTTTGTGTGGATCCTTACAATGTTCCTCTCTTCTGGTGTCATTGAAGGTCACTTTCACATACTTCTTCTACTCAGCAATGGAGACAAGGAGTTTACAAAAACACGAGATAAAATTATGTTTATAAATTTATAAATGCTAGACAACTTTTTGAGAAAAAATGAGAGCTTTTAGAAATGCCTTTCTGAAATTCAGTTATACAAAAGATGTGAGTAACAAGAATACTCAGACAATCACTTGTTAGACATACTTTAAAAAGTATTAGCTTTTAAGGATTTTTCCCCGTTGGAAGTGTAATCTTAAACAGCAACAAAAATTGTTTACACAGAATTGAAATGGTGTGTTTGCTTCTAGTGGGGGGGTAGTTCTATTCCCCCTGGAATTCTGTGACACTTTGATTCTTCCTGAAAATGACAATAGATGTATATCCATGCATATTATATAATCAAACCATAGGTGTGCTGATAAATGATCAGGTGATATTCCAGGGGATGGACTTGGGGAAAATTTGACTGGTAGTGTTTATCAATACCCACAGGGTGAGTACTCTTCTATGATGGGCCACTTACAACATGACACCAGCAAACTGGAGTTGAGAAAGCAGTGTATGGTTTTCTCTCATGAACCTTTAGAAGTCAGCCGCAGCACCCTACTGAATTAACCTTGGAGAGAGGCTCAGATAATGGAGGTGTGCCTTATAGTCCAATTCTCTATCCTTCTGGAATCACATTACAAGTTAATTTGGATGAGCAAACAACAGTAGCAACACAAAGAGTCAAATACACCCTTTTCACTTTTACTTTGCCTTCATCAGCTATTTCACTGTACCACCTTAGATGTCCAGGTCATTTTTCTCCTGTGCTTAAGTGACACGTGCTTTGTGTAGGGGTAGATCAAACACACAGTGGCTACCATTTGTTATTCTGCATTGAAGCTTTTGCAGCAGGGCAATGTGACCAAGGACATTGGAGATAGGGAAGAAGGTAGAATGTCTACAATGAAGTCCCTAAAGAAGATCAGGGCCACGACTGGCAGAAAGAGATGTAGAAGCAGGAAGGAGAAACACCACCCAATTCCCGGTTGTACTCCAACTCAAGTTCTGAGGCTCATTAGAAAATAGATATTATCATTCTCTCCTGATTTCATAAATCATTCATTGTTTCCTCTGTCCTCCCTTCTTGCCCTACACTGTTCAACTGCATGAGGACTGAAGCAAGTCTGTTTGTCTGGCTATCAGGCATCATGTGGTAGATAGAAAGACACCAAGGGCCCCTGGTGGTATAGAGGGTTCAGGGCTCAGTTACTAATGGAAAGGTTGGCAATTGGAATCCTTGCAATGAATCCACAGGAGAAACATCCAGCAACCATTTCCATAAAGAGAATAAGCACGAAAATCCTATAGGGCAATTCTACTCTTATCATGCGGAACTGCAAGTAGTCAAAAAGAACTGATGTCCCTTAAAAGCCACAACAGTACAATGATATCCAAACTCCAATGGTTTGCCTCGATGAGGAGCAGAAGCCATTAGATTTTTGTGCAGAACAAGTCTGAAGAGATGGTAATGGAGTTGTTGTTTGCCAACTACTTACTTAATTAACTACCACTGCTGCTCATTCCACCAATCTAACTCCCTACCGTGGTTTCTTTTCATAATGAGGAAGGTCTCCCGTGGCCTGAGCTGAAACCCAGCATAAACAGAAAAGCTGCAGGCGCCCCTGAGACTGACACTGCTTTCTCCTCACCCCAAGCTTGGGGCGCCAAGTGGCAGCCGCACCAGAGACCAGAATGGAAGGTGCCATTTGCTAGAGGGAGCTTGGAAGTAAAGTATGCCATTGCAGGAAAATTTTATATTGTCTTTAAATTTTTGTTCACTTCCTGTGGGTTATAAATAGCACTTGTCAGCTTTATTTGGGATCCAAGCAAACTCTGTGTAGTCTTTCAGACACAGATAAAAAAAATTCTATGTGTATTTTCCAAGGTATAACAATCAATGCAAGAGGAAAGAAAATGATTCTTCCTAACTGAGCAAAAAAGTTGTTTTCAGTGTAATGCTGCTGCTGCTGATGATCATAATAATGAGCATTCTTTTATCCCCCTTTATTCTGATTCCTTAAAGGTTTTCCTTGTGAAATCTAACAAACTAAACCTTGTCCCCTCTATTTCAGTGAATGTTCCCTGACTCTCATTTGAATAACCTTCTCAGGGAGAAACTGGCCTAAGTCATTTTATAACACACACACACACATACACACACACACCACCTGGCTGCTGAAAATATAGTCTCATCATCAGGCCACAAAGAACAGAGGCAGATACTTGGCTTGTGTCTTGGTACTTACACAGTGGAGTATCCAGACAGAACAATGGTGTGGTGATTTACAGAGCCAGCCCTTGACTCCATTGGGCTATTCATAATCAGAGTTTACTTTTCAGACATTATTAGAAAATGTTTATAAGGTTAAAGAGAAAAATTGGCTTTAGGACACGTTTCACAATCAACGTCAAATTTTATAGATAACATTTCTGAGAGACTTCCTCCACATTTAAGCAATCAAAAAACTCAATTTCATTATTTCCAAATAATAAACATTTACCTCAATGCTGCTAATGCACTTAGGGCAAACTGACACGACCCTTTGCCTATTTTGCCTCCATGACGTGAGATCATCACTGGCGCTCCTTTGTCCTGGCAGAGTGCACTGGCTTTGGTCTGAAACGGCATTTCTTTGCATGCCCTACGTTTGCCTTTGCTAGCATAACTACCTAAATGATATTCAGCTCTGTAACTGGGGTAATGAGTACTCATAAAAAAAGTTTAGGAAAAAATAAGGAAAAGGAAAGGACTAGAGTCTTAAACACTGTTCGTACAGGGCTTGTATAAACCTCACTATTGTGTGCCAGTCAGAGAGCAAAATTAACAGACACAAGCATACCATATGTTCATGAACATTGAGCATATGGTCAAAGAGGGGTGCATGATCTAGGTAAAGTAATTGCATTGTCAGCTTTTCACAGCGCCACCCCAACCCCCTTTCGTTCAGATCAACGCATTTTTATTGTGCATCTACTCTGCAAGTCGCTACGTTGGGGAAAGTCTTTTTGCACAGAATTGGAGTGGGGTGGGAGATGGGATTTCTCTCAAGAGAAAAGTCAAACATGCCATTTTCAGCAGCCAGCTGTGTCTCTCAAGTCATCCCAAAAACAGGAGCATTAAAGTTGGAGACCACTGGTTCCCTTCATTTATAGTGCCAAATGTTTGGCCATATTTATATGCCTCCTGCTCTCCTCATGTGTGGGGCTGTGACGGGCAAAGTCCACAGTCCAAAGTCACGGAAAAACCCTGCTGTAAACAGTGACCATCTCAGAAACTCACAGGCCTCACTTTGGGTCATCATGAACTGACTGGCATAAACGGGAGCGGTTAATCTGCTATGCACTCATGAAAAGAGTGGTGGTTCCAGTTCGCTCAGAGACACTTGAAAGAAAGGCCTGTGATCTACTTCTGAAAAAACAAGCTATTGAAATCCTATAGTGCACAGTTTGACTTTGACACATGGGGCCTCCTTGAATAGGAAATGATTCAAAAACATTTTTTAATGTGCCAGGATTTATGTTAGGAAAGAAATCATATGAGAGAAAATGGCTCAAAGATATACACCTCACTACACAGCTAATGTATTTATCTTCAGTCACACATTAGAACTCTTTTGCTGTTAGGTGTGCAATGAGAATCTTTTTTCTAAAACAGGCAGTGCTATAACTTGAGATATTACAAAACAGATGATCAGAAAGAGTGAGCTCATTTAAGGGATGGGCTGGTAGAATCAACAAAAAAAGAGTAATATGTTCTGGTATTGTGGGTGTGGGAATGGGATGATTTGTGTCAACTTGAATTTGTATGGGAGTATACAGGTGGAGTCCAGCCTGGGATCAGGTCACAGTCTGAGGATGTTTCCTTAGCAGTATGGCCCTTTTAGACATGAGAGACTTGGGACGTTTCCTCTCTCTCTGCCCCATTTGCCTTCCTCAGCCCTATGTGGGCCCAATGAACCTGAGAGCTGCTGGCATCCTGCCACCTTGGATCCAGGTGACACTGCACCTACTGGCCTATGACTTCTTGGCTTCACCCTTCACCTTTCTGCATCATTGGTCTTCAAGTCCATGAATCTTAAAATAGACTCATGGACTAGGATCCTGCTTATGGACTTGAGCTAGGCTTCTTTGGAATGAACTTTCTTGGTATAAAGTTTCTTTGTGTGCAAAAATAGTGTAACTGCCTTTGTTTCCTTGGATAACCTAGACTAACACTGGGTTATATGTCTGGGTGATAAGCAAAATGTCAGCAGTTCAAATCCACCAACTGCTTCACAAGAGAAAGAGAGTTAGTCCTAGAAACATTAAGAAACAGTCAGTGCTACCCTTTGCCCTAGGGTTGAGTGGAATCAGGATTGATTACATGGGCATGGTGTGCTACCTGACACTCACTGTCCCCACAGCACAATGTAAAACTGCTCTTTAGCGTTTCCAAGAATGACAGCCTCCTTTTCTGCAGGGAACGTCTGGTGGGTTTGAGTGCTCGACTTTGCAACCAATTATCCTCATAACTCAATCATCCAATTCCATGGAAGGGCGTTTCGTTTGGGCTTTTGGTTATACTACTGTGCAAGATCCAAATATAGTCAAAATATGTTAACCTAATCTCACTGTCACATTAAATTTTCTCTTAGCACATATTTTGAAGTACTGGCTTGACCTGAAGAACCTTTCTTACAATTTCCAGATGAGTTTCTAGCAGAACTTGATCGATTGCTTGTGTTCTTATTGTTTTCTACTCCCTTGATGTGTGTTTTTTTCCTAGTGTAATCACTATAATTTTACCTATTGTAAAATATTCATATTGCTTGAAACCTGCTGTTGGTGATAAGTGAAAGCAAATTCTCTAGCAGGCTAAAATTGATGCTATTATACATATTCAAATACGAACAAGTTAAATACCAGATTATATATATCAAGTGGGAAGCTGTTCAAGATTCCATGATCATATGCATACAACCAATGGATAACAAATAAGGAAGATGAAAGAAGATTCGATGCCTTTTGATTCTGGTGGCAGTGATGAATAATAAATGTGAAAAAACTTCAAAAAGTTCATGAAACTTTGAGCTAAAAGGTAATGGAATGTTTTCATTGTTTGACAGTCCCCGCAAGGCGAGTGTACCCAGAACTTCCAAGGAAGGAATACAGTCATGGTGCCCCTGAGGTGGAGGAATGGTGCGGCGTCATTCACACATTTTTGCATTCTCCATATTCTAAGGAGGGACAAGTCCCTGGAGAATGATGTCTCACAGGGTAATATCCAGGATCAGGGTAAAAAGGAAGATACTCCATGAGATCAATTGGCACAGTGGGTGCAACAATGGACATTATCAGAGCAAAATGGTGAGGCTGAGGTTGGACCAGATAGTATTACATTCTGTTGAATACAGAGTTGCTATAAATCAGAACCAATCTGACCAAACCTAGCAACAATGCTGGTGTCAATATCTAGAAAATTAGATTGTCTGTTACAATAAACCACTAGAAAGTCAACTACCAAAAGGTATCAATTACTAATAATGGATTAAAGTGTATAAATGTTCTTATTTTATTATTTGTATTATATTTCTGAGACTATCATAGAATAAATTTTACCACCTTGATATATCCTTATCAGACTTTTTAAGAAAATATTATGAAAACATGAATTTTATCATTTATCCTATTCAACTTTACATAAAGCTTAGTGGTATGCCTGCACAATAAATACCATTGTAATTTTATCACTATATGATATTATATGTATAATTAACATATACTTTTGTATTTCATTGCATCTCTCAATATACGTAACTATTTGTACCTAGGGAAGATAGTGTGCTTCACTTTCATTTTTTAACCTCTAATATGTAATAAGTATCGCATATTCTAGTTCCTTACAGGTAAAAATATAAAATTTATTTTAACTATAAAATAAGAGGTCAGTTTAAAATAAATGGTCTAAATGGATACATAGATTCATTTTATTTTATCACACTAACCATGTAAACTATAACGTGAGTGCATTAGTAAACTATCAACATATGACTTTCTTCAGTAGAGCTTCCCAAGTAAGATGGATTCTGAAGAAAGTCCAGGTGATCTAGTCACCCAAACCAGTCCCAAGAAAAGACCCCACAGGAGCTATGGCGGCACAATGGGGTATGTGCTGTACTACTCACTGCAGGATCAGTAGTCTGAAACCACCAGCATGAAAGAGAGACATAAGGGCAGAGAGAGATAGAGAGATTGATCACAATTATCTGGCCTATAACTTGTCATTGGAACAGGCATCCGTTTGGGGCAATTTGATAGCAGCTAGCAATATAAATGCAATGTTTTCCCTTATAATAACTATAAAACAAAGTGCTATTGTCCTTAAAATGTTCCTTTACACCATTTCTTTATTAGTTGACATCAAAAAATAGTATTCTTAATGCTAAACCAAATTCCTTAGTAATTTTCTGATAGTACACTGACTTTGATTTTGCTCAACTATTTGATTTGAACTGAGAAATATGCAGATGTTCATGAAATTAATAGATGGATAGATATAGGAGTGACATGTAACTGGAGGTCAACTTCTGTAAAAAGTGTCTTGTTGCATGAGATATTTCTAGTGCTCACACATTTTTGATTCCCTGCCCATCCAGTATTCACAGGAAAACCAGATTCATGTACCTTAAGCTACATGATTTCCTTTCACCTGATAATGACTTTGGAAACGATGTGTTTACATGAGAATGTCAGGAAAGGGCTATCAGATAGTAGTATATGGTGGTAATCTTCAGACTTCAAGAAAAAGGAATAACTGAGTGACTGAGATTTCAAGATTTATGTGTTGCAACACATGACAGGTAAAAATCCTGGCTAACACATCTCTGACAAGTTATTGTTGCCAGAAATGTGTTATGGCAATGTGCTAGCAGGCCGTCCTAGAATATATCATTACCATCATCTGGCAGTCATGTGCTTATGCTAATTTTATGATTGAAATGTAGGGGTGGAGTCTAGTTTGTTAATCTGGAGCTAGCCATTGAGTAGCCAATGAGGCCTCTATGTGGGCATGGCTTTCTCCTGAAACTTCTGAGAAATCTCGCGATATTTCCCTCGTGAAGATGCGAAGCTACCTTCCCCAAGTTGTTAGGAGTTAGTCTCAGAGATGATGAATCACGGACAAGACAAGATGGCAGTGTTCAAGAAGCTAGAGGAGCTGGCAGAGAGACCAAACTGCTTTGCCCTGATGGAGCCAGGCCTTTGAAGCTGGGGTGGCCACATGGAGACCTCTGCCAGCGATGAGTTACTTCTGCTGTTAATGGATCCTGAGCCCTGGAAGCGAGGAGCCATGTGGAGACCCCTGCCAGCGTCGGGATTCTGCACCCACTGACCTGTGACTTGTGAGTCAGAAGGAGACTTTATAGACTGATTTCAGGCATATGGGTTATTATCGGACTTATGACTTTGAACTGGACTTGGCCTAATGTCCTGTTTCTCTTGTATATAAACCTTTCCCTTATATCTATAGGCATGTCTATGAAATTTGTTCCTCTAGTCTGCCTGAACACATTGTCATAGTTAGATGATTTTAGGTCAACTGAGCTGAATCTAACCTGCAATTCTGGCCCCAATCTGATGACAAACATATCCTTTGGTATGTTGCCTTCTTATAAGAAGAAACTGGCACCTTTATCATTCTGTGCTACTTTCCCCTCCTGCTTTCTCAACCTCTGCCAGTGGGCCCTGAGGGCTGTACATGACCTCTATTATTTCCATGTACCTCAGGTATACCCAACCTTGCCCCCACTGGTCTGAGGTCTCTCTCTGGTTCTGAATTCACCATCCTTTTGTCATTGGCCAGCAGATTCATAAGCCTGAAGAGAGACTAATAGATTAGTTTCAGACTTATGGCTTTGATTTGGATGATGGTTGAGTGTCTTCTTGATACATGGTTACTTTTTGATATAAAACTCTTTCTTATGTTAGATGAGTGTCACTGGATTTGATTCTCAAGACAACCTGACCTAAAAACATTAGCAATAACTATATTGACTCTAACGTGAAACTGTAAAGAACAGGTAGTCATCACTTCCACCGTGTAAAAACATGATTAATAATAACAATTCTCCATGAGAGAAGCAGAGAAATTAAACAAAAACATGAGGTGATAAATTAGACCCCAAAGATAGCAGTGACCAGATTGGTCAAAACATTAGAATACATAAACAAAAAAAGAGATCTATATTCTTTAATTATCTAGTGTCTTTCTGACTTCAGGAGAAGTCACAGAAAATCACTTGGACTTTATTATTTTATAACTTATTCTCTTTTTCAAGTTAGTAGAGTTTAGATAATCAGACATCTCATTTTTAGGCATTTGTGTAATATGAGGATCATTGTACTGTTTATCTTTGGTAAAACTAAAGAAACCAAACTCACTGTCATTGAGTCAAGCCTGACTTGAAGAGACCCCCTTTGGGATTCTGGGGAGTGGAAGCCCCAGTCTTTATCCTCTGGTCATTTCAAACTGCTGACTATGCAAACCGCAGCTCAATACATAACCACTACACACACCATTGGGGTCAAATGACGGACAGAAGCTTTGCAATATGACAGGATTTTCTTCTAAATGGCCAGTTTCCACAAGAGAGATTGCTGCACTCTTATTAACCTTATATATTACATGCAAATGAATGCCAAATAAAAGACAAGCTGCATGACACGCCCCTCCTCCCCAATCTAAATTCACTGCCATTCAGTAGATTCTGGCTCATAGAGACTGTAGTTAGGGTTTTTGAAGTTTGGGGATACTTGGTAAAGCAGAGAGTCTCTTCTCCGGTGGAGCAGCAGACGGATTTGAATGACTAGTCTTGAGGTCAACAGCCTAAAACTCAGCCAACAACAATGCCACCAGGATTCCTTCAAGGTGTAATAGGTAGGGAAGTATTAGAACGAGGTTTAATGGAATGCAGAGATTGATTATTATTATGCAATTGATCTAGTCAATGTAATTAGAAAACTATTTAGAACATGTGAGGCAATATTTTAATGCTTTATAACAAAATGAGACACAAAATACCCACTCCAAGTCTTTGAACAGGAAATAGTGAAGACTTGACATGTCTAACAATGAAGAAAATTTAAGAGCTATGCTGAGAATATTTCATTATAGAACCAGCATTCCATATTTATGTGGAAGAGGACAATAAAGATGTTTGAGTAAAAAGCATTTACAATGGTCAATCCTACTTAAGAATAAAATGTTTATTTTTCTCTAAAGTCAAACAGAAAATGAAAGCAACTACTAGATTATAATTTATCTACTTGAGTATTCTCAGATATGCTTGTGTGCATGTGCTGTAGGGAATGTGGAGGGCTGGAAAGTGCCAAAATTGAGAGATCTGAGGATCAGATCAAAATCTTTGTTATTTATTCCAACAAAAGGGACGAAGCTGTATTTTTAATTGAGGGATCAATATCATCTTGAATGCTAAAAAACAATTGGTTTTACAAATTCATCTTAAATATTATAAGACTAAGCTTATTTTTTTATCTTTTGGACTTCTAGTACAGTGTTGGACTAGAGTGATGGCAGAAGACAGCCTTGTATTTTCCCAGAATTTGCAGAAAAATATTCATTCATCTGACATGATGAGTGAAGGCATCTATAAATTTTTTTTTGAAATTTTCTTTATCATGTTGAAGAATATTCTCTTATGGGAATTTTCTTGTCATGTATTGATTTTTTTTGTCAAATATTTTTTCTGCATTATGAAGGTGATCATGAAATTTTTCTTCTTTAGTCTTTCAATATGATGAATTATACTGATTATTTTTGAATTAAATTTATACCCTCAGGATTAGCAAATTGTGCTCATGACATACTATCATTTACTCTATATTCCTGATTTCATTTACTAATATTTTATTTTATTTACTAATATTTTATTTATTTTATTGATATTACTTATGCTTAAGCGGATATCAAGACATGGCAAAGATATGAGACAACTGAAAGTCTTATATATTACTAAAAGGAATGCAAACTAACAACGATACTTTGGAAAATAGTTTACCATCTTCTCAAAAAGTTATATAGTCATTTAAATTATCCAGAAATTCTACTTGTAGGTAATTATGCACGAGAAATGAAAATTTATGTTTGCATCAAATATGTTCATGCTATTCATAATCACACCAGATAGAAATAGCCCACATGTTTTTCTTATCTGATGAATAGGTAAATGAACTGTGTAATACATCTATACAGTGAGAAGTCAATGTATCAATACAGAAAATGCACTGTGACACACTCACAATAGCATCCGTTTTTCTCACCGCATTTTGCTGTGTGAATGAAGGCAGACAGAAAAGGTTCTGTACTGTGTGAATCCACTGATATCTCAGCCTGGAAATCATATGGACAGAAGAGGAGAAAGTGATTACCAGGCTCTGAAGATGGAGAAAAGGTTTGTGACAAAGGAAAAGGAGGGGATTACTTGAGGTTATAGAAACATCTTCACTGAGTTGAATATTACATATCAGTATGAATTGTGGAAAAACAAAGCTGTACAATAAAAGTGATTTCACTGCATGTAAATTCTGCATCAACAAACTTGACCTGCTTATTTTCCCAAGAAAAACTACTATGGGATGCCTATTCTAAAAATATTCCTCAAAATTTAATTACTGACTTTGAAGAAAAATATGTGTAGTCTTTCTTATTATTATTTTTGCTTGATAAACAAAAGAAATTAGCTGCTCTCATTCCATTTTTATTCTAAATTCATATGATATATTACATGACTAAGCGTAATTTTTATCTTTTGGACTTCTAGAATGGTGTCCAATTAAAGTGATGGGGGAAGACAACCTTGTATTTTCCCAGATCTTACAGGAAAAGATTCACTCTTTAGCCATTAAGAGTGATGTTATTTCTAAATTTTTTGAATTTTCAATGTATAGTTATATTACACAGTTCATTCATAAGAAAAACACATTTGGGCTATTTCTGTCTTGTGTGATTATGAATTTCATAAACATATTTGTTGTTAATTGTTTTTATTGATAGTTAAACAAAACAAAACTGGGAGCCTTAAAGGCAGACATTAAAAGTGAATCAATAACCAACAATGGTCAACTTATTGAATAATGAAAAATATGAGTTGATAGAGTTCAAAAAGTAATGATTGAGTTGAGTCTTATTCAAAACTCATTAAACTAGGTCTTCCCTTATATTTTCTGATTGCCCTTTCTCTTCAAAAGTTGTCTTGAAGTTATAGTGACATTTCTTATTATAATTTTCCTTATAGTTTATATATAATTTTAGAAAGTATGCATAAATTGTAATCTGCTATTTTATTTTCCTGATAATATTTAGATGGAACACTCTTAAATATCTATGAAGAGATGTTCTCAAATCCAAGCCCAATCCACCACCACCCAGCCAATTCCAATGCAAAGTGACGCTATATAGGGTTTTCAAGACTGTCAATCTTTATGGAAGTATATGGTCAATTCTTTCTCCAAAGAGTGGCTAGTAGGTCAGAACCACCAACCTTATGGTTAGTAGTCTGATGGTATTCTGTCTTAAAAGTGGATTATTGAAGACATTATCTTCTTAGTTTTCATAATTCATAGGAAGTCCCAGATTCCCAAGACAGAAACATGCTTTCCTCTTGAAGCTGTGTTCTATGTGTTTCCATTTTTCAGTATACAAAATCTAGGATTGATGAGCCAATGGTGACAGCAAGTAGATTCAGGGGTTCAGAGAGAAGGGGGTACAGTGGGGGGGTAAAGTGGAGACAATGTCAAGAAGTCTATGTAGAAAAAGAATGTTTGAAACCTGATTGTGGTAGCAATTGTGTAATTCTACTTGATATGGTTGAATTAGAGAATGATATAAGTAATAAATGCCAACAGATAATAAAACAGGATTTGAGGCTGAGCCCCGGAGGCGCAGTGGTTGTGCGCGGGACTGGGTTGGAGGTTCAATTCCGGCTCACAGGAGCAAAGACTGGGCCTCCTACTCCCACCACCAGAGGGCAGTGATGCCTAAAAAAAAAACAAAACAAAAAACAGGATTTGAGTAGTCTACGTTCTGAAACCATTTTACTGGAAGGAACATCTTTGGAATTACTGACTTCTCATTTTCAGAACCCCTGAGTTGTAATGTTTTCAAGTTAGCAAAGTTTTGTGAACTCTTCGTTGGCTACAGTGACCAAAACTGGACTGTTTGGAGGCATTTCCTATAATAACACTGCTGTTGTTTTATATTTACTATTAAATAAGATAACTAGAAACTATGTCAAAACACTATAATTATTTCTTATCATTTTCCCATGGCCTTCAAGTCAATTAATAATCATGAGCAGCTCTACTACTGGATAGAACTGCCCCCAGGGGTCCCCAGGTTCAAGTCTTTTATGGAAGCACATCGCTCGCTCCAACTGTCTCCTACTGAGCTGGTGAGGAAGTTGAAGTTTCAGCATTTTGCTTAAGTTCACGAGTTTACAGGGATCCTTTCCTGGAGCACTCATTGAAGAATGATTCTGAATCATACTATTCATCATCAGAAAACAATAAGCAGTTTGGGGGTCAAAAAAATTGATGAAGATGATAGACACCTCTGCAACATTGAGAATCTTTAAAAGTGCCATAGCATTGCTTCAACAGAAGGAGGAGGCAACCCGCTCAGAATGGCATCACTGTCCATAGTAAGGACACACTGCACTTCAACTTTAACACAATTATATCACCCACAATAGCAGCAGGAAGTTCTATGCACCATTTTCCCAGGAAGATAAGAGTCTATTGTAAATAATACTGAATCACACCAGTGACTGAAAGTCTCAGAGAAACCAACGTGATTTAATAAAGTCATATCTGCGGTAATGAGCATGCACCCACCTTACACTCTGATTTCTTTCCATTGACACAAAATAAGAACTTCTGCTATAGCAATTTCTGAGTGTCTTGGCACAGGAGATACTTGTAATCTCCATTATCATGTACTAGGAAGAAGAGAAAGGATAGAAGAGTAGACCACAGAGTGGTTTTCTTTCTTTGTTTTCAAATACTTTTATTTGGGGCTCTTACATCTCTTATTACAATCCATTCATTCCTCCAATGGGTCAAGCATATTTGCACACATGGGGCCATCATCATTTCCCACTTGAGCTCCTGATATCAGCTCCCCATTTCTTCCCCCTTCCTCCACAGGGTGGTTTTGGTAATGTTTTCAGGACCAGGGAAGCAATCATGTGCCAATTGTGCATCCAGGTGGCATATAATGTTCAAAGTAACATTTTCAGGGCTGTGAAGCATACCTCTGTTTTGTCTCAAACGAATGCATTCTTAGTGGAGGAAGACAAAAAGACTGCAGCTTTCCCTTAACTAGCTTTGATGGATAATGACTGCACAATATCAAATGTACTATAGTCCTTTAAGTTGAGTGGCTAAGATCCCGTAAAGAATGCACATGAGAAATAAAGAAATTGTTGAAGTCGTGAAGTTTTCCACATTAACGATATCCTCCTACTATTCCTTCAAATTCATTTTCAGATGTTAGTAGCTAGTACACACAGTTTGAAGCATCACCCCATAGTTATTGATGCATCGTTTGCCTCTGATGATAAATCTTGCATTTATCTTTATCCATGTTTTATAATGAAAAATTAGCAGGGAAAGACTCCAGGAGAAAGTCAGTTATTTAATTAAAATAAATGTATGCTGTTAATGAATAGGATTAAGCCTACAGAACACAGCCTTTGATCTTATTTGTATTTTTAAATTTCCCCAAAGAATTAATTATCTTCTTCAGAAATGTGATACACTCTAAAGCAGTCCTTTTCAAGCTGCATCATGCTGCACCATAGGGTTTCTGCAAAGGTAGATAGGCAGCCACGTGCAGTAGGCCGAAAATGAAAACAAAATTTTTTCTGGACTTAAAAACAGCAAGAAAGAAACTGAGAGTCTCTCAGAATACCAGCTTACATTCTAATGGTCTGTTAAAATGAAAATTCACTTCAGAATCCATAGGAATGAGCCATCCCTGAGTAAAATGCCTCCATTGAAAGCAAGGGCAATGGTCTTAGAAAGATCTGAAGGCACTAGTGAGCTGTGCATTATACTTGAATGTTAAAGATCATGAAAAAATACAACTCGATTTACTAGTGAAATTATCAGTAACTGTTAAGGCATTGCTATTTATATAAAGTTGCTCACAGATAATGTATTTTTTAATAATAGTTTAAAATATTTTCATAATTTATCTTTGTTTATTTTTTATTGGCATCACTGCCATAATTTATCTTAAGAATAAAGTGTCAAAAAGAAAAAGAATAGAGTGTCCACATCAGTCATTGGGAGAGTAGTTTGGGATGAAAATTACTAATACTACAAACAATGAAAAATCAATAAAAATTTTAAGTTCTATAGAAACTAGAAAAATTAAAGCAATGCATTCTCAACGATACATTGAAAATTTTAGAAACTGTACACATCTGAATGAGTGCAATGTTAATTTTTCATTCTCTTACTGAAGGCTAATATATTAAACTAACAAAAGTAGATATTAATATATTTCTTTCACTTTGGTCAGTTATGTAATTAAATTGAATGGAATTAGCTGTAACACAAAATCTGTGGATTTTTTTAAAGGCAGTAAACAAGTATTTCAAAACATTTCCTTTCCATACATTCTTAAAGAAAGACTTTATGTAAAATCAAATTTTAGAGGAATTTTTCTTCATTTAGATCTTTAGCTTGTCAAGCAAACAGGTGAGGCTTTAGTAGTGTCCAATAATTGAATTCTTTCACTCTTTCTTCACATTAGTTTTTAATTAAAATAAAATTCAAACTCAAAAAAGCAGTGAGTTTGTGACACCATCTTCTTCATGCTATGAGGGATTTTCAGAGCAATCCACAACCAAGGAGAATGGAAGCAGACATCAAAGACAGGAAGCCACCACAGCCCTCCAGGTAGAAAGCAGGCCAGGGGTCCAACGCTGAGTTTGCAAACTGTCCTCTCTTATTAACTGAGCACATTATATTTCTGGAAGCTTATATCCATTTTGCTGTCAGTGCTGGGTAACACATGACATTCCTGCTTTCATTCTTTTCCTATGGAGTTTCCAGGAACAATTGAGTCAAAAGGGCCAATTAATTCATGTGCATCAAAATGGTCCATTATTTTGAGGTTGTTTGACTCCAGCATTTTATGGAAAATGTTTTCCAGGGAAATCTGTTTTTGTCCCATTTATTTTGTATGTTTCTCCCTGACATCAAAGTCAAACCCTAAAACTTAAAAAATATATATAAGGAGTCTTAAAACTTCTATTTTCAACATTTTGTTCAAATTTATGTATATTGATTGGAAAAAGGCTTGGAGTTCATAAATACATCACGGGAAGTTTTCTTGTCAATAATCAGGCAGTGAAATCACAAACTGGGGTAAAAATAATAAATGAAGGGAATGCAAAAAGAAGACAAATACCAGGGCACCCATAACTCAGACTACTTTTTGTGTGTTGTTTAAATAATAAATTATAAATGCAATATATACTGTCCTATTCCTCTTTCCTGACAAAGAAAGCACAAGTGTTTGTTGGCATGAGAGAACTCCTTGGGCACCCAGCATCTGTTTACAGGTATGATGCACCTTACCATGTGTGATGGAACTTACCAGGAACCACTAAAATTTAATCTTTGGAGCATGCACATGTTATTCTATGGTTACCCTATGATAAGTATGTGTAGATTGAAGAGATTCTTTCCTAATCACTAATCAAAAAAAGATCTCTTCAAATTCATTGCCATAAAATCCAATTTTACCCCAATTGACCCTACTGGATAGGGCAGAACTGCATTTGTGGGTTTCCTAGCTTGTAATGCTTCACAGCAAGACCAAACGCCATCGTCTTGTTTGAACAGGTTTTGAACTGCTGACTTTGTGGTTAGCAGCTGAACAAGTAACTCTACTTCACCAGGGCTCCTTTAAACACCAACATGTTCTCATAATTTTGTAAAAATTGTTCTCTAAAAGAGTAATCAAATAGTCACATCTATTACCACCAACTTGATTGTCCCTCACATTATTCCAACTTATACTGAACCAAGGTTGTCAATGTGAAATTGTACTTATAATTTTCTATAAATAATACTTATTCCAAGCTATTATAAAGCTATTATAAAGTGTAATTTTCCTTTTTGTGGAAAGTATCCCATGACACATCAATGTTGTAATTGGAGGAGGGAGAGTACAGGAATCCTGTAAGTCACAGTTAGTTATGTGGTCATTGAAATAAAGGATAGGTGTTAACAGAAAAATATCCTTAATTATTCTAAAGTATAATGACAAATACTTTTAAAAGAAAAGCAAGTTTTTTATGATAGTATACCTCTTGGATAAAAATCCATTGAGGATTATGAAAATATTAAAAGAGTTTCAAAAAACAGCTTACTTGCCATTCATCTTAGATGTATAACAGCTGCCTTGTTAAAAAGACTAAATTACATTTTACTTGATTCCACTACTGGTTATACTTTCTTTCATGGTTAGAGGTTACATATTGTGAATAACTGATTCATTTTCTCTCTTTTCCTAGTCAAGTATCTTTCTGCCAACTCAAATAGCTTCATATTGCATACTTAATGAAACCTCTAAATACTTGTTTTAAATCACAACTTTGCGTTTTCCACAGAATTATCTCTTTTTAAAAGACCATCTGCTTTCAAATGACAATAGGTTTCAAGAGTAATTCTAAGGATAAAAACAGTTATTACACTTTAACACATTTTTTCTGGGATAAAAAGTAATATTCAACTACCATTTAAATGCATTAAACACTCTTTGTATAGTACCTAAAGCTCAAACATATCATTACTGTGATAAAAGTTTCTGTATCAGATTAGTCTCTTTTCCCTGGCTCCAGGTTCAGCTAGTAGAATTGCAATATTTCAGTAATAAAAATCATGAAAGATTATAATTATTATAATTTGAATGTAATTTAGTTTATCAAAATTATTTTCATTTCAGGATACTAAAATCAGTGCTTTCAAATGTCAACATCTGGAAGATATTTTGTTTCATCATAAAGAATAGAAAATGATCATTTTTACAATAAAGCAAACAAACACAGTTGCCATCAATTACACTCTGTGGGGAGCCCGTGTCAGTTGGAGTTGGTTGGGGTTTTCAAGGACTGATATTTTCGGGAGTAAAACACCTTGTCCTTCTTTCTGTGCATCTCTGAGTGAATTTAAACTGGCAACCTGTTCAGGCTGGTAGCCAAGTACTAAACTACTCCCATCATTACAATGCATACTCATGTTGCTTAAGTCACAAATCTACAAAGAATATAGGTACACTTAATCTATTTTATTCTTGAAAATTAAAGATAATTTACTACAACAGGAGTATGTTCAATTCTTGATATTTGTTTTTATAAAACATTATTGAAATCAAATCTGAGGCAATTCTCTAGAGTTCAGATTAAGCTCTTCATTTTACTTCTATTAATGATATCCCAAGATAACTAACTCCGGTTACCTTGGAATGTTATTTAAATAGAGACAGTTGTTATAGAAGTAGCTGTGGGTTGTTTCTTTGTTATAAAGTTACAGAACAAGGATGAGTGTGGTGTGTGAGAAAATGCAGCAACATCTTTATTTTAAAAGAAATAAAATAAAAATACATGGACTCTAAAATCGGGTTAATAATATTAGAATGAAATAACTAAATAAGAAAGAAAGGATGGGGTGGAGAAAAATAAAGTGATCCAGGAATAGGAAGACTTAACAATTCAACAGAATTCCAAGACAGAGCAAAATGGCCAAACAAGAGCCATATTTATTTAGCACAAGGAACATCATGATTAAGATGACAGGCTGGAAACAAAGGAATTGTGAATACCAGTAAAAGAACAGATATATAGGAAAAAGTTGAAGAAGATAAAATATTAAATAAAAACAAACTCATACAGCCACTCACTGCCATCAAGTTGATAGTGGCTCATAGACAACCATTCAGCACAATATACAACTGCCTCTGGGGCTTTCTGAAACTGTTATGCTCTATGGGTGAAGAAACTCCCATCTTAATCCCACAGAGCAAGCTGGTGCTTTTGAACTGCACCAAGGCTCTTAACACATTGCTCTTAGCAATGATAGAATAGATGATGGCCAATATAAAATATACAATAAAACAACAATCTATAATGTCATCTTGGGCCTAACCTTCTGATTATCTCCTTCTTGCTGTCATTTATGCATTTCTTTTCTGAGGGTAGATATTTTAGTCTTAAAAGAAAGTCACTTTCTCCCACGCTTTTCAACTTTAACATAGCACTCATGAGAAGCTTTGTAACTAAAATGTAGAGTGTTGTGAACTTGCGCCTTGGAGTTCCTTCTCTATGTACAGGTAGCAATCCTGTGGTTTCAAGTGACATAACTTTAATGAACTTAAATGTTCTTCCTGGATTCCTTGGGTGTTGTGAAAGCTTTTTCACAAGACTAACAGCTGAATGGTGGGCAAATAAAAGCCAACTACACAGAGAAGTCTTCAAAGAAAGACCTGGAGGTCTAATCTGAAAGTTCAGGGTTGAAAACCCTGGAATTCAAGATCAGCTCCAGAGATGGACCCACTGGGACTCAAGCCAGCTCAACAGCAAAGGCAATGGGCTTCATTGGGTGTTATTCCTGTGAACTCAAAGCTGTATGAGGATACAATTGATTATAAAAGGACTTAACAGAAAAGCCTCAATTGTTTATCTGCTTCAAAATGACTTACTATTTTTCTTGATTTATTTTTGTATCTTTACTTCACAAATTCCTGACCACTGTGACCAGCATAAAATGTTACTCAAGCGATGTATCATAAAGGAATGAATGAGGTACCCGTGCCTTACTTACTATCAATTTCCCTAGCCTAAATGAACTGTGGTGATTAGAAATTTAGTAAAACAATAGTGAGGGGAGTGCTCATTGACCCCTATCCTAACCAAAGGTGTTTGCCTGATTAAAAGTGGCAGTTTCTGTCCCTCCTAAGGACAAATATTAGCTACATTTTCCCAGGTTCTGACTTAATTAAGAAATTGGAAGGCAAACCAATAATAACCCTAATTAGGTTAGTGACATACTAGTAATATAGCATACACACTTACATTAAGAATTTACCAAAAGGCTGCAAAGTTTTGAAATGCATTGGCAAATTCTAAATGTAGCTTTGATGCTATATTACTAACCTAAGATTTACTTTAATTAAGAATATGTACATATATACACAGGTCTACACACCCATCTACACATACCCATAAATAAATAAATTTTCATAAAATGTTGAGAAATCTGTCATTACTTACTAATCAAAAAGTTACCCTCACATCTTCCCAATGAGAAAAACAGGAATTACTTGATAGAACAGGACACCAGGAAAGACATTATTATTATTATTATTATTATTATTATTATTATTACAAATGTATCACAAGGTATAAAACCTTGACCCTTCTTTAAAATTATCTACTTTCAAATCTCAGATTGACTAAAACTACCAGGCTAAACTCTTTTGCTGTCAAAATAGGTTAAAATTTATACTAATTGGAAGACTCCAATCCTTGTAAAAATACATTGCAGTCAGTTCATAATCTTTTGAATGGAATTAACCACTCAAAGAAAATTTTACTTCTTCAGTTTAGAATATAAATTAGTTTGATACAGAATAATGTATGTGTGTATGTATATGTGTGTATAGGTGTCTTGGATATTGATATAAGAAGATGATAAAGTACAATTCTTATCAATTCTTAAAAGTCAATTCAAATCAAAAAATTCTTAAAAGAATTTTTTAAAACAGATGTATACATTTCCAGAAATGCTAAACATATATTTTAAATGTTACTATAGGTATTCTATGACTCTATAATTCTAGCACAAAGTACAAGACTAGAGTCCCCAAGGTAATGGAAATGGAACTGATTAATACTCTTGAATGCTCATCAAACTTTGAGGTTCTATAGAATCTATAGGGAAGTGCATCTGAGAAAGACCTGTTGATCCACGTACAAAAAAAATCAGCCAATGAAAATGGGATGAGCTCCAACTTATCCTCACAAGAGAGTGGATTGCCCCAAGGCCAAATCAATCCAAAAGCAACATAATCTGTGTTTTTAAGATATTCCTTTTATTTCCCCCCCAAACATTTTATGGCAAACTGACTTTTAAAATACTCACAAAAAGGGTATTAAAAATTCTAAGTCAGGTTCTTTTGAATACATAAATAATACCCTTAACCAGGGATGGCACACTTGACTAGCAGACAGTAGTATTTTATCAAGGAATGAAAAATAATCAGAACCTGAAAACTCATCAGTCATTCTACCCCAGATTGGGTCCCTAATTAAAGTAGTAGAATGATGAAAGCATTGCTATGGGGGGAGGGGAGGAGCAAAACTAAAACTGAGCCCTTGGGCTAACGAAGTTAATATTTATAGATTCCCCAAGATAATAGTCTGCTTATTAATTATGCTATTAATTTATTAGAAGAGTAAAGGAAAAGACAAATGAAGCATTTGTTTTGTTTGTATGTCTAAGTAAAATTTTAAAAAGCCTGCATAAATATTTGGGAAGCATATTGTGAACTAATTGCTTTGGGCACAGATATTAATTCCTAATTTAGGATGTCTTTCCAAAAATTAAGTAAGGTGCATACTAGTAATACTTGAATAATCTATTTTCCTAGTGACCATATTTTCCCCTTACTTATGCTGTTTCAGAAACACACATACACACACATAAGGTCAATGGATTATTTCAAATTTGTACATCCCAAGAAAATGTTATATTGTGCATGTGTATACATATACAGGGTCATGTATATGCAAATCCTATGCTCCAAAGATAATGAAAGCAATTGCCAAAGTTAGTTTGGGAGAATATCTTTATGCCTTTTGTTTAAAAGTAAACTCACTTAAATTTCAGTTTCAGAACGTGTCCTCAGTGGTTGGTTCCCTTTGAAGTGACTCTTCTGGTGGCAAATGGTGCGATGTGATCCACAGACAAAGGGTTTAATTCGATGCCACTGGGTGGCATGCATATACATTGGAAAGGAAACAAAAGAGATCCCAAGACAAGGGGCATATATATATCTTCTGCCAATTGCTTTAAATTTCTGAACTACAGATTGTTTGTCTTTTATTGTTTATTAATCTAAATTATTTAATTTGACCTTTTTTTATTCCTGGTATTGAAAATTACCCAGTTAACCAATCTGTAGGTATTTAAACCGAAGAACAAAAGCTTAAGTCACAAATCTATTTTGAAACAAAACTGAACAGGAAACACAATACATGAATCACCATCACAAAGTGTATTATTGCTCATAGGTGGAATATCCAGTACAAACCATCCACAAACTAGAGCGTAAAGAGGAATTAATCTAATTCATGTTACTCTAAGACTAGAGTTCACCTGTGTCTAATTTGCTCAGACCACTTTATTTGCAGAAAATAACATATTCCTTTCAGGTAGACACTCTTTTAGGCCTGGATGTTTAAGACAAAAAGCATGCTATAAAAGTTGTTGGCATTGTCATGTCCATCAGTCTAGCTTCCCCGCTGTTCCTAAATAGTAAGACTTTCTACTCCCATAAAGAGTTAAAATCTCAGAAACCTACAGGGGCAACTCTGCTTTGCCCTACAAAGCTACGATGTCTGAATAGATTGATAGCAGTGAGTTTGCATTTTGATGTTTATAGATGCAACACACCCTTCTAAAAGTGTAATGCATCACAGCGATTTATATGGCTACTACACATACTATAGTTGTTAATATTGGTGCAAAATTGTTTGTATTAAAGCATATACAAAATATTCCTTTATCCTTTCATAAACCCTCATTGTCATGAGGGACTTTGATAAAGGTGTGCTAATTTCACCCTTTTTCTGTGTGACCTTTACCATCACGAAACCTAACAATTGCCTGCTATCGATAAAGTGATTTCTCCCCTTTTCCTCCCATGCAGGAAACTACACAAGAGCTTTCTTTTCTATACTTACACCTATTTTTGTCTTTTTATAAAAGTAGGATTATATAATATTTATCCTTATGTGATTGATATATTTCACTCAGCACAATGCCCTCCAGATTTATCCACAGTATAATGAATTTTGGGAATTGCTCAGTATTTCTTATGGCTGCTTAATATTATTCCATAGTGCCTATGTAGCACAATTGGTTTATCCATTTACCTGTTAAAGAAAACTTAGGTTGTTTCTTTTTGCTATTGTGACTAATGTTGCAATTAACAGAAGGTACGTAGGTATGTGTGTCTTTACTATGCTGTGAGGCATACACCTGGGAGTGGAATTGATGTGCATCAGAGTGGTTTTAAGTCTAAGGTTTGAGGAAGTAGGATCCTTCTTATTATAACGAACACATTTGTAATCTCATCAGGAGGGAGACAGGGTTCAAATGGTCTTGCGATTTCACCAGCCTTAGTTGTTTCCTGTTCGTCTTTGATGGAGCTGTTTTCTTCAGGATTGGGATGGTAGGTGATTCTTGTGGCTGATTTGCATCTCCCTTGGCAGCTTAATAATCATGAGCATTTTGTCATGTGATTCCCAACTTCTTAAATTTTCTATTTGATAAACCTGTTCAAGTCTTTAACCCATCTTTTTAAAATTGGCTTGCTTGTCTTTGTATAATTAAGGTGGTGGAATTTTCTATATAAAATTTTTAGAAACTTTAGTTATTAGGTCCTTATAAGATATGATTTCCCCAAACCATGGACGTTTTATTCTTTACTTACATTTTTGATAAAGGATTTGTTGAACACAGATAATTCCTTTCCAGGAGCTACATATGTGTCTTTTGTTGGCCACTTATTTGTAAATGTGGTTTATATTTTATTCTCTAAAGAGTAGTAGATGTCGGTTGAACCGCGGTGGTGTAGTGGTTGAGTGCGGGGCCTGCAGCCCACTGACTTGGTGATTCAAATCCAGCAGCAGCAAGGCCGGGTGGCTCCCACAGACTCCAGAGGGCAGTTATGCCAAAAAAGAAAAAAAGGTAGTAGTTATCACTACTTTCTCTAATAATATCTTCAACAAACTCTAATTTTAAAAGGATTGTTAAAATCCTATAAAAGAATTTTTTAAAGGTATGAAAAGAACGGAAACAACAAATAGTGAATGGGTCCATGAAATTGTTGTAGCCCCTTTGATTTAGGCCCTGCTTGAATTAGCTTTTTTTTTTTTGCCAACTGTAGATTCTGCTTGTATTTGGTCTTGTTCTTGCAAGAGGAGATCTATACTTGATAGAACCATAGACTCTTTCTTCCCCACTGAATGGACTTTGACCTCATTAAAACCAGCTGAAAATAGATAGATGAGTTACTTCTGGGTCTGAATTTCGATACACTGGCTTCTGTCTCTGTTGTCAAGTCAGTACTGTTGACTTTGATTTCATGAGCATCTTATTTAACATGCCAACCGGCTTCTGGTTTATCATTAGAAGCATGGACCTGCCCTGCTTCACCACCATCTAGGTGTGAGCTTATTGAGCTTGCTGTAATTAGGGTGACTGTAGTTTTTCTTTTCCTATAATTTTATTTTCAACTTCTATTTCAGCCTGAGCATACAGACATGACTTTATTCAGTATCTCTGTACTAAGGGATGACACATTAAATGATCCTAGTGGGAACAGAAAGCTGCCATGCCCTTTGGCTAAAGCCTTACCAGTTGTGAAAGAAAATAAATAAATTATAAATTTCTTCACTTGCAAAGATGTTCTCCTGAATTCTGCATTGTATATCAGATTAATCCCGCTCCACCCCCCAACCCACTTATAACATAAAACATAATGACAGCCTTGGAAGGAATTTGTTTGTATTAAATGACAATTCATTCCTCAGGGTATACTTACCCCTCTGGAATATTACATTCAATTGTTCCTCACTGAATCCATTATCTGAGTATACAAAAGACTTATTGACAGTAGTAAAATAAATTGGAATGAAAAAAATCTACATAGTAAACCCTTTCTGTCTCAAAAAGTTTTTCTTGATTCAGGTGAAAATTGAAGCTTGCAAAATGTAACAGTAATAAAAAAAAAAAAAAGCACAAAAAACATAGCCATCTAAGTGATTCTAACTTATAGTTTCTGAGAATTTAAATCTTTCTGGGAGTGGGACGCCTCTTCATTCTCATGTGGAACAAGTGATGAGTTCAAATCGCTAATCTTGTGTTAACAGCCCAATGAGCAGCTCACTATGTCAGGAAAGAGAGCAAACATTTCTGGGACTCGCGAGTTCCATAAATAAACTGCCATCTTATTTTTCCACAGGGATCTGGAAAGATGATAGACTTTCAGTCGTAGCATGCCTACCCAAAGCAGCCGACCATCTTCCAGAACAAGAAGAGGGTCCTCTAGTGGCAAAGCGCCAAGGAGACGCTTCCCCCTTACTCCAAGGACATTGGCCTGGGTTTCAAGATGCCAGAGGAGGCTATGGAGGGCACCTACATTGACAAGAAATTCCCCTTCATGGCAACGTCCCCATCCGAGGCAGATTCAGGCTGGCGTGGCACCCAGAGGAAGATGCAGAGGACCATGCCACCCACTTGTACAACCGCTCTGAGAAGCGCCGCAAGAACATGTTCATGCACCTATCCCCCTGCTTCAGGGACGTCCGGATCAGCCGCATTGTCACAGTGGGCGAGTGCCGGCCCCTGAGCAAGACCGTGCGCTTCAACGTGCTCAAGGTCACCAAGGCTGCAGGCACCAGCAAGCAGTTCTAGAAGTACTGAGCCTCCCAGAAAAAAAAGTTCTTTTTGTTCCCACTCATACACACAAAAAAGATAAATAAATAAATAAATACATAACTGCCATTTGATAGCCTGATATTTAAAAAAAAAAAACTTAAGCTATCATTAAGATACACATTTCCAAAGTCTTCTTAACAGGGGTAGGCAGCCCTACCCTTTCCCCAAGGATTGCCTTCTGGCTTCAAACTGGTGATGGTATGATTAGCATTCCTATGTGTAACTACTATGCCACCAAGTAGCAATACAAAAAGGCAAAATTCTCTTTGGGGGTAGGTGAACAAGGATAAACTATGACCAACCCAGGAGACATCAAGTTCAAACTCAGTAGTCTCACTCCTCAATCATCTGTTGATTTCCAGTAGTAAAGAAAAATCTATGATCTTAAGATCTTAGTTTTAATATTGCTTTAAAATATTTTGCTCTGTGAAAAAAAATCAGAACAATAACAGGCTGCCCCTTCTGACAGGTCTTTGCTGAACAGCTTTATAGGTGTATCTTATGTTCTTGACTACGTTTGTTACAAATATGTTTTGGTAAGCAGGTTATAAAAAGCTTCACACCAACTATTTCTGTGACTTTATGAAAAAGGAAATTATGTCATTAAAACTTGGTATTCTTTGCAAAGTATTTACTATAAGCCTAGTCATTAGGAAACAGACAAATATCCAAAGTGTGGCTCATTATACTTGAAAATGTCAAAGCTGTGTGATACATGATATAATGAACTAACATGCTTCATCTGCTGGCCCACCGGACTATGACTGTTTACATGGTATAGTACTAGAAGCTATTTGACACACGTGTCATAACAATTGGGTACATCAAAACTTCCAGGGGAACTTCTAACCACGAAAGAGGAAGAAGCAACCAACGTATGAAAAACTGACCAGCAAAAGCCTGAGAGTTTGTTGTAAAATATTTTATTCATAATGCCAGAAGATGAGCAATTAAAGTAAAAGAAAGCCAGGAAACTGAAGATAGAGTCGACCTTGAGAATGTAAATGAAACAAAACTTCCAGGATTTGTTCTTGTTGCTGTTGCATGATTTAAAAGGAATTATATATTAATATGGAGAACACGAAATGTACAAAGTATGAAATCTAGGAAAATTGGAAGTTGTCATAAATGAACTAGAACATAAAATGATCAATATCGTAGATTATGGAATGGAATTACTTGATATTTGTCATTTTGAATGGGTCAGTCATACACGCCACTCTGACAAAAATGACAAATGTACGAAGAATTAAATTTCATTTATCATCAAAAAGAATATTTCAAGAATGATCTTTTAGTAGAATGCTGTCAGTGTTAGGATGGTATCCATATGCCTCCATAGAAGACAAATTAGTATTCCTATATTTAAAGTTTATGCATTACTCAGGAATGCACAATATGAAAAACTAGAAGACTTTTCCCAACTTGTACAGTCTGAAATTGATTAAAAATTCAATCAACATGCATTAATAATGATTGGAATTGGCAGAAATTAAGAAGAGCTAGTAATGATTTCTATTACTAAAATAATAATAGGGTCTTGGTGACAGAAATTATGAAGGAGTTGAGATTTCAAGATAGAATTTGGTAATAAAACAACTAGTCATTGAAAATATAATCAATACACAGACTGAAATCACCTGCATGTATCTGTAGAGTGAATTATGGGAAGCCTAGATCTGTTCAACCAGAGCAAGTCCAGAGGTCAACCGTGGAGCAAACCACCAATTGCTCATCTACAATTGCAGGAAAACAGCTAAATTACATCACAATTGAAAGGAAAAAATAGGAGTGTATCTTATCTAATTACAATGAGGTTTTTTAAAGTAGACTATTTTCTCCAGTTAGTTGCCTCCCCCCCCCCCCAAAAAAAAATAATGAATTTAGAGCATGAAACCAGGGGGAGTTTAAACACACCATTCTGACATGGAAGACAATACCTAGGCAGACCCAAGGAAATTTTGTGGCTTTTAGTTGCTAAAAGCAGTGGCAGTTAGCATAAAAGCATGGCCTGAGCAATCTAATCCAAAGAAAAGGAGTTCAACAAATGAGCAAAATGAGTGTCAACATGGACTGTTCCCCAGACATTCCACAGAAAGCTACAGTCTACTTAGAACATTGACTTTCACCCCATGCACTTTAAACAGAGAAGACGAATGAAGCTATTTGAACTTCTGACCTATAGAACTTGGGGAATAATAAATACATGCTGTGATAACATGCAACATTCATAATGCACTGCATGACATTTGGAAATGAATAAAAATCCTCCATAAACTGCACAGTCTTATCTACCAAGTCACAAACTTTTAAATGTGTATGTTGTATGTGTGTCCAATGGAAAATATCTGAATGTAAAGAGGCTGATCCTATTACTTTATTTGGGTTAAACTTTTCCATAATCACAAGCATAAAGTTCATATAAGTAGATATGCAACTTTCATCACATATAGCTGTCAACATTATTTATGCCACATATGCACATTCATAAACTTGTTCTTTTTGAATAGAAAGAAAAATACTTGAGTCCCTTCCCAACTGTCACTTCCCTTCATCTGAAGACACTTCTTTTGCAATCTCTACCATGTACCACAAGGTTTGCTCTATAGCAGTCATTGAAATAATATTGGCACTTGTGCATTGAATAACCAAGTTCATATATCTCGGTCAACTAATGAAGTGGGAAGCATTCTAAATGTAATGTAAAGTGAATGGGGCACGTGTGAAAACACTACAGCTACTACAAGGCAACATTTTGACCTTGGAGATCTACTTCCCTTTTCTCATCTGCCTCCGTGTTGAGAGAGCATAGCATGGGAGTGGTCAGTTATAGCTTAATTGGTTTAAAATCTTTGGCTAGTAACTTCCCTTAAGGCTTATTGTTAGCACCTATAAATGTGTACTATGAATAGCATTGAAGGCAGGGGCACAGTTAACACATAGAATTTCTTTATGCAAATTACAGTATACTGTCTGCTCTTCAAGGTAATCTATTTGAGTTCATGGGAAAACATGCTGTCTATAATATTTATGCCATGTGATGCTGCTCACAGCCTGAACAATTCTACCTGACACTGAGGCAGACTTGTTTTCTTCCATACGCTGATAATTCATGGAATCTCTGAACCAGGGCACCTGGCTTGTATTAATTGTTGCTTATCCTGATCATTATCTTCCTCTTATGTATCATTGTCTTTAGGATGGGCTACACTTAACTGGTACATAATATGAGGAATAAGAGGCCTTTGTGTAGTTCCTATGAGAATGAATAAACTGCAGGATGCTGTGAAAATATATATTATAATAAATCACAATAAAATAATGCAAAAATATGTGGATTCAATATATTTGGGATGGAAAAAAAATTCAGGGGAGAGAATTGAACAGGCATGAAATGGTTCAAGACCCTGTCCTAAATGTATGCTAAATAACTTCTCATTTTATATGCTATAGATTAGCACTTACAATAAATGGTGTTCTGCTGACAATTTGTCCACTATTTAAATCAAAGGAACATGCCAATTTTTGACACTAAGATTGTCTTATATGCACACACTGGAAAGCAAAATTCTCTAAAGCCCACCTAGGAAGGAAGTATCTCTTTTCATATAAAATTACAGGTTATTTTAGTGCGCAAATCAAACACCACCATAGAATTATGTATTATGACAATAAAAACTTAGACAAAATAATTTGTTTGAAGAGACTTGCAGAGCAATGGTAAAGGACTGAAATGCAAATAAAATAGTTGGTGTTTGAATCCACCAGTTGTTCCATGAGAGAGAAAAAAAATGGCTCCCATGATAGGATTACAACTTGCATGAGATGAAGGTAACATACAGGAAAGGGAATTTGGTCAAAAAAATGATTGAGGGGAAAACACTGGAATTTAATCAACAGTTATATATACATCTTCTAACCTAACAGTGATCTGTGAGTAGGTGGGTGGATAGGTGGTTGGACAGGTAAGAAGAGTGTGGAAGGGAGAGTTAGTGTCTATGTTCAAATATATATAGTTTTGACAGAATATGCTAACAGATGGGTATTTACATTTGCTGCATTTATGCCCTTGATGGCATATCCAGGGCAAAGTTATTAAAACTTCTTAGAACAAACACCGTGAGGAAAAGAGTCTGTGGAGACTAGGGAACAAGGACTGTAGTCTCGAGAAACAGCAGTATCAACTGGCATAAGAGAGTCCATAAAGATACTATTCAACCTCATGTGTTGACGAGTAGTCTAAGTGGAGTTTTAGAAGATCTTGAGTAATAATTTAAGGTGCAGGTATTGATTGTTCCCTTTCCAAAAGAAAGAAGAGTGATACACAATTGAAGACATATGAAAAACAAGTAACCTAATGAACTACTGAACCACGCACAATCCCATTAGACTGAAAGAACTAGATGGTGCCCTGCTACCTCTACCAACTAATCAGATTAGAGTGACAGCCTTAAGAGTGCAGCTAAAAGTTAAAATTGAGAAAGAAGAAAGGCTTGTTGGTCAGAAGGAGTTAGTTGCAAACCCTAAGACAGTGGCCCTTCAAGCTTCTTCAGCTCTGGACCTGAATTCCTTCTTGTTGCCTCAGTTTTCAATGAAATGTCAACCCAGTAATAAAAGTAGTCATGTATATACTTTGAATACTTAGCCATCTGAGCTCAAAAGGACAGCATTTACCCAAGGTCAAAATTCAGAAAGGTCAGAGATGGAGGAGAAATGAAAAGAGAGAACATAAGAGTGTGAAGAGGGATATTGCATCGAGAAGATTTCATCAAGTAGGACAAAATGCAATGTTGAATTGTATATGAATTGCTGAATGTAAATCTGAACACAATGTATATGAATTATTAAATGAGAAACTGAGCACAATGTATGTGAAGTGTTGAACATAAACCTGATCATCTGTTCTGTAAACCTTCACCAAATTCATAATAAAAGCTAAAATTTACATTTTTTAAAAAAGATTACCATCTATGAATGAGTTCTACTATATCATATAGGGTGGCTAGGAATCAGAATCAACTTGAGGGCACACAAAAGAACTATATATGTATGTATTATTAATATGAATGATCTGACTCATAAGCACAACATTCTATTAGCAATAAATCTGTAAAGTTATGCATTTCTCTAGTTTTCTTTAGAAAATAATGAGCAATGGATCAAGTATATAAATTTCCGGCACTAGAAAGAGATAGCTGTACAATGAGCTAAAAATGTACTTCTCAAAAAGTGTATTAAATCACAGGGGAAATGGGTGGGCTTTAAAAAATTTTGAAGTAATTCATCGACCATTAATATTTGAAAAAATATCCATTTGTCATTATGCACTAATTATTAATTTAAAATAATTATTTCACTTACGTAAGAATACGATCATTAAATAATATTTTAAAGTTGTTTGTGCCACTACAGTTGACCTGGGCTTTTTGATCATTAGAAATAGTTTTTATAGCTTGTTAATAATTCTAGAAGGCATGATGTTTGATTACACCAGTAGAGCTTGCCTCAATGACTGGAGTCTGATAGTACTCACTGTCACATGTAAAAATAATAATAATAACAATAAAAATTCTAGAGTAGAATAGTACGCTGATATTTAATCATGTTTTGTTTAGCCTAAAAGAGGAATTTTCAATCAGCACATAATTCTTAGATATGATAGAAACATATTATAGGGCTGAGCCCCAGTGGCGTAGTGGTTGTGCACGGGACTGTGGTCCACTGAGATGGAGGTTCAATTCCAGCAGCAGCTCCACAGGAGCAAAAAAGCTGGGCCTCCTCCTCCCACCACCAGAGGGCAGTGATGCCCCCCAAACCAAAACAAACAAACAACAACAAAAAAACGTATTATAGCTGTTAAAGGGAAATGTTCTAAATGATGTGAATGATTTGTGCTAGACTACTAACCTACAGGCTGATGGTTTGAGTCTACCCAGAGGGGCCACGGGAGACAATACCCATCATGATCTGCTCTTGGACACTTTCTGAAGCATTTTTCCTAAGTCACACACTGTGTTGCCAGGAGTCAGGTGTGCCACCAGCCCTAAGGCAACAGCAGTGGATCCTTGCTTGATTGTTGGAATTCAGAAAAGTGTATGTCATCCTGTCCTAATGCTAAAGCAGTCTTGCTGATGCCGTAGTTACACATGGCACTGTGATCCACATAGCTGGCCATTCAAAACCAGCAGCGGCAAAACAAAAGACCAGGCTTTCTTTTCCCTTAAGCAGTTACACTTGGAAACCCACAGGGGGACCCTTTGAATCAGTATCGCCTCCGCAGCAGTGAGTTGGGTTTGGGGCTTGTTTTCGTTGTTGTTATTTCTAATATTATTGCCATTAATTAGTGGCCTAGCCACCACTTGTCTCTACCTCGGGTCTCTTTCTGCCACTCTGTCTTCCAATCTTTCTCGCTCTCTTTAGGTAACCATAAAGTTTGACCAATCTTTCTCAAAAACTAATCACAAAGATCAAACACTATCCAATGATTCTGATATGAAACAGCAGCCCCGATGGCGCAATGGTCAAGGGCTTGGTGACTCACCACAAGGTCGGTGGCCCAAAGTGACCAGCCTTTCTGTAGGGAAGGGATCAGGCAGTTGGCTTCCATGAAGACTGACAGACTTGGAAACCCAATGGGACAGTCCTACCCTGTCCTGTACGAGGCTCAATGATTTGAAGACCATGCATTTGTTTTCTAATGTGTTTTAATGTAAACTAGTAAAATAATAATGTAGAAACAGGAGCTATTTCTACACACTTCTAGTTGTGAAAGATGGGAATCATTAGCCTATGACTGCATGTTGCATGCTAAGACAAATGCTTTGCATTAATAATTTCTCTTGGAAACTTTATCAGAAGGGTTGGAGTGTGTGTGTGTGTGTGTGTGTGTGTGTGTGTGTGTGCTTACTTGTTCTCTCCTTTGCCGCTGAATTCCCGGAGGAAGTTTTGAGTGAGCTGAAGAGCTCTGCCTCCTTGTGACAGGTCCCGTGTACCACTGACTGATTTAAACAGGAATGTTTCTCGTAAGGCATCTTTCTGTCGTCAGAAGCACAAGGAGCTGAATGGACCTCTGAATCCATTCTGTAAGGGGAAAACCACCTCCCTTTGTAGAAAGAAACGAAGTGGTTCCCTCACATCCGGGCCTGTTTTTACCTATCTTCACCTGAACTTTCCTGCCTGTTCACAGTTTTCCCTACCTGGAACAAATCACAGAAGCTGACATTAAACTGTTTTTAATCATAAAAAAAGTCTATCCAAAGTCAATCTTATTCCTTAAACTTAGGCATGGCTAATGTTCTAACTCATAGAATAAAGTTACTGTGCTATACTGAAAATTTCTGCTTTGGAGCACAGATCAAAGGAGAGGTGAGAAGAAAGAAAAGGACGTGGGCAATATAAAAACCTTCTCAGAACACAACATCCTATAGTGTTTCATTTAGTAAAATATATCATTTTAGGAGCTCTAGAATGAAAAGCAAATTAAATTTTTCCTCTCACTGTCAAGAATAAAATGTCACCCCAGCCCTGGAAGATAGGAAATCTTCATCTCCAGCCCCAAGCGCTGCATTCCTGTGTTTAGGTAGTGAAGTGCAGCTTTCAGTGCAACTTTCAGCTTTCCCTACAGTGCCTGGCACAACCACTGGTCAAATGAGTCCTCCATCTAGCCACGCCCATGCGCACCTGTGCACTCACTGTCTCTGGAATGCCCTCGTGTCACTTTAACAGAAGCACGGAGAGGCTGCAACACTCTTCTCCCCTTTAGCAATGCTGTGGTCATGCTGTGGGGTGGGGCAGTGCCCATAGCATGGAACTTAGTCTGAGGACACTCCAGGTCGCCCAGCAATCACAATAACAAGGGTATATCCAGTGAAAGCTTTCATTCCCTACATTTTCCCAGGCTCAGGGACATAGGATATGTATAAGCTATAGTCTGTTAATTATAGAATTAATAATTTTATTAAAGAATACACAATCATATTCTATGTTAATATATTAACATAAACTTCTAATTAAGTTTACCTAATATAAAATATGAACATTATATATCAACCCAAAACAGCATGTTAAATAAATCCTGAATATAATTAATGTTATATAATTCATTTATATTAATATTAACTAACTATTACACAATACTGAGATTATAATTATTAAATACCCAGATAGTTAACGTGTTAACTAATCACATAAAATTCATATTGCATTGTATTAATATATAATTAATTATATTATATGTAATAATTACATCATTACATCTTTATAAGTAATGCATTGACTAATCATCTGAGTAATATTTATTACATATTCATGATGGATGATTACTTGTCTAATTAGCATACATGCATGTGATTAATTCTGTGACTTATGATTTCAGAGCAGCAGACCAAAAAGCATGGCCTTCTTGTGAGCGATGGTGCACCTCTTCCCCATTTCTAAGTCTGTCTGTCTGAACCTGGCAGGGACTGCTTTGTGCGCAGCCCGGGCACCGAACCTTCCTGGACAGGGCTAAGGCCAATTTTCAGAGGCGTCTGTGCACCACTTGATGCACCCTGGGGAGAAATGCCATTATCTTACCCTGCGATCTGTGGCTCCTTCACATTAACCTTTTAATGGATTCTTAAGTGGGGAGTTTTTGTTGTTGTTGTTGTTGTTGTTGTTGTTGTGTTTTTTTAATTGAAGGAAGGGTCAATGTTTGGGGCCTGTCCATTGCTCAGGTGAGGCGCCCCAGAAGAACATAAAGCGCAGAAATCAAATGAGACAGCAAATGTCCTCGTGGGTCTCATAGCCTCTGCCCTATAATAGGCTGGGTCATTTCTGAGTTTTTACCTACCGAAGGGCTTGGCATTGCAGCGCTCATGTCTTAGATAGTTGCGAAATGACCTCTAAGTCACTATCCCTTAGAAACAAGGACCACTTCCATCTACTTTAGTTTCATAGTCTGCTTTCAGTGCCCAATGATACTATATATTTAAAGGACAGTATCTGTTTTCTAATAACCTCCCACCTGGATTTTATTTTATTGTTCTGACCTCTGTCAAAGACAGAAAGTTGAGAAGGAAATTCTAAAAGAAATCCAACCGCTTATCCTAGAGACAGGGTCACAAAGTGAATATCAGAAGTTTATTAACATCCTACTCTAAGTAAACTTTAAAGTCGCACAGTTGTGGAAATGGACAATTCATACAGAGTCACATTCAACCTGGGTGACTTAGAGCCATTTTCATTTTTAATAAATGCTCTGTTCCTCTTTCCCACGAGACTTGTTATTTTCACTGCATTATTCAATTAGAACTGATTACTTCCCAAAGGAACGGGAGGGCACGCTGGTGGGAGGGTCTTCCATGTGCTTCAAAGGGCACCACTGAGTTTTCCTGTAGGAGGTGGGTGGGTCCTTTTTTACCCCTTCAATTGACAACAGAAAAAAAGGGGGAGGAATAATGCAAGTTCAAGTTAAAAATATACTAATTCATGACAACAGCCAGCTCAGAGGGGTACTGAACACAGAAGATAATATCCTCATAGAAATCACTATCAGATAATTTGAGTCATAAAGCCAACAGACGTTTAACACACACAGCTTGGGGTTTCACGCTTGACATTCCAACCCAGGCACGTGGTCGTCTCAGCATGCCACTTAAAAGAGAAATCCGATTTCCCCACCCCTCCCATTGAGATTCTGACATACACCTCTCAGGGTAACAGTGCTGTCAAAAAAACATCATTCTCTTGCAACATTATAGTAATTTCTTTTTTTTTTCTGCATCACTGCCCTGCTGGGAGTAGGAAGTAGAGAGTTGCTGCTGGATATGAATTGCCAACCCTTTGGGCCTCAGTCTGGCACACAACTACTGTGCCACCGGGGCTCAGCTCATTATAGCAATTTCTTAAACATGTGCATTTTACCTCTACTTTATGATGTAAATATGATGATGATTTGGGCTAAGTTCCTAAAACCACCTGACTCTAACTAGCCTCTGCATTGTGTCATAACATTGACTGGTAAGCTACGGAATCATTAAAAACTGGAGTCACTTGAACTTGCGCTAAGTTAAAGTGACTCCTAGCCACCCCCTGTGAGAAGGCAAGCACTGTTTAGTTAGGATTTAGGGATGCATGGGAGGGACCTCATAAGGGACTGGTTTAAGGATGCTCCATCCAAAGACCTTCCAGTGTGGTTCTCCTTCATCAAAGACTTTAACGACTCTCAGCTCTTTTGTGTATGAAACTGTTATTATCGTTTTCAGTGTGTGGATGGAATTGCAGAGGCTCAAGTATGCTACGCTCATTGCCCAAGAGCCCAGGTGCACGAACGAAGCGGGCTTTGGAACACTGCGGCTGGCAGAGAGAAGCCGGCACTACTCCCCGTGCCTCTGCCTGCCATGGAAGTGCGCAGATGCGAGGAAGGAGAGGCAAGGACAGGGCCCACGTTACTTATTAACTTCTTCCCTCTGGTGCCTTTCCTGGCGAACGCTCTAATTTTGTTTGGGAAAACAAGGATCCTTTTGAAAATGCTCACCACTCTCCTCTCTCCCCTTTGTTGGCTCTTGCTAAGAAGATCTAAGCAGACATATATGGAGTGTGATTTCTAGAGAAGCAATTATTTTCCTGATAACCAGAGAGGCGCAGCTTGCATTCTCCAGTTGCCCGCTTTTATTTGCCTTCTCCCTGGCTGAAATGGAAATATCGACCGCGGAAGGCGGAGCTTCCCACTGTGACGCGGAGACTGACAGCTACACGTGCAGGGGGCAGCACCGGAAGAGAACAGCCTGATGTCATTTTGGAGCTGCTTTATCAACCTCGAACTGTCCGTCTTTTACTTTTTTTTTTTTTAATGAAGAAAACTATTTGTTGAAGCTCTTGTTTGGGGCTTTTGTGTCGAGGGGTAAAATATGGGTACAACTCTAACAAATACAGCGGTTTTTTGTTTTGTTTTGTTTTTTAATACCTGAACATAAAAACATTTTTAGATTACACTGTACTGGCTGCAGTACAGTTCAGCCTTTGTCAAGTGCACATACTTCAGCTCCATGGCTGACATGTGCACTTGCGAGGTAAGCCATTCAATGTCATTTCCATACCTGGGCACAGTCCTAATTCCATCACTACACACTAAGTCTGCTTTGGCAGTTGCATAGAACGTGAGCTGGCTAATGTTAACCTGGAAGCCAAACGTTTTGGCAGCATGTTTTTGTACTTACTGTAAACTGAGAAGCATCCTCCATTAAAGAGTTGTGACTAACACACAACATAAACAAACCTATAAAAATAGAGAGGAGCACACAGCAGAGATCATGTGGGGCTGCAGTGCTGAAAATATTTACTAATAGATCCATTCTGGGGAAGCAAAAACCTGGAGATGATTGCAAATCACTCCAAAAACTACGCAGGTTCTCCTAAGGTGATTTTAATTCTGCCTTGTTGGCCAGTGAATCATGATTTCTGAAACCTGGCCAATAATTGAAGGATTTTCTCAGCGATTCTCTCAAGGAGTGTGGAGTAGAACCAGAGAGAAGGAGAGACAGCATAGCTAACCATTTTCTACGTGCAGTAGAGGAATTTAAAGTTAAGTGCAATAATATCAGATTACTATAAAATATCAATCACATGAGAGCCGATCTTTGAGAGAGAAAAAAAGTGTCATTAAACATGAAAAAGAATGCCCTATAGGGGATTACACTTAGCACGCCTCAGAATGAATATGCTTTTTAAAGAGACTTTCCTGATGTAAGTGATATCAAGCTTTCATTCTTTGGATAAACATTTCTCCATTTCCCTATAACTGATCAAACTCGCCAAACTAGACAGATAATACTGGATTGAAGGCACTGAGATGATGAATTCTGCAATTTTCTACTCCTTTCCTCAAAGGATGCAAAGATGGTATTTTTCTAAAATACTTCTCAGTATTTGAGATACTAGAAAACTTATTTCAAATCTTGTGCAGACATAAAGATTTTCATTTTTAATTTGGGGCAAATGACACTTCTATTCCACGCTAAGCATGCATTGATTGCATTTCACCAATTGTATACTTACATATCATCCCAACATTATATCAGGATAGCAGTAAATCAAACTCAAGTAACAGTTCTGTGCATGTATTGCTTTTGACAGTGAAATCTAGCCACTGTTTCATAGAGACTAGAATATAACTTACAGCTGGGTGATTAAACAATAACAGAAGAGGTGAAAAATTAATTTCTCATATTTTCAACTGTCAAATTTCATTTAACTTCCATAAGTTCTTGTCTTGTTTTCATTTATCTTTTTTAAAACCATTTTATTAGAAGTTAATACAGATATCATATCATTCTATTGGTCACTTCAACATTGTACAACTGCTTTCACAGTTTCAAAACATTTTTCCTTCTTAAACTCCCTTTTACTCACCACAACCACCACCACAATACCTCCCCCACCCCCCAAAAACCCTTATTTTACATGCTGTCCCTATAAGTTAATCAAAACATATAACAAACAATCCTCATGTGCATGCAGGCTTCAGAGAGTTTGTCACTATTTTTTTTTCACAAATAAAGCTTTCTATGTCCCCAGCAGTATCCATTTATTTTTCTGTTAGAATTGTGACACTTCAGAGCCTTCTCAATGTCATAATAAAATTCTATGCTATATTTATCTTCATAGCATTTTAAAAGTTAAATAGATACAGAAAAAATAATGAATGAATCAGCTGTTTATTTCTAATACTTGGTAGATAACAACACATTTTGTCTTCCAATCAAAGATAATATACTTTAGCTCATTCTCTGAGCACAGAAATGCCCTTGCTATAAGAATTGATCATTAAGGTTTTGAACTTCTAGTAGTTTTCTTTTATGTTTGATGTATGTATCCATGTAATTATAAAATTATGCAATTATTTCATGTAGATCCATTATGACTCCATAAGAATAGCATACAATAATGCATTACAATGCACTGTGATTAGAGAAAATGGCAATTGTGAACATCTGGGTTGTAACATTTAAATTTGAAAAGGTCTGATATTATTCAGAAAGCTTTTCTTTTTGCCTATGCCCACTTGGATTTCCATTAGTACTGAAGATTGATTTAAAATAGGCTAATTAAATGTAAATGCAAATATGTTGCCTGGATTAAATAGTCATGTGGAAAAAGGATCATTTCTTTATCCTAGTTATTTGGCTACTTTGATGAGAGAATTGTTCTTGTGCTGCCATTAAGTATATTCAACAATCTTGGAGTTTGAAAGGCCAAGAGGGGAAATATCTTAAAATGTGAATCCATAAGTTTTTAATGAGGAGAAAAACAATTGAAAACTTTAAAACTGCTAAAATGAGCAGTTTTGAGCAGGCATGGGGCTTACCTTATAAGTAAAATCAATTAATAAAATGTATCTATTTCTAATTAATTCACCTGTTATTCTTCATATAGCTCTCCGCTTGTGATTAACCATAATGTCCATGAATTGAGCGACGTAGTGCTTTCGCTCAAGCCAATGCTGTGTGTACCTTCTAGAGAGGGGAGATATTAAAATTATTTTACAACCACTGTAGTAGGGGCAGCCAACACTCAGAGCAAATCCTCAATCCGGGTTAATGATTCACTGATGTGGGATCTAGTATTGTGCATCTAATGTGCACCAGTCATGATGCATAGATATAGAACAAAGATGGGGGGAATATTTATTATCTCTCTGTTCTTCTTAGCCGGGCTCTGTGATTGCTCGGCCATAGACTTTCTTCACCACCAAAGCTCTCTGCTGGAGAGTTGTATCCCCACCCCCCACCCCACTGCCACCCACACTGTTCATCTTTGCTTTGAACACAGAAAGAACATCATGTTTTTCAAATTTCTTCACCAGCATAAAGGGAACTCCTGCCTAAAATGACATTTGTCTACTTTCTTCCTCCTGGTTTTGAGCACTGCTAAGTTCACTGTTCTTCTACCTGAAACGCGATGTTTACCAGCAGCTACAGTCCTCAAATCTATCTGACGTTTCTGATCAAAGATTCTGGGGGAACAACAGTGCAGAATGGATACACCACCACCGGTCACCTGCAAGAACATGACATTGCGCTTCCTCACTCAGTCCTAGTGGGCTTGCTGAGAGAGAAATCATAGCTCACACTTGAGGAAGGGTTAAATAAAGATTAATAGGGGATAGTACGTCACATGTTATGCTCTATTTATATATACACATATGATATATATTAATATATGAATCATATCTAATATTTTACATTATTATACAATCTGTACCCATATGCAAGATATCTAGGATACTTTCCTTTCTTTTCCCATTTCAAACTAATTTATTGACATTTAATCTGCATACATGCAATTTTCTCATTTATGTACATGATGGTATCCTTAATATATTCAGAGTGGTACAATGAGTGCTATGATCTAATTTTAGACATTTTCCCTATCCCCAAAAGTAACCCCTTAGCTATTAGCAACCACCCCCATTCTCTCCACTTCTTCCAACTCAGTCCCCAGAAACCACTTATCAAATATTTTTCCATAAATCTTGCTAACCTAACAATTTAATCAAATAATGCATCAAACAATGTGGAGATTGCTAACGCTGGCTTCTTTCACTTTGGGGTAGTTTCTTCAAATTCTACCAATGTGAGAGTATGGAAGAGTGCTTCATTCCTCTTTGCTGCTAAAGACATGCCTTGCACACATCTGCCAACTATACTTTATTCAGTGCAGGGGTTTCCTTAATCATCTCCTCAACCCCCTCTCTCTTATTGTGCCTAGAACCATGCCCATCCCTTAGGCAGGACAGTTAATGTCTTAGAATTAAATTGGTGAAAATTAGAGCCACAAAAGTCAGTTTACTCCTTTAGAACAAGTGAGTCTCTTGGAAGTATGTGGAAGAGGGGCAATTAGTGCAAATATGTAGACACATGTTGATAAACTATAAAAAGACTAGCTTTTTTTTTTTAGGCATCACTGCCCTGGTGGTGGGTAGGAGGCCCAGCCTTTGCTCCTGGGAGCTGGAATTGAACCTCCATCCCAGTGGGCCGCAGTCCCGCGCACAACCACTACGCCACCGGGGCTCAGCCCAAAAAGACTAGCTTTTAAAACCTCTATATCACCATTGCTTTCGAAAGACGTTTTTATTAGTATTTATAGTGATCCTTTACCTCCAATACTTGTAAACAAATAGATTATAAGGGAAATTATAACAGGTAATTATTATATCCACACTTTTAAGAAGTTAGGATGATAGTGCTCTTTTTTTCCCCTTTGACCTGTTTTGTGGTAATATTAATAGGTTGACATTAATAGGTATTAATATTAATACCTCATTGTATAGAAAGAAAGGAATGCTGGTGGAAGAGCTCAAATATCAACATTAAGGGTTAGGGGACTGAATATATGCCTTAAAAATAGTGCATGTTTTTAAGTGTAGCAGGTATATCTGTGGCCATTGTTAATAATTATAATTTTGTCAGTGTCTTTTTACATGTGGTCCCAGTACATGCTTGACTATAAATCAGCAATAGGACTTAAGACAGATTTTAGGTCATCAACTTGAATGTTTATGAAGGTATAACAGTTGAATCTAATCTGTCAATCAGGTCACACACTCATGCTATTTCTGTGTGGGGAAATGTCTCTCTCTCTCTCTCTCTCTCTCTCTCTCTCTCTCTCTCTCTCTCTCTCTCTCTCATGGTGACTTTGCCTTCCTATGTCTTGGGACTCTGTCCAGAGCTGTCTGCATGCTGCCACTGCTCCGCTGACTGGGAGCACACAACTCTGAGTGTCCAGCTTCCTGGTTCACCATTCGCATCCCTGGCATGCAGATACTTTAATTTGAAGAAGGGCCGATGGACTAGCATCAGATTGATGGATTTGACTTAGAGCTAGACAGGTGCCTTTTTATACATAATTCCTTCTTGTTATAAGGCTCTTTCATATACATAATATATCGCTATATTTGTTTGTCAGACAATATGACCTAACACACTTCTGAATCTGATATTATCAAGGGAAAAACCTGAAGTTATGTGGAAAGGTAGGAAACCTGCTTATCTTTCAATTTTAAAAGGAAACATGTTCAATTATGCATGTAATACATTAAGCCATTAATGCAAGTAGCATGATATCTAAAATTTGATTCTTTTGTTTGACTTATATGTTGTTTCTGCCTAAAAATTTATAAAACAAATTATTAAGAAGGGTCTTATTCTCTTTTATGTTATATTCTAAAAGGTTGTCACCTCTTTCTCTTAACAATTTTTAAAACTATGAATTAAGTGAAAGTTTAGTCAGTCTTCATATTTTGCCCTTAAAGTGACCAGATAAGGTAGGGAGGGGGGGTTCTTGATTAAAAATTTGGTCTATATGAAGCAACAAAAATGTTCATAGAATGTAAAAATAGTATTGTAATATATTTGTTTTAATTTTAAAATGCTGCAGGACCTTGTCAAATTGTTAAAAAGCACGGCCTCTTGTACTCTTACGATATGCACTACTAGATGCTACTGTTCAGTCTTCTTCACACCCTCACTTCAAAGGAAGTGCAAATGAATGGAAGCTTTCAGGCTGCTTAGGCTATTTGGGAAAAGAAGAGGAAGCAACCAGAAGGGTAGTTGGTCATCCATGAAAATAGCTGGTATTTTGTTTTATAGGTAAAGTACACATGAATGGCATGGAAATCTTTCTACTCACACATGTCTGAAGACTCATCTGAATCATCGGGGCAGTCAGGGTCCCCATCACACAGCCAGCTCTGGGAGATACAAGTCACATGATCGTGGCAAAGAAATTCACCAGGGGCACACACTTGCAGATCTGAAAATGAAAATGTTCAAATACAATGTAAATCATCTGAGCAGGACCACAAGATCAGGACAAAAACTAAATGTCTGACAGCAATATATAAGAGACACATGAATACAAACCACATTTTCTGCTCAGTAGCAAAGCTAAATTAATTACTACATTTATTTATTTCATTTGCCTCTCCACTCAAATGCACACTTTTGATAGACTTTGTTGTAGGTTCATAGAATATATTTTGGAAATAGTGACTAGAGGTTTGATGCCATTATCAAAGAAGGCCAACAGAATGCCTAGCACTGAGTTTCTTAAAGCTGTTGATCCAAAGTAGAGACTATTGAGAATACAACCTCAAGCTTTCTCCTTGGTTCAAGAGTCATAAGAATCAACAATAATTGTTAAATATTGTACTTATAACTTAATCTCCAAATATTTAATTCTTAGTCATTAATCAGGGAAAACTTAAATCGTAATACTAGGACTTTAAATCAGTTAGATATCCATTACCATAATATTTCCTTTCTCCTTTCCCTACAACTTCCCATGCGACAGCTTCTGCTACAGAAAAGCACCAGTATTAGTAAGCATCTATAAAGCCCCTTTCTAGGTCTAGAGTGTGTCTTCAAAGTCCAAGTTAATTTTCTACCTTCATTTCATAGTAGTTGGAATCAGTAGCTTTCCTTCAAGTCCTAGTTGCTGGTAGACTATTTGCAATCTACTTCCTTATGCCATATGGATACATTTAAAGGAATTCTTCACTGATTCTCAAACAAAACTTCTTTCTTACATCTTATGTCACTGAAATCAAAGTATGTCTTAAAACCTCTGAATGTAATGGAGTTGTAGGGAAAATCCAGTCATTTGATTTCATTTATATTTTATACATAGTCAAGAGTGATTTATGATAAAAAGAAATATATCATTAAATTGATATAAGTGAGCTCATTCATTATTAATCAAATAAAAGTTTAAATGATATAAAAGTCATTGCTTATTCAGTAGTATTTCCCAAGAAATATACAGAATAGTGCTGCACCTTATAGTTAATGGTGTCACAGATTGGATGAAAAAAGTTACAGCTTTCTCTCTTCTTCATGAACCTCCCTCCAACCACCATAAGTTTTGTAAATATTTATTAAACACACAGACACACACACACTTTAATCTATAGACATGGTTGTGCAAATCTGCTTATTTAGTCCCAAACTGAAGGTGTTTCCTGGCAGCACATATGATTTATATTATCCTGTAACTTTTTTTCTGTAAATGCACCACTGCCACCACCATTATCCATTTTCATAAAAACTATTTAGGTACTTTACACCTAATTGCTTAAACACATATCTTGCCCTGGATTATATTCTATGCAATTATAAATGAAGGAGCCATTATCTTTACTGTACACGTGAATCTTGCAGTCATAGATGACATCACAGTGAACTAAACATTTGAGTGAAGTTTGTAGAAATAGAAGCAGCAACTATATGGATAAAAGATGATTTGTTAAAATCCATAGGCTAAAGCCTGGAGGCAGAATATAAAAGGAGAAAAACAAAAGAAAAGGTGGTTCATTACAGGTATGTGCACTTTCAAGAACCTGAATATTGAAATAGGCTCAAAGGAAAGCATCAAGTAACAGATGGTCTACCAAGTATTCACTACTTGTCTCAGTGCCATGGGCGTTAGGTAGATGGGAGGGAAAAGAGCCACAGGCAGAGGCAGTGCTGGATTAAGAATGCAAAAGGAGTGGGGGTGGGACACCTGTGGTGTATTGGACCACACATTTGACTAACAAGATCAGTATGCAGTGGCTTTAAGAGCTCCTTGAAGAGGTACCGCCTTGTCAAAATCTCAAAGGAGCACTTGGACTCAGTAGCAGTCTCCTTCAGATGGACTTTTTGGGGGCAGGGACTGGAGGAAGAAAAGATAGAAGGTTTGATAAACCTGACAATTAGATTGAAAGAGAAGAAAATTGCCTTATTTTACCTGACATTTATGATTAACGTATGTCACTTACTGACTTACTGACTTATTTCATTCACTTACATAAGATTTGACTTCTTTCTTTCTTTTTCAGAAACTTTTTGTTTGGCATCACTGCCTTCTGGTGGTCGTGGGAGCTACCCAGCCTTGCTCCTGGAGAGCCGTTGCTGGATTTGAACTGCCAAGCCTGTTGTCCATAGTCCCGCACTCAATCACTATGCCACTGGGGCTCAGTCCCTTTTTGAGAAACTTTTGTTTAATAATTTATTCAATAGGTCCATATGTTGAGGTCCAGAAAATTATGCTAAACATTATATGCTCACTAACTCATCGAGCATGAGAGACTGGATATAAATTGGTGAGTTTGAAATGTAGCACACAGCACATGCAGGGTTCCACAAACATCTAAGAGATCAGTCAGTGAATTTCATATTTCCTCCAACTTTATCCAGTGCCCGTTGTTGTGATCCCCTTCAGAGCAGCCAGCACGGTAGCTGGGAACAATCGACTTCGGGTGTCAGTGTCAAGGGCGCTGAAGTTCCTGTGTCTATTAATCCTCAGTGTGTGCTTGCTTTTCTTAACTCCTCTTTGCTCAGGACAGGGCTTATTTTTTTTGAAACTGTAGGCCAGGAGTATTGAAAAGGAGTCCCTGGGTGATGGAAATTATTAAGATGCTTATGTAAGAACGGCTGAGGATGCTACTTGAGAAAAACAAGCATTGAAAACCCCGTCGAGCACATCGCTACTCTGCAGTCACGACTGACACGCACGCTAGCTCAGCTCAGCTGGATCCAGCAGTAAAGGAACAGTAACATCGCCTGACAATCATTGTGTGGATTTAGAGCAGGGCGTCAACTGTGAATTTTTACAATATTACTTCCTAATCGCAATTATGGTCCCACTAACGCTGAAAAATAAACATGTGATATTGGAATGCTTTAACCATTTTATTTTAAGTATCAATGTTCACCTACTATGAGGCATAAGCACAGACAAATCTCTTGGAAATATATGCAAATTACTCATGCTTAGTGTGTATTCACCTTCAAATAGATATATATTAAAATCCATAGTGATTAAACAATAACGTTTTTAAAAATTAAAACTCACACATTTGCCTAATAAACCTATGCTCTCTGATTAATAACAAATACAACCTTTTGAACAAAATTTGCATTGTTGACATTTGGGGAGCGGGGGGGCAACATTTTTATATCATGCTTCTAGGAAATAGCTATTAAGAATATATACTGGGTAGGGGAGGGAGAGGAGAGAAAAAGAGGAGCTGATATCAAAGTGCTCAAGAAAAAAGATAATGTCTAGAAATTGTTTATGCCAGCAATTTTACATGTCTGTAATGGATGGATATAATGGATATATGAATTGTTATATATGAGTCCCCAGTAGATTGATTTATTTAAAAAAAAAACAATAGAAGCTACAATTCAATCATTTATTTTTCAGACATAATTTCACTTTGAGGAGCTGTGCTGGGCTGCTAACTGTCAAGTCAGCAGTTCAAACCCACAAGCTGCTTCTTAGTAGAAAGGTGGGGATTCCTACTCCCGTGAAGAGTGACAGTCCTGGGAAGCCTACAGGATTTCTGTCTTGTCCTGTAGGGTCTCTTTGAACAAGCTTCATCTTGAAGGCAGGGAGTTTGGATTTGGTATGTTCCATTTTAAGGTCAACCTTTAAAAACATTAGAAGATTTGAATGAATATTTTCAGTTTGTTAAACCAATTATTGTAAGTATTGTCACTGAGGTGCTTTTTGAATAAGAATATAAATACCTTTGAATATGTGTGTGAGATCCCATTTATCTTATTTAATGCTTCCTCCTGAACTTCTGTGAGAGTCAAAATAATCTTATTTTAAAGGTTTCTCTACTGCTCTAGATTATAATGGAAGCATATGATTTTAAGAATACAGTGGCCATCTGATGTACATGCTTGAGGAAAGAGATCCACGCTAGTGCCATGTATATTTCTTTATATTAATATACTCTCATACTGAAAAGATTAGAATGACCACACTCATTAGTTTTTATTCATTTCAGCATAAGAAAAAAGTAATATAAGTTTTCTACACTTATTTTAATAAAAATTAAAAATGAATATTTTTAAATATTTTGTCACCATCACAGAAAGACATGCTATACATAACTTACCATAATCAGCTGATTTATATTTCTCACTTTAATATCAAAACGAATTCCTAATTCATATAATATTTTCAAAAATAGGAATTAGAAATGGCAAGTATTAAAACTAACATCCATCAATGAGGGTGTATTGAATAACTATTGAACCTTTAGCTCTTTGAGAATTTTATCATAATTAATTTCTAACAAACATGTGCCATTTCCTTTACTAGTTGACTTGCCAGTTAAGCACTAAAGACGTTAGTTTACAAACAAATCAATTCCATACTGAGTGCACAATAGGGCATTCCAGGACAATCTGAGGAATAGAAATGTTGAGTTTTGCTAGCTAATTACAATAGCAAGATAAGAAATGGGTAGTATTTTGCAATTGCCAGCTTCCAGAGGAATGGGATGTTGATACTTGATATATAAAATAATAGCTAAAGTTTTCAGACAGATAAAAGTATTTTGGAAGCCCTAAGAAATATACTTTCATATCTTACAGTTTCCTGGCAGCTTGTCATTGTATGGGGTAATAGTGCACAGTGGAAATCTATGCCTACAAGGTCACTGTGGTGGATTTCTTTCCATGGAACTTCTAGATTAAAACAGCATAGAAATAAAGGCCTCTCAATTTATTTCTGAAAATTAGTCAAGGAGCATATTATAAGTCACAATCAAATAAACATATTTTTGGTTATAGTACTGGAACAGAGTCCCTAGGTTAGAGAATGAGAGCTCTGATGGAATAGTGGCTTATACCTTGAGTTGCTAACCACAGGTTTGAACAGATCTGCTGCTCCAAAGACAAAGGACAAAGCTCCCAATAGGTTCTGCCCCCCATAGGTTCACAGCCTCAGAAACGCAAAGATGCAGTACCACCCTGTCCTATCGGGTCCCTATGCTTAGGGATCAAGTCCAAGGCAGGTAGGTTAGCATGGACGGTGCACGAGCCACAGCACTGGAGGCCAGGATAGCTGTGATGGGCAGCACTTGAGTGTCTTTAAGTAAAGTTGACATGAATTGGATCCAATTGGAGAACAACTAACAACAGCAATATTAAAGTCAGCAGGAACTATGTATTGTCTTTGCTTCTTCACTTCTAACTTAAATACAGGATGATTGGTGATAGACAACTAATAATGGCTAAGACAGAAATATGATAATATATTCTTTTTGCAACATGTAATTGAAGAATAATCACTCCTTGGATTACACAATCCTTCTAGAAGCCTGTGAGCACTATGAATAACCATATTTCCAATTTTGAAAAAAGTTCATGTAAAATCATTTAAGACTCAAATAATACCCATTTGAAAGCATCTTAAGACCTTTCATATATATTTCCACAACACAGAAAAATATGCCTATGTGCATAAATATTTTCAATTTCATAGAATAATGCTTAAAACAGTTTTTGATAAATGGCTTGAAGAACTTCTTTTCTTTTTTTTAATTTTTTTTATTTTTTGAAAAACTTTTCTAGTACTTGCTTCTGCTGTTATTTCACCTTTCTATATGCATTGACTCAAGATGATAGACTATTCATTTTTCTTTAATATATCACTTATGTATCTTTTTTCCTTCCTTGTAATAGCATTCACATTTAACAATATTATCGTTATTCACTAAAGTCAAAGACATATTACCTCTTTTAATAAAAACTCTCCCCATAAATTGTTCGCTTTCTGTTTAGTAGTCCCATAACAACTGCTCGACATGACCCAAACAATTCCCCTTATACCTAGCTGTATGTATCATTCCTACTGGGTGATGAGCAGCTGTAGTGCACAGAGACTTATTTTAGACTTTTCATTTGCACTAATTATCCAATGGAAAATAATTCATAATTTCTGAAAAGAACTGTCTATTAATTTGGAAAAAGAATTCTTAGAATCTTCAGAGCAATACCTGTGTCCAATGTTTTATTACAAGAATCATAAATAGCTTTATTTAGTTAATCAACAAAATAAAACAAACCTCCAATGCTTGAAATAAAGCATTCTGAAAGAAAAGATTATACCATATAAAATTAAGGCAATCATGGAAACTAAAACTCAAACTGAAAATGAAATCTTCCCAAGTCTCTTAAAGACTATACTGAAAATTATTGTAATGTTTACAATAACTAGTTGTACAATGGTAACATAGAAAACTACTTTAGTGATGGATTTTTTTGAAAAATGTAATTCCTTACTAAAGCCCACCTGAAGGCTGAGCATGATAGTAGGACAAGAAGAAAGTAAAAGGAAATAGAGGAAAGAACTAGGAGGTAAAGGTCATTTATAGAGGTCAAAATACAGGCATGTACAGATGTAAATACATTTATATATGATGATGGGAAAAAACTATGTACATATATTATAGGCTTAGTAGTAAGGTAGCCCATGGACATTGGCCTTCCTCTTAAATACTCCCTCAATGCAAGGACACTTTGTTGTATTAAACTGGCATTCCATGCTGCTCATCTTCTCTACATGCTTGCAGAAGACAAAGAAGGTACATAAGCAAATATATGGTAAAGAGAGCAGATGGTGCCTGGCTATCAGAAGATATAGGATCTGGGATCATAAATGAAAGTAAACAAGCAGGCATTTAGCTCAGAAGCAACAAAGCTCACTTGAAATAAGCACACCAGCCTTTGTGGTCATGAAGTGTTGATGGGATCAAGTGTCAGGCATCAAAGAACAAAAAAATCTTATCATTGTGAATGAAGGGAATTGAGGAGTGGGGACCAAAACCCATCTGCAGGCAACTGGACATCCCCTTACAGAAGGGTTGTAGGGAAGAGACAAGCCAGTCAGAGTGCAGTGTAGAATAATGAAACATATGACTTTCCCCCAGTTTTTAAATGCTTTCTCTTCCCTCCCGACCCCCCTTCACTATCATGATCTCAATTCTACCTTACAAATCTAGCATGATCAGAGGATGTACACTGATACAGATAGGAGCTGGAAGCACAGGGAATCCAGGACAGACGATCCCTTCAGGACTAGTGGTGAGTGACCATATCGGAGGACAGAGAGAAAGTGGCATAGAAAGGGGGATCTATGTATAATTCCCTCTTGAGAAATGGTCATCAGAAAAGTTGGTGAGGGGAGACATCAGAGAGTGTTGTAAGACAAGAAAAAAATGATTTGTAAATTATCACAGGGGAGGGAGGGAAACAAGGTGGGGACGAGAGCAAGGAAATGAGGAGCTGATACCAGGGGTTCAAGTCAAAGGCAATTGTTTTAGAAATGATGAGGGCAACAAATATGCTTGACACACTGGGTTTTTTTAAATAAAGAAAAACGCAATTTCTTTAGAAATTTCATTTTATTAGTAAGGTAACATTTAACTCACCATTTTAAGGCCTTATTTAATAGTAACACAAGTCTATATTTTAGTTGGTGTACATTTGTAGCAGCTGAGGTCCAAGAAAAGTAGGTCAAAAGTAGTCAAACATTGGCACTTTTATTTGCCGAGGGACTCTATCACCTGAATAAATTAGTAGAGGAATGAAATAAAACAAACATTACTCAAGCAAAGGGAATCAAAGCCATCGATTCAGTTTTGGCTCATAGTGACCTCCTTTCCGGCTTCCAAAGCTAGAAATCTTTATGGGAGCAGATAGTTTCCTCCTTCTCCCATGGAGCTGCTAATGAGTTTGAAATGCCAGCCTGTCTTTAGCAGTCCCAAAAGTGCCCGCAGAACTTCCTTAAAATTATATCATTTTCCATTTGCAGGGGTGAGGTCAATTTTAAAAAACAAAACAAACAATAAGTCTACAGACTTGAGCTACAAGTCATCGAGAGATGGTATTATCCAAGTTTTAATAGTATAATATGATTTCAACACCTGCTGAAACCTTATCAGTAATTGAGAACCTTGGGTACAATCATGACAGACATGGTGACATATGCAATGCAGCTGTGCACTCACTGGTTCTTTAGTTGTAAAAGTAGCATGCAGCTCCAACTATGGATCAACTACCCCGAAAGCTAAGCAGGATTAAGAGACACAAATCAGATACTTCCATTTATCTAGCCTTGGTACTCTTATGGACTTTTAGTGGCTCAGTGGTGAAGCACTCAGGTCAATGATTTACACCTTCAGCTGTTGTCGGCAAACGCTGTGGCAGTCTACTTCAGAGAAATCACAGCTCTGTATCCCTCTACAAGACCCGCTGAAAATGCAACATTATAGAGTAAATGCTATTCAACAAATATGATTAACTTAGAGACCTGGGGCTGGGGACATTATGTAGGCACTTGTACTTATGTTGAAGGGAGATCAGAAGGGAGAGAAGTAGATGAGATGTGAGAAGAGGTTTGAAGACGGAAAGACATCATGAACCAAGGAATATTGATGGATTCCACAGTCGTAAAACCAGATATACCTCTGGAGACACATTTTAGGCTCCTGTCCACCAAACTTTAGGAGTATAAAAGTATGTCTACTTAAGCTGTTAGATTTAACAAGCTATTTAGCAGCATTTGGAAACTAATTCAAGTACCTAGTTTCCTATTATAGTGCAAACATCACACGTTTAACTTCAGAAGCAGACATATAGACATGTCATTTCCATTCATCTAAAGGCCCCTTTCCCCCTAATTGGCATTCTATCTTCTTTTCATTCTGTTTTGTTTTCTTGTTTTGTTTTTAATCATTTTATTGGGGGCTCATCCATATATCAATTGAATCAGATGTGTTTGTACAGATGTTGCCCTCTTTGTTTTTAGACATTTACTTTCTACTTAGCCTTTGGTGTCAGCTTCCTCGCCCCCCCCCCTTTCTCCCTCCCTGGACCCCACTGCCCCCTACCCTTCTGGTATCACTATTTCCACTCCTGTTCCTGGATTCTGTGTGTCATAAGCTGCCATTCCTTTCTATGTCTGTGTACATGTTTATTTCAATATTTTTTAAGTTTCAGATAAAAAACTTTTGCCTCTCAATACCAAATATCAGTGGAAGTGCATTTGCACCAGACAAAAGCTAGTTATGAACAGGGGACTAGAAGGGTCCTAAGAAAGAAGCTATCCGTGTTCAAAGAAATAGCACCCAGACAGAAGAATAGAAGAGACAAGAAATGTATGAATTGAGAACATGAACTTGTGATGTGTTAACATACAAAAATGTGATCTCTATCGATCATGAAACAATGAAAACTGTGTATATTCCTGCTTTCCTATTTGCTAACATATTTACAATAACTTCATGCCTTATTAAGTACCAAGTGTTTGGGGTTCTATGAATGGCAATTTATGCATAGAAAAAGATCCATCTAAAACTAAAACAGAATTGAAAATGGAAATACATCATTATCCTCAGGAAGAAACTTTGTTTATTTCTTATCTATCATAATGAACAAAGGAAAAGTATCTCTGTAAATACTTCAAAACCAATGTTACATTTAACTTTCAAGGAGAACCTAGTTTTCTTTTGTTTTCCATGATCATTGAAACACTCGTAGGCTCCATATGTTTTTCAGCAGCAATATCAAAAATGGCAAAACACTGTTTGGAAATGCGTCCTTCCTGAAGCAGGTGGGAGGGGACATCAGGGTAAAAACTCTGTCCTTTATTTAACAAGAAACAAAGTCTGTATTTTTCATCAGAATAAAGTTGGTGTATGCAATGCAGCTGGCATGTTTTTTATTATCTTCAGGCTGAGGCTTTGTAGTTCTGGGGTTGTTTTTTTGAAATTGCAGTCGAAACACTCTATCTTTGTTTATGTCTGCTAGAGTGAATCTGCAAGTTATTCCACACCCAACATTATTAAGATGAGGATTTTGACAAGTCTCATAAATAAATGTAAAACATTGCCCAAATTATTGACATTTCCTTGTAAGCACCAGTGTCTAAATTGTGCATGGGCCTCATGCACAATTCTTAGAGCGTGTCCACATTCACATCTCTGTCTTGCCTTTTATCATTAGACTCATGAGGTCTGAAGCAAGTGATTAGGCTTTGCCTCTGTCAGAGACAGTGCACTGTCTCCTACCCAGTGTTCTTGGTTCTAATCATTGGAATTCTCAGTTTTACAAACATAAATCTAGTTGAGAAACATTTTCGAGCCCTAATTTCTATTTTCCATTTAAAGACTCTTTTAAGGAAAATAGAATCAACTAGATTATCCATTTCTAGAGTTTCTAAAATAAACACTGAGAATATGAAGATGGATGAAACAGATCTCTCTGTACAAACTATTGAAGGCATACTACAAATATAGACAAAATATTTATATTGGTTATAATATGGTACCACCAATCCTTCCCTGGCCTTTGTGTAACACTGTGCTGGCGTGTGAGTTGCTATGTTGCTAGAGATGGCATTTCAAATCTTAGAAGGGCAACTGAGGCTGGACAAATGTCAGTGATGCTTCAGAATAAGATTTCTTATGAAAAAATATGTGGTTACTTACTTTAAAAACAAAACAAGACAAACAACGATGTTAGTGTGAGCTTAATGAAACCCAGCAGCAGAGTGTGTGCACATACAGGACTGAAAAATGAAACAATCATGTCATATGGCCCTCAAAAGAGGACTGGTGAAGAGCTTTGGATGCATTAAATCATAAATTGGAAATCACCCAAAGTGCAATGGAACTCATAAAATTAGGGAGCTGAAATTGACTCGGGACAGTAAATAAAAATATTATAAGAAAATAAAAAGGTCTGAGCCCTGGTGGCATAAGTGGTTGAGTGCGTGACTGCGGCCTGCATGCTTGGTGGTTTAAATCCAGCAGCGGCTCTCAGGAGCAACGCTGGGTATCTCCCACAACCACCAGAGGGCAGTGATCCTCCCCCCCAAAAAAAAGAAAAGAAAAAAAGACTAGAGTTAAAGAAACCAGAAAAGCAGCACATTTTCTTCAGACCAAATTGTTAAATTCCAACATATTGGACACTATGGACAAATTTTTGGAAAAACTCAGTATGCATGAAAAGTAGAAGAAATAAATTGAATCATTATATCAACAAGAATTGATAGATATTTGCTCATTTCAGAATATAGCCAATGATCAACAAATGATTAACAAATAATGTTATTGAAAGATTTCTGAACTACAATCATGTATTGGCAGAAAAAAAGGATTATTGCAAGTGTTTATGGATTACCAATTGAGATGTTTCAAAAAGAAATGCAACAATGGACAGTTTCACTAATCTGTTATGAAATTTGAAAAGACCCATCTGACTCGCTAAATGAAAGTTTATAGTTAATAAAAACACTGTATAAATGAATACATATTCTTGTCCATTCCAAACAAATGTAATCTACACATGTAGAAATACTATCAAACAATAAAATTAACATCACAAGCAATTACATTTTTGCTGAAAATAATTCCAAAAAGGTTGTCACCATATGCTGACAGGGAACAGCTAGAAATTCAAGGCACCCCCCCCCCCAAAAAAAAAGGAAAGAGAAATTCAAGCCAGATTTTGAATAAGAATGATTTTGGGTCACTGTTGACTCTTAAGGACCCCCTGTGCTTTCTGAGGCTTGATCTGTTTAAGAGAGTAATGCCTTGGTTAAAGGGAGAGAGTACTAGAAAGATGTTTACCTTTGTAATGGTGACTATGCAAGGGTATTTGAGTGTATGGATAAATTTTGAAGAAGGGCTATCCCATCACACTATATTATGTTCATGAAGAACCTGCACATAGACCAACTGTCTGAAGAGACAAGAGGGTGCTGCAGGGTTTAAAATCATAAAATATCTATGTGAGGAGCTTATCCATTCACCGTTCAGTGTGCTGAGTAACCATTGAATCTGGATTTTATTAGGAAAGTAGTGCCAAGATTGTTGGAAGAATTAATAACAACCTGAGATACACAGATGAGAAATTTTATTGGTGGGAAGTGAAGCCTTTATTGGTAAAGATCAAAAACTATATACTTCAATGTAGATTATACCTTTAACATAAAGGAAGTGGATCCTCAAAACCAGACAAATACCAAAATGAAGAATGGTTAAAGCTATCAACAATCTCATTATACTTGGAGTTCCAATCAATGACTCTGGAGAGCAAGCCAAAAATAAAGGTCACATTGTATTGAACAAATCTGCTACAAAGGACTTCTTTAAAGTGTTAAATAATAATAATGATAAAATATCAGCATCCTTTTACTTAAGGCCCACTCTGGCCTTACTTCTTCCAAGGGAGATTTGTTGGTCCTTTAAGCACTCACAGGATTATCCTGTGAGGAATAATGAACAGGATTCTCTCCAATGCCATCTGACTGCTGACACAAAGAGCCCTCTGAAAAGCAGAAGGGGGATCTCATTACCAGCTACAGCCAGTACTGAGCCCCCCGGAATCTCCTTGATTCAAAAGACAGCCATAACCTCAGCAGGGTCACAGCAGAACCAAGAACCAGGCCCTGCAAGAGAATTATGGCTTTTCCACCCTATGGAGAGAGAAAAACTGGGGGCTTCGATGCAGGAAGCTGTCTTATGGAGTGGAGAATCTCTAGGACTTAGTTTAGGAAGTTGAGTTTGTCAACCAATGGAGCTTGAAATGAACATCTTCAGGTTGAGATTTACAGAGAAGTGTTATGTCCCTTTGAGTATGTATTGGCATTCCTGAAAAGACTTGGAAAAATGGCTCCATAAAGAGCTCAATACTAAGCATTTCTCACTGGCATTATAACTTGTTAATTTCCGTAATAAACTCTTTAATCATGAATTTAGTTTGTGAGTTCCGTGTGATCATTGCAATGGATATTAGAACGCAGAGGTAAAAATAGAGGACATAAATTAAGACAACTCACCACCAGGCATTAACTGTGAGCTGTCCCTATAGGTACTGCAGCAAGGCAAGCCATATTTACACTGAATTGTAGATCCATCAGAGATGTTGCCCTAAAATTTTTACTTGGGAATCACATGAAGCCTATTAACACCTTAAGTGATGAATAGCTTATACTTCTATATACTTTCTTCTCTCAATGGTTGCTTACCTACAGGCTACCTAAAATCCCAAGTGTTTTAATCTGGTCTCTATAAAGTTAGCATCCATCCTGACAGGATTTTTGAAAAATATACATGAAAATAGTTTAAGGTATTTATGTTTATATGGACAATTTTTAGGGCACTGGGTACCAATGCATAAAAAAATACCACAATGCAGAGGAAAATACCACAGATAAAAAGATTGAATTAAAAAAAAACAAAAAGAAAAACATGAAGCTTTGCACATCATTGAAGGATACCCTGCACAATTTTGCCACATTTCCTATCGCACAGGGGTTCAATACATGAATTTCTCAGTTCTTTCATTTACATCTTTATGGGAAAGCAGACATGTAGAATGTATGGATAACAGCATTCTAGCAAAAAGGATGGGTAAAGGACAGTGAAAAGTTGTCACGGGGAGGAGGCAGACCAGTCGAGGTGCAGCTGGGCCGTGATGATGCACACAAGTTTCCTCCCCACAACTATCATAGTCTCAACGCTACCTTACAAATCCTGATGGACTGGAGAAGGTACACTTGTAGAGGGGGGAGCTGGAGATATGGGGAAACCAAGATGGATGAGCCCCTTCAGGCCAGTGGTGAGATTGGAGCTGCTGGATGGGTGGAGAGAAGGTGGGGTAGAGACACGGAACCAACTGCAAGGATATACACATAAGGACAGGCATCGGGGGAGTCGGTTGGGGTAGAGGTTGGGCAGGGTAAAATATGACAGAACAATAATAATTTATAAAGTATTGAGGGTTGCTGAGGAAGAGGGAAAAGGATGGAAAAACCTATATCAAGGGCTCAAGGGGAAAGGCAGATGTTTGGAGAATGATAACAGGAGCAGACATGTGAAGGTGCTTGTCACAGTATGTTTATTTATTTATTGTGAAAAACGATGTACAAGCCCACAATAAAATCATTTTTAATAATAAAAAAGTTTTTGTGGGCACATCTTACTTCGAACCAATCAAATGCAGAGTATCCGTATTTTAGGTAATTGCATTCCTTTTTTACATCAAGAATTTTTTTCATGTTTTCTGACCATTTTTAGGATGTGTCGATATTCAACATCAGAATTAAAAGACATATGGAACCTGAATTAGTATTTTTTTTAACTGTTGCTAAGAATTAGGTGTGCTTTACATATCAGATAATCCTTTTAGGGTTTTACAGTGTTAACAACTCCTCAACCCTCCAATTAGCTTTCCCTGCAATGTATTCTCCCTTTTCCCCAATTTTTCTTTTGTATGATATTACTTTTTAAAATTTATTTATTTTTAACTCACATCACTGCCCTGGGGGGAGTAGGAAGCCCAGCCTTGCTCCTGGAGAGTTGCTGCTGGATTTGAACCATCAGCCCTGTGGGCCACAGTCCCGCACACAACCACTGTGCCACCGGGGCTCAGCTGATATTATGCTTTCTTGTTGTTTTGTTTTTGAAAACAATTAGACAAATAGGCTGAGCCTCGGTGGCATAGTGGTTGAGTGCAGGACTGCGGCCAACAGGGTTGACAGTTCACATCCAGTAGTAGCTCTCCAGGAATAAGGCTGGGTTTCCTACTCCCACCAGGGCAGTGACACCACAAAACAAAACAAAAACAAAAAAATTTAGACAAATAAATTGCAATTTCATTCTTATTAATATATTCTTAACCAATTTTCTTCTTGAAAATACAGTTCTAGAGTTGCCCTGTGAGTGACTGCTATGTTTAGCATTCCATATTATTGAATGATTTTAATGAGTAATTGTGTTTTTGTGACATGTAGGTATGCGTGGTCCTCAAATTTTTAGGGAGTGTTCTATCCTTTTGATTTCTACAGAAAGTTCCATGAAGACTGGGTTGAGGTGTATCCCACAGAGAAAGGTTGTTTCATAGTTCAAACATCATGGTGGATGCACTTTCTTCCTTTCATGAGCACAATTATTGTCAATCACCTGCACATATCTTTAAAGTTAATCATTTGGACATTCAAAGTTCTGTCTACCCTTCAAACAAAGATGGGTGCTGTTTCAACAGAAAAGAGAGCACTTGATTGAGCAGTAGTCATTACATTGGGTTTATTTTAATAGAAATGTTCCTCTTGATGGTAATAAGAAAAAAATAGGAAGAATTTGCATGCCCCCAGAGAAACAAATATAAAACTTAGGTCTAAACCTTGACCATATAACACAACAAAAATATAGATATATATATAATTTTGTTATATACCATATATATTATGTAAAACAAAAACCAAAATTTTAAGTGCATATAGTTTCCATGAAAAAAATTATTATTTTTCTGTCCTCTTTCCAAATGAATATCTTGAAGCCTCTTATATAAATAAACATACCCACTGCTCACATCCTGAAGACCTAGAGAGATCTTTAAAGAAAGTGAGGAACAGAAAGGATGTTGCTTATATTGCATCTGACACAAGCTGTGGCAGTCACTGAATACGATGTCTATTTGAGGACTAAGAGTGTGGGGTGGAGTCTAGTCTGTCAATCTAAGATAGCCAATGAGACCTCTGTGGGCGTGGCCTTCTCCTCTGAGAATTCTAAGAAATGTGGTTATTCTTTCTTGGAGATGGAGACACTATGTCAGTTCGCTTCCCTGGAGACTTTCTATTGACAACACTCGCTGCCTGAGAGGCTCAACTGATAAGGCTGCCTCCCTGCAAGTCATCCCTAAGGAAAAGCAAAAAGAAGCTACCCTGGTGCAGCAAGAAACCTGGGCGAAGAGAAGCCACATGAGATTCCTGCCAGCACTGAGATGCTTACCGAAGACTTTCTATCTACTTGCTTGTGATTGTCCTGCATTTAGCATCATTGCATGTGTTTCATGAGTGTGAAGAAGACTTTATAGACAGGTATCAGAAATATGGGCTAACATCAGACTTGTGGACTTAATCAGAAATGGGCTAGGATGTTTTATGAATGTTCCTATCCTCTTGTATATAAACCTGTCCCATATATGTGTGTCTATCTATCTATCTATCTATCTATCTATCTATCTATCTATCTATCTATCTATATGTGTGTGTGTGTTCATGAATTTGTTTCTCTTGTCTACCCAGACTAACACACAGCCATGATATTTTCAGTCAGCTCATATGCATGTGAAAGTTGGCAAGAGAGTAAGGAAAGCCAAAGAATTGATGCATTTGAGTTGTGGCGCTGGCAAAAAATAGTGAAAGTGCCCTGGACTGCCAAAAGAACCAACGTGCATAAGAAGTATCCAGAATGCTCCTTAGAAGCAAGGAAGACAAGATCTCCCTCACTTATTTTGCGCATGTTATCAGGAGAGATCAGTTCCTGCATAGGGGATTATGCTTGGAGAAAACCCAGCAAACAAACAAATTGTTTGCATACAATGCTGACTCATAGTGTCCTTATAGGACAAAGTAGACCTCTCCTGGTGTATTTCTAAGGCTGTTAATCTTTACGAGAGTGGAAAGGCTCATCTTCGTTCCAAGCAGGCTGGTGGTTTGTAACCTCTGGTCTTGAGGGTAGGTGGCAGCTCCATCTATGACTTCTATGCTCTCCGATCTGGGTTCCATTGAAAAAGTAGGTAGATGAGTAGCAACAAAGAGGAAGACCTTCTTCAAGTAGATTTACACATGGCTACAACCATGGGCTCCCTTTTCAGGACGGCAAAGAACCAGGCCGGGTTGTTCTGTTATACATAGGGTTGCAATGAAGTACAGCCAGCTTGATGACACTTAACATCAAAAAACAATTGCTCATGTATCAATCATGCCAGACTCCCACACCAGGCTTTTATATGGGAATGAGTGTTATACAAAAATGGAGGATGGCTATTAGATGGTAAAATGGCTCTATCATTACGTAGCACCTGCATTGCATCATTACATAGCTGCCAAGGGGCAGCCTCACAAAGCTGCCAGACCAGTCATATGAATAACACAGTCTGCACTCTTCAAAAATGCAAGGGAACATGAATAATTATGACTGTGTTTGTGAACCAAAATTTGAGTGTGTGATATATATATTTCAGAGATTATTAGCTGACAATTGGGAATATAGAACTATAAGCAAATATGTAAGAAATGAAAACTTTATGGATGCATTGACAGATACCTTCCACCGGGATTAAAAACCTCTTTGAAGAACTTTAAATGATTAAGATACTTTAAAAAGTATTTGAAAACTTAAAAAGAAAAAATGTCAGATAAGGACAAGTTGATATTCAAATAAATGATAAAGATTTGAGAAAAAAGAAAAGAGTATACTTTTTAAACTTACATTTTTCAAAGTCTCAAACAGTACGCTATACTGACAAATGCTAAATGAAATTGTTATTTGTTTGTTTGTTTTGTTTGTTTTGTTTGTTTGTTTTTTGGGGCATCACTGCCCTCTGGTGGTGGTGGGAGCTACCCAGCCTTGCTCCTGGAGAGATGCAGCTGGATTTAAACCACCAAGCCCTTGGGCCGCAGTCCTGTACTCAACCACTGCGCCACAGAGCTCAGCCTGAAATTAAGTTATTTTAAGTTAAGAAAGGTATGTCAAGACTTTCATGATGCCTCTAATTAGCAAATGCATAATCATTCTTCACTATATGCATTTATGATCTTGTTTCCAAAATATATTTATCATTCTTTCATTTGGAGTTATAGATGAAATGGTACAAAATACTATATTGTATCTTTGACATTTTCAATAATGTTTTAATTAATTATAACAAAGGAATTATTAAAAACTTTAATAGGATAAAATAACTATCCACTTTTAAAATATGACTATTATCATTTAATTTAACAGTTTTAATTTAAAGTAATATAAATTACAATTTCTTGGTAATATATATTACAGGAAAATTTCTAGTGCTCAAGTAACATTAAAATTTTACTTATGGAGCAGATGCTAGAGAAAATATGTATCAATAAAGATTAGATAAAAGAGTGAGTTAATAATTATCTCAAGATATCAAGATGGGTTGCCCACAAAAGTCATGGGATTTTTTTTGAAAAGTTTTTATCTTTTGAAATTTTCTAAACAAATATTTCTGTAGAAATTGTGGTCTTGGTTTTACAAAAGCCCTTGCCCTGTTCATAACGGAAAGGACTAGAGAACAATATGGTGTCTTACAAGCATATTGCCCAGTAGGAATACCAGAAAGCGATTTAAGCAGTCAGCTACGCTGCTGTGTTGAACATACAAGTGGCAGATCTGAATAATAGGAAGAAATTGGGAATCCCACTAACTACAACAGAAATACAAGATGGAGGGAAGAAAAATGGTCTGGGAAGATTTGCAATAAAGCAGTAGGACTATGATTCAGTAAATTACAAGCTGTGTAATGTAATTTTTAAATCTTGTTTCACTCGAACTTCCTAACTTGACATTAAGAAAAGATTAACGCACAAGAAGATAAGAATTTTGTGCAGGCTAAGATGTATATAAAACACTTAATATCCCACCTGGCAAAAGTAATCATCAATTATTAGCTGTAGTTAAGCTTAGTACTAGATACTTAATGAAGTTTTTACTTCCATTACTTTCTTTCTCTCAAGTGGACTAAGCTGCTTACATTTTTCTGTGTTCACATTGAGCCTCTATTGTCAACTGTTCCCGGGGCTCTGTGAGACTTTGCTGCGAGGACATGACTTGCTCTCCCTTCCCTCCACTACTTAAGCTTATTCATGTGAGTCCAACGCTTTGCTATGGCAGCAAGGATTGCTGTTAATAAAATTAATTTAAATTTATATTCAAAGTTGACATTTCTGAAAATGATACTCTATTGCTCCTACTCTGTTTTTCTCAAAGTGGCAAAATTTTGTATAGTATCATTTTGGCTCATTTTTTTTATTTGAAGGTGAAGTTTGAGATGGAGATACTTCAGTATTCTGGAGAAGCTGGCATTTGAAAGGGAAAAATGTGCTGGGTGATGACTTTCAATGTTTCAGTTTTTTAATGTGTGATAGACAAGTGGAGATTGGTGGACCCTAAAAACAAGAAAGATCATGACTTGGTTAAGAGGAGAGAAGAAGCATGGTATTACTTTCCCTCCTTTTTACATTACAGACTTTCCACGACAACCCCCACTTTTGTACATTTTTTCTTTGTTACGAAGCTATTAATTCCATCAATCTTATTTTTGATAAATTACACATAGTATTCTGTGTTATATCTATCCAAACCCAAAACTAAACCAACTGACATCTGATGCATTCTGACCAGAAGGGGCCAGAAGTAGGGTTTCACACCCTGTCCATCTTAATGGGAGAAGATCACCCCACCTTTATATTAGTTAATAATCCAAAATGGTCAAATTTAAATCTTTTTTATAGCTCCCAAGATTTAAAGTAGGAAGATAAGGAAATGAACTCATCATTTGGAGAAATTTTGGAGTTCTCTTAACTATTTGAAATTATGCAAGTATTTTACCACATACAAAAAGAGAAAGATGCTTTAACCATGACCGTAAAATGTACAGTACAGGAGATATCAAAAATCTAAATTCTAAGGTTCATATCTCACTTTCCTCGCATCTCGTATAAATCAAATAACTATTTGGCTATTATAACTATATGTGTTCCTTTTGTGGAAAAAACGTGAAGCCTTAAAAAAATAGTCTTCACATATGAGCTCAGTATTTCCAGAAGAGAGTTGAATGAAAATAATAATATTACAAGAGTCAGTCCTTTGTACAAGTCAAATTCTAGCAGTTTGCATTATTTTCCTTGCATCCTTAATGGAATTTCTAGTTTTACTATAGCCCATTGTTCTTATTTAATATCAAGGGAACATGTTCATTATTGGAGAGATTTTAAAGCAAATCTAAATGTCCTGTCCCTGAAAGACACAAAACATCATCCTATTCCACGGCCTCGCAGTCATACGAGACCACAGGTTAAGATTTCTTATAAAACATTACGCAAATTATCTTATAGTCTCCTTAAAAGTACTTCTGCTATTTCCAGTGCCCAATCAAGCTAGAAGTGTCTGCTCTTACCTTCCTCGGGGTGATGTCTGAAATAGCTCTTTTGGTAGGACAATCTATAATTTAAGTGTACATGACACCTGCACTAGTGATTCATTCATTTAAATAAGGCTTAAAAATGTGAGTTCCGTGAATTTTACATTGATATAAATAAAATATCAAGCATTTAATATATGCCACCTCACAAGTTTGTCTTGTGACCTAAAACAAAAAGGAAACTGTGAAAGCAAAGGTTGAGCCACTTGTTCCAAAACCCGTTTGCCATCTTTCCTCGGGTCATGGGACTCACCAGGTTTGGCCTTACTTGCCTTCGCTTAGAAAAATAAGTATTAGTAAAGAGGATGCCTTAAGTTTTTCTAAGCTTTTTGCATTTTAAATACTGTGCTCTACAGCTGTCGGGAGCCCTGCTGATGTATTGGTTACTCGGTGGGCTGAGGTTCACGCAGTCTGCAGTTTGAAACCACCAACTTTTTCCTCTCCAGTCAAAAAATACAGTTTCAGAAATTCAGAAGGTGTCACCATGAGTCAGCATTGGAGTTGTTTGTTTGTTTGTTTATACAGAAAGATTGTCAATGACTACTAAATTCTCTTCAGTAAAAATTTACTGCAATAGCTTGACTTAAACACATGCGCTTAATTACACCAAACCTATGTCTTGATTCTGAACAATTTATTGGCATAAAAACGATGCTGTTTACTAGACTTTTTCCTAAGTTACTTCTTTATTTCTTCAGATCATTAACCACAAAGTCAGCAGTTCAGACCCAATAGCTGCCTGTGATGAGCAGGTTATCATTTTCTGCTCCCATAAAAATGGACAGTTTCAGAGAGGTTGAAGTTGGAGTCAATTTGATGGCAGTGTTTGGTTCTGTTTTTGATGTTTTACATCAATTTCACTACCAAGTGCTAAAGGAAGTTAATTTTTTTTTTTTTTGGCATCACTGCTCTCCGGCAGTGGGAGTAGGAGGCCCAGCCCCACTGCTGGAATTGAACCTCCATCCCAGTGGGCCGCAGTCCCGCGCACAACCACTACGCCACCGGGGCTCAGCCCATGTTGTTTGATTTTTTTTTGAGGAAGCTAATTTTTTAATCTTCAAAATAATCTCACAAAATAAAGGATAGATCAGGGGGGAAATCATGACACAAGTTCTGGGCTGCTCAACATTAGGACTTTTGTTTTAAGCAAAGTCTGATTCTTTTGATCTTTTTTAAAGGAGATGAATTCTGAGGTGACTATTTTAAAACATACAACCAACCTCTAATATGTAATTTATGGTCTGCCTATTTGTATTTTGGTTTACTTCTATATTATTTATATTACAGATTGTATCTTTATAAAACAAACTAGCTAGTTAATTAACTATAGTTTACTAACTATAACTACTAACTAACTCTAACGTGAGACTGCGGACTGCCCAAGCATCTCTATCAACATAAATGGTGCATAGTGAACCTGAGCAGCAACTGGAATTAGTTCCTTGGTGAAAGGTTTAGATCATGGTTTCTTAGGACGTCTCTGTTAGCTGACATAATAATGTGCTTAGTGTTTGTGTTCCACCTCTTGGTTCATTGTGCAGTGCCTGATGTTTAAAGAGCTTGCAAGTGGCCATTTGAGGCATAACAATTAGTCTCTATTCATCGTAAGAAGAAAAAGAAAAGATTTAGAAAAGCTGGCAGATAAGGAAATTCATTCTGTCTCCATGAAGGACTGCCTCCTTTGCCTTGAAAACTGGTTATCATTACTAAGCATTTTGATAAAAGATTCCATAGACGACTTCTGATTAGATGGGGTGGAGATGCAGAACAGAATCTAAAATTCTGGGGGAAGCTAAACTTTGTGAAACTATGTCAGGTGGATGAACCCCAGAAACTACTGACTTAAGATATTATTAAAACCTCTAAACAAAAATAAGTGGACAGCCTCCTGGTCTATTCTCTGTCTGGAAGCTCCCCTGAAATCTTGTTCACCTTGAGTGACCCTGTTGGTATATGAAATATCATTGACATCGTTTCCTGTGCCACAGGCAGTAGACAAGCCACCACAGTATCAGTAATAGACAAATGGTGGACAATCATTTGAAGTGGCCGAATAAGCACTGTAGATTGCAATGTAGTAGACATGGACCCTGACCCCCTAAATTTTATTATTATTGCTATTTATTATGTTGTTGCTAATATATGCCACAAAATGTGTACCACATCAACTATTTCCTAATGGTTAATTTAGTGACATTGATTATATTATTTGGGTTGCAAAAATATTCACACCTCCCCTTTAGGGACTTTTTCTCTTATTGGCATAAACTCACTGTTACAAGATCTCTATCAAATCTTTACAGTTGTTGTCAACTTGAACTTGTATACAGTTCCTCAAAGGGTCAGGTGCTCAAGGTAAATCTTTTTTGTCATTGTTTAAACTAAGTTTTTGGTCAGTCTTAATAAAACTTAAGGTAGATAAAAGAAGAGTCTAAATATTTAAATTATGGAAATGGCAAAGAATATTTAAAATAACAATACTATAGACTGACAAAAGAACAAATAAATCTGTCTTGGAAGAGTACATCGAGAATGTACTTTGGAAACAAGAATGACAAGACTTCATCTCATGCACTTTGGATGTGTTATCAGGAAAGACCAATCCTTGAAGAAGGACTCCATACTTGGTACAGGAAACCATGAAAACCATCAAGGAGGTGGATTGATAGAGTGGCTATACTGATAGCTCAAACACAACCATTGTAAGGTTGGTGGAAGATTTGGCATTGTCTCCTTCTTTTGTGCACAGAGGACTGTAACATTCAATGTGGATTAAACCCAATGTAAAGAAAATTAAAATCCTAAAAACTAGACCAATAGGTAGCAGCATGATACACAGAGAAAATCTGAAAGTTTCTAAGGATTTCATTCATATTCTGTTTTCATGAAGGAAAGAAATCAAGCAATAGCTATTTGGATTAATGAAGACCAAGTTATCACTTTGAGTACTAAGGTGAGCCTAAGCAAAACCATGGGACCTTCAATTACCCTACATTTACCAGTATGTGAATGTTGATTATTGAATGAGGGAGATCAAGGACAAACCAAGGCCCTCACATTATGGTGATGGTGAACAATGTTGAGAATGCCATGGAGTTCCAAAATAATAGATTTGTTCTTCTATCTCATAAGATGTACAGCCAGGATTCTCCGTAGATGTGGGAATGGTGAGACATCATCCCTTATACTTCGAACATGTTATCAGGAGAGTCCAGTCCTTGGTGAAGGACTCCATACTTGGACAAGTGGAAGAGCCACAGAGACCGTGAAGACCTCAAGGAGAGAGACTGACACAGGGGTGCAACAATGGGCTCAAGCAAAGCAAAGCTCGATTGTGAGGAGGGAGTGGGACTCATCCTATTTGTTTGTACATTGGGTCTCTTTAAATGCAATGAACTTAACTGCTGTGTTGCAAATGACACAGCAGCACCTAAGGAAAGCATGATAGTCCATCTGAGATACTGAAATCACAGATTAAAAGGAAGCATAATACCACCTATGCTTACAGCCAGGACTATAAGGAAGACACACTTAGGGGAATTTTCAACTGTATTTATTGTATCTAAGATGTGTTTCTAATTTTAATTGATAATCAAAAATTCCAGAAAATGAGGCAATTCTAATCTGCATATAACAAGAATTTCATTGGTTATAGCCTACCTGCAGGATTTTGTATGCAAATTATATTACAAGACTTAATCTGAATTATATTACAAGACTTAATCAATCAGTTATTCTATTTATTGCTCTAAGAAAAATAAAATAAGGCTTAATGAAAAATTGAAATGGAAAAAACTTTGCTACATTATATGGTTAATTTTTTTGTAACAGTGAGAGAAAACATTTTTCTCATATGTACTATATTCTCTTTGTTGAGGAAAATAATTTGTACAGAATCTTAAATCTTAAAATTATTTATATTAACGTTTATAGATAATGTATACTATAAAACAGAAAAAAGTACCACTACTTTTGTTAGCAAAAACAGTTTACCTTAGAAAAGGTAAATGTTGCAATATTAATTGAGTTAAAAATCTAACATGATAATGGACAGATTTATGATGGAGAGAAAAGTATCACCTGTAAATTTTGAAGTAGCATCTTCTTGTTTAAAGAATCATTTTAATATCTAGTGGAGTCAGAACTTCCTTCTAGAGTGCTTCTTAGGAGAAAGTCTATATTTTCTTGACCCTGTATTTATATTGGTTATTGAAAGCTTTCCTAACTATTTGACTAAATGGTCATTACACTTGTTTTCAAAAGGAAAATTGAATGCAAGCACTCAATTAAAGGAGTAGATTAAATGGATTTGTACAAAGGTTGATTTTTTTCTTTTGCAAATTTTCCAGCACCATAACTGTTTTCTGGTGTTTCTACACACACACACACACACACACACACACACACAAACTATGTTGGTATGTAGTAAATCAGTTTATATTGCAGAAGAAAACTTCAATATATTCCCATATGTTATCTTACATTATGTTGCATTATGTTATGTTGTACTATATTTTACTTTAAGACTTTTCAGAGAACATTTTCTGATTCATTATAATGGATATATTTTATTTCAGTTTCTACTTCAGCAGCTAAAACTTAAGAAGACGTCAAACACGTCAATGATGAAAACTCACATGCTTTAAATGCAATCTATCTCCAAATTGGCATTGAACCCCTGAATCAGAATTCGCCGGAATGGGGATGCAACAAAAGAAATTTCAGATCTCCATTTAACATCTCTGACGGTAGTTCAGGAAAATAAACTTTTGTAAAGCTATTCTAGTACTCTTTTTTGTGTGACAAATTGGTGTTTGAGAATTCTAACCCAGAATTTTGATGTCTTTGTTAATGTTGAATTTTCTATTTCCTAATCCAAATTTTAATTGTAAGGAATTGCTTCCCTTGGTGTGTTCTATGTAGCCCAGGGTGTGACTTACAATGAGTTTTCTACTCTCTGACTGAGAAGGGATCTCTTGTTAGTGTGAAGCTTACTTTTCCAACCTGACTTTATTACCAATGTTCTTTGCCCCTGCTCATTGATTCCGGCCCCTACATCGCCACCCCAATTTCCTTTAGAGCCCAACTTCAACTATAAGGCTTTCCCAGAGGCATATTTACATTTTATGGATCCTGAACCTGAAGCTTATTTTCAATGATAATATACAAAATTTGCCAATACTAATATGGTATGAAAACATATACGCATATGTGTGTAAATACTATAACATATATAGCATGCAAATATATTATACATTTTTCTTTTATGCTATCTCAAAATTTTACCTCAAATTCAGCAGATTTAATTATTCCAATTATTATTTTGGACTTGGATATATTCACACATTGCCAGCAAACCTCTCTCTATGAGGAAAACAACCTATATTGAAGGAGAAAGCAAGACACCAGCGTAGCTGTTCTAGGAGCCTTCTTGTCGGTTCTGACTCGTGGTGTATGTTTGGACACCTGCATGATAGAAAGAAACCCTGCTCGTGAGGCAGGATCCTCACAAGCGTTGGCATGTTTGAGCTCATTGTCAGATCTATTAGTTTTTCAAACAAGGAGGCATGATGATTATTTATATAACTCCACTGAGGTAAAAGAACCCCGTTTCATAGGGAGCATATTGCTTCCGTGGCTGAAGCACTGATCTTCTGCCAACTAAAAAGTCAAAGGTTGGATTTCTTCAACTCTTATGTGTGAAAAAGAAACGACGTTCAGCTTTCCAAATATTTACTGCCTTGGAAACTTTATTAGAGGTTCTCCTTTGCCCTATATGATCCCTATCACTGTAATTTACTAGACAACAGTGGGTTTTATTCAGTTTGTGTGCATTTCTAGAGCATAAAAATAAATAATGTATTATTCTCAAAGTATTTTTAATAATGTAAAAATAATAATAGTTTGGACATTTTTCCTACTATCTAAAGATAGGGGGAAAATTGATCTGACTTAGAGTATGCTATTATCTCTGCTTCTGGTATATATCTTAAAATTCTCATTACTATTATAGGATCGAGTGGAAATATGAATGCATTTGAGAGTCTCATGAGGAATTAAAATCCAATATGAATTAATGTAAGGAAAATTTTCATTAGATAGATTTTAGTGAGGAATAGTGGTAGCTGTGTGACAGGAATACCATAGTCATTTCATAGTACATATCTGCATAGCTTTCATGGAATCAATTCCTATTCTAAAAAATCATGAAATTCTAAATAATCTTGACGCTAACACAACTTAACAATAAGAATGAGCATAAGATATAAAAGATTATGCATGCTCTCAAAGAAAGCCGTTGCACATGAAATGGTATCAGTCTATCTCCAGAGTCTAGTGTACATCTGTGCTCAATAAATAGTTGTTTAAAGAATAAATGATGAATTGCTGCTGTATTACAGATATGCACCAAGAACTAAGGAATGGAGAGAGGTGACCTTTATTGAAGTACAGAGAAGGGCTAATTGGAATAAGGAAATTTTCCAACAAATTCATCTCTAAGCTGCGCAAAGGTGGATTTATTAAGTATAGAAAATAAAAATGAAATAAGATAATCATCACTTGAAGAAAACTAGGAAACTGAAACTTATTCCAGAAAGCATGTTTAGTTTAAGAATAAAATAATAATTGCATGGAGTGTAGGAATTAGAAAAAAATGAGAACAATTAATTATTTTTTATATGACCAGATGCTTTGGATTTTATTTCATTGATAAAAGAAAAACACTGACTATTTTTAAGATTTCAAACAATATTTTTAAAGAAGTGTATAGCTATGCTATGGTAAAGAAATCCATTCAATTACCTGGAGAATAAAGCAAAGATACAAAAATGTTGAAGATAAACTCTTTTCATAGTTTAGCCAGGTACTGAATAAATCTCAATGCAGACACAGAAATAAATGAAAGATGGAAGCAAAGTGGCACTGAGAGATGAAAATGATGACACCAGTGAATTGAAAAAAGAATATAGCCAACATAACAACCCTCAAGAAAATGGAAGTATTTCTTGAGGGGATTAAATCACGGCATAATGTAAGCAGTAGAAGAATTAGTTAGTGTGAATTATGAAAAAGTCTGTGAGCATATATGGTTATGAGTACTAACAGGATCTTCTTGGGAAGCTGGCCAAAGGTGTGATTGTAGGGCTCAGGGTGTTGGTTTCACAGGAAGAACAGGGAGAGCTGTGCTGAAAAAGTTGCATTTGAAAACGAAGTCACTGAAAAACTTGACAGTATGACTATTAAAAAATGTTTTCAGTTGCTTTCTATGGTAAAGAGAGGTAGAGGGGACTGAGAGTGGGGGGGAATGTAGAATGATATATCCAGAATAAACCATGGGAAGAGAAAGTCTGTCTGAGAAAGGAAGAAGTTATTGACATTTTTGTTATATTTGACATTTTTCATGGTGGCTAACATGGAACAGACTAGTGGAAAGGGGAAAAAAGGATGTGAAAGAATTGATTGCTAGTACACCAAGCATGATTACGAATAAGGAAAAAATTAGTCAAATTTAAACATTAAACAGAATATTTGTAAAAAGAACCTTTTCAAAAACAGAGGATATCTGGTCAAGAGAAGGAGATAATGTGTGGTGATAGAATTTGTTTAAGGGATTTCTCAGATATACATAGGGAAATGCAACAGTCCTGAAGCATGACTTTGTAGGAGCAGAGAATTATTTAATGTGGATCTTCTAGTCCAAGTTTTCCATTCCCAAAGAATGCCCTTTTCCTGCATGGTTCTCTTGGTGGTGGTGTGCTAGTTACATACTGGGCAACTACCAACATGTTCAGCAGTTTGAATTCTCTTAGGAAGGAAAAAGAGGCTCTTTACGCCTATCAATGGTCACAGTCTTTGAAACAGAGGCATTTCTGTTCAGTTGTAAAAGATCCCTAAGAGTCAATATTTTCTTGATGGCAGTTGGTTTGCTTTTTTTTCAGAGTTGTTTGTGTTTTATATTTACCATATACAGTCACATAAATCTATATTTAGTGCTGGTTTGTTTACTTGAATGAGTTTATACGTTGTCTGAAGTTTTTTCTCATTGTCAGAGAATGTCAGAATAGTATATTTTGAAAGATCAATTCACATCCGGAGTGCACACAAATTATATAGGCTGACTAATGGAATCTGATCCTATAAGCTCTTCTGAGGTATTCTTGACAGTGTACTTTTGATGGAGAAATACACTACTGTCTCAGTAATATTCATTCTCAACTGAATAAGCCAGGAATGAAAACATTGATTTAATACAAAAAAATTATTGACATAAGGACTGCATTAGGGGACTAGTGAAGACAAAGAGTGTACTGGAAAGAACTGGAAAGAGAAATAGGAAACATGTTTGAGCAGCTCACACTTTGGGGAAGTTGTTGAAGAAAGAATAATTAACATACATTTTCTATTTTCTGTAATACATTTTCCCCAACTCCTACTCAAGAAGTTCTAGTACAAATTAATGTTTTTAATTTTATGGGAAAATAGTCTTTGAATGAAGCATTGCATCATTGTTTTGTCTTTTCTTCTTTATTCAAGTCATAAATATATTCCTTAAATCAATTGCCTACATGATGGGTATAAGCTGTGTTCACATCTAACAGAGCAGGTTAATATTAATTTTAAGCAGCATTTGTATGAAAACTAAACTGGCAGAACACAGAATTATAGATGATTATAGTTAAATAGCCTGTACTTACCTAAATCCATCATGATTTATGGATTCTTGATGGAAATACTATGAAAATACTGTGCTTAACACAGCTGTCTTACTGTTAGTAAATAGGTTAGTATAAATTGTACTAATATCCCATTTCTGATAGGGAAAGCAATTTGAACAAGTATCCATTCATCCCATGAAGTCTCATAGAAGCCCTTCACCAAATGAAAGACTCTTCAACATATGAAAGGTCATCAGAGGGGAGGGAGGGTGGCTTCTGATATATCATGATGGGGAAAAGTACATAGAAACTAACATGAAAAAGAAACAAAGAGAAAAAGTGGCTGGATACAAGATGGCATGCAATTCAAGATTTAGGATACAGGAATTCCAGTCGACATTCAGTTCTATAGCAGAGTATTTTAGTTATGTCTTCATCTGAGCTCATATTTTACTTAAGTAACATATTTTATAAGCAAATTTAGCACATTGTGGAAAGCAAATTAAGCATCAGCCATTCAAAATAAAACATATTTCATGATTCAAAAGTGACAGATAGTGTTATGTTTTAGTCAAATTTATATATGAGGAGATAGGTCCCAAAAAACAGAATTGTGGGCTGAGCCCTGGTGGCGTAGTGGTTGTGCGCAGGACTGCAGCCCACTGGGATGGAGGTTCGATTCCAGCTCCACGGAGCAAAGGCTGGGCCTCCTACTCCCACCACCTGAGAGCAGTCCCCCCCCCAAAAAAAAAAAAACAGAATTGTGCTGGACAGAGTGGATCCTCGGTAGTACATATTTCCCCTGCTAGGGGAGCATCAACCAACTCACTCTGAGTTATGCGCCAGTGATGTCACCTGGCAAGGTTCTCTCTGGTCACAGTGAAATTCTTCATAAAAGCAGCTGCTTTTGAATCTCATTTTTTGTTTTGGTGAAGGCCGATTTAAGAGAACAATGTGTGGCTGTGAATGATGTTTCCTGCTCAGGAAAAATGTCACAGAAACTGCTGTGATTTTGAACACAGCTTGCAAGGACAGCACTATGGGAAAAACTTGAGTGAATGAGTGGCTTTCTTGTTTCAAAAAATGTGAAATGTTGATTGACAACGAATCTCATTCTAGATATCTGTCAACTTACCCAACAGATGATCAGGTTGACACATAGTGCATTTAGAGTTTGTTGTACCAGGTCAGACTGTTAAGCAAGCTTTCTATTTAGAGGAATTTTTGCATAATATTGAGCGACATAAAATGCCTGATTTGTGGTAGGCAGGGGAATGGATGTGCCAAAACCACAATATACCTGCTCACTCAGCCATTGCAAGGCACCAAATTTTGGCAAAAAACAGCATGCCTCTCTTTCCCCATGCACCTAAACCACCTGATTTGGCTCCTTGAAGCACATCTTTGCTTCTGCAAAGAGGGGCTGAGTCCCGGTGGCATAAGTGGTTGAGTGCGGGATTGCGGCCTGTGGGCTTGGCGGTTCAAGTCCAGCGGCGGCTCTCAGGAGCGCAGTGATGCTCCCAAAAAACAAAACAAAACAAAACAAAGGTAGAAGGACATGAAAGACCAGCAATTAAATGAAATAGAGGACATGAGAAAAGCGACAAGGGTGGTGCTGTCAATCACCCTAACAGATAAGTTTGAAATATGTTTCCAAGAATGGAATCGCAGATTGGACAAACGTATTAAGTGTAGTTGAGAGTTCTTTGAAGTATATAAAGTTCCTTTGGGAAAAAAAAACATTGAATTCATGCATTGCTTTCAAAAAAATCCATTTGGGGGATATGCTTACTTAGAGGTAATATGTCCATTTGCATGCATAATATGTTTGTATGATATGTAAGTGTATCTCTAAAGCAAAAAGTTTGAAGTATAAAACTAAAATGAAATGATTGAGTCCATGTGCAGATGCAGCAGAGACTGCTACTTACTATATATACGTATGTATATATATATATGTGTGTGTGTGTGTGTGTGTGTGTGTGTGCTGTAGAGAGTCAATTCAGGCTCTAGGAACGTACTTCACACTCAATACATAGTCACAGAATGGATGATAGTAATTTGAGATGCTGAGGCTTCTAGAACTCTTTAAACATCATAAAGAGAAATACATTATAGTAGACACATATATTTATTTTTAATGAACTTATTTCCACTTTTCTGTTTTCAGTTCTCTCCATAAAATGCCAAACCAGTGTTCCATTATAGTGATCATCAATAACTCCCTTAGCCATGCAGTCAGTCCCTACACATAGTTGCCTTATAGGACAAGTTGCATGGTCTTAAGGGATTCCCCCAGCAGTAAGGTTTAGTGAAGCTGACCTGCACACCTTTCTCCTACAAAGCAGTCAGTAGGTTCGAACCTCTGATCTGCAGCGGAGTGTGGCATCACAGCTCTCAGGATGAACATATTATAGCCAGCAATAGTTATCTCATATACAGCTCAACAACACCCTGCCCTGTCGGGCACCACCTTTTCAAGTGATATGCTTAAACTCATTACATCAAAAGTAACTGATATTAAACTTATACTCTAAATTACATTTCTCTGATCAGTAATGAATGCATTTCTCATTATCACTTCTTTTCTATATAATTTTGGGGGGGGGCATCACTGGCCTCTGGTGGAAGTGGGAGGTCCAGCCTTACTCCTGGAGAGCTGCTGCTGGATTTGAACCACCAAGCCAATGGGCCACAGTCCCATTATCACTTCTATTTACAACTTTTAAATAGTTCCTACAGTCATATTTTTATTAACTCATGCCTTTTAATCTTGTAGCTTAGAAAAATAATTTTATTGAATTCATACACAAGAATTTCATACATAAGAATTTCACACATAAGAAATTATCAAAAGTCCTTCAAGAAATATAAATATGGCTCACATACATACAGAATTCATTGGCATCTATAATTCTCCACAAAGAGTATAACCCAGTTTCTTCCCATTATCTTGGTTGACATCTGTTGTCTGCTTAGCTAAATGGACACATGAGATTACTGTTTCAAGGTATCATTTAACACGCATGACAATCCCTTCAGACAGATGGCATAATTATACATGTTTTGCAGATGAGGAAACTGAAGTTTATCTTTACAGAAATTGCCTAAGGTTGCAAAGCAGAAAGCTCAGAGCCTGCTTTCAAATGTAGATCAGTCAGATTTTAGAGCTTATTTAGAGTGTACTGTTCAAGTGTTATTTGGGAATATTAATATTCCCAAACTATGCAATAATTCTACATGCTTAAAGCTGTTATTTATGACTTTACAATCAATTCAATAACTGCTTCTTTGGTAAAGTTTTCATTTCCATTTTTATTAATTCTAAATTTCCAAATGTTCTATGAACAGCAGATGAAAAATGAAGACAGAACCCTATCAGGGTTCCAAGGCTATAATTCTTCACCGAGTTCCACTGCCTAATCTGACTTGCCAGGCAGCTCAACTAGTGGTTCAAACTGTCTCCCTTTTGTTTAGAAGCTGAACTGCTTAACCGGTTCACTACTAGGGCTCCTTATGCTGATTCTATATGATATTGTAATAAAACGCTATACAAAAATGCTCATGTTCACCATAGTATGTGAAATGTGATTCTCCCACTCAAAGTTGTAATGATATATCATGAGAATTCACCCCAAAATACTAATAATTGTGCCACTTATTTTGATTGAGTAGCATTTAGGATCTCAGATTCAACTCATTAGCTACCCTGTTTCGATCGAACGTACTTTATTCTTTTGAGCACATAACCTATTAACATAGCATCCTAAACTGACTAAAAAATAGCTTTTATGGATTTGAGGAAGGAGACTGGGACCTTCAGCGTAGCAAGATGATTCATGACCGAAGTGATTTCCTTTCCTATCTGGCTCCTTCTATTTAATTACATGGACTATTCACTTACCAGGTATGAATTAATAAAGATGACCACTATTGGTGTACTGTCTTAATTAAAGTTCTCTATTTTACTCCTCTAGGTTCCAATATCTATTCCAATAGTTACTCAGAACTCATAGACAAAGTTAACTGGTTTGTTAAGGATGTTAACAAGTTGTAATGTCAATGAGAAAGGCTCAAAGTTGAATTGCTTATCAGAATATGTTAAAGATTTCTGTCATGCCTACTAATAAATACCCACAGGGGATACCACTCCACTGAAAGTCTCAACCTGAAGATATTCAGCTCAAGCTCCAGGAGTCAGTAGGCCCAGCTCCCTGAATTAAGTGCCCAGAGGCACCCCACTCCAGGAAGTCTTAGCCCAGAGGCTGGCAGCTTCACTTCTGTGGGTCAAAGTCCGCCCGCCTTCTCTGATTCAGCGTGCAGAGGGGCCTGTCGTAGCAAGTTAGTCTCCTGCCCAAAAGCACACAGCTCCATTGGCTACCTGGTGTGGTTTCTGGTCCTGTCGCTGGTCTTCTGAAGGTGTAACTGCCTTTGGGATCTCAGATGTTCCCTGCTAAGGGATCTCGAAGCCATAAGACTCACTCTATTCTTGTCTCTCAATGGTGATGAGATCTCTCCTCCAATGTCTCCCAGGATCACTGTATACACAGAAGGATGCTGCTTTGGGAATCTTGTTTGTAATTACTCACAGGTGAAACCTATCACTATCTTACTCTACCTTCTAACCAGACCCTTTCAGAGAAAGGCCATTTGGTGGGTGTTAGAGACTTTGGCAAGAAGAGCCACATTAAATAACCTATTGTTGCTGCAATTGGCACTTATTTAATATTTAGGTAAAATTTAGACAAAATAACTTTCTAAAAAAAGACTCAATGTTTAAAATACTAAAACTCAATTTATAAAATCTCTTACTCTTTTTGTGAACATAATACCTGATATATATATAATAGAGTTATTGTCTGATATAAAAATAATAATATATAGAAATTGGATAGAATAGATTGGTATATAGTAAGAATCCTATAGAAATATCCTGATGCTTAAAAAATTCTATATAGTAAGAATCCTATAGAAATATCCCCAAGCTTCAAAAAGTCCTTCTCCATTTAAACTCATTGATACGTACATAAAATTTATATATCAATTCAAGTTACTAAAAGGTTTACATGTTTTTCACTTTGTAGAATAATACCATAATTTTATAAAATTATTTAGAAAGCAACTGTCATGTATAACTTATTGAGAAAGCTATTGAATTATTTGTTTATTTTGTAGTTACTATATCTCCACCAATGGCAAATCACAGGCAAAAGACACCTTTTCAGACAGTGGCACACACACACCAAATAAATGAAAATATGTTCTTGGCTGAGCCCCGGTGGCGTAATGGTTCTGCGTGGGACTGCGGCCCACTGGGATGGAGGTTCTATTCCAGCTCCAAAGGAGCAAAGCTGGGCCTCCTACTCCCACCATCAAAGGGCAGTGATGCTCCCCCCCAAAAAAAAAAACAAAAAAAAAGAAAAAATATATTCTTACTGTTATTTCAGTTCACACATGCAAGTGTATTTTTTTAGAAAAATAACAGAAAACATATTTTCATATGTCACTGTGATCAGCAGAGAAACCCAGGTGGCATAATGTTTGTATATTGAATTGCTAACTGCCAGGTCTGCAGTTCAAATTCACCAATCCCTCCTGGGAGAAAGATGAGACCTTCTCATCCTGTGAAGAGTTCCTGTCTTAAAAATCCAGAGAGGCAGTTTTATTCTGTTCTGTATGGTCTGTATAAGTCAGAATCGACCCAATGACTATATATATATATATGACCATATATATATATGTGGTACATGTACATTTAATTGAGCATCAGTGGAAGGTTGCAGAGAAATTTCCTCAATAATCAATTGTGTTGGTTCTGGTAAGGAGTCTTGCAAAAAAGTCCAATTAAAGCAGACACCTATTAACTATTAAATAAAAAAAAAACAGAGGTCAACCCAAAATGTTGTGGAGACTTTATGTTTTCTGACTTTAATAATTTTGATAGATTTTATTGAAGGATGAGGAATGACCATGGGGTTTTATTATTAAGAAATTTGAACAAGATTGAAAACTAGCCCTGTTGTGATTCCATCCTGTGCTGCTATCTTTAGCAACAGCAGTGATTTATCTCTGTTTTCCGTTTCTTGCACCAAAGTGCATGCCATCACCCCAAGGAAGATTTGACGGACATAGACATATGCCCCATGAAGCCCTCAAACTCTGTCTTCAATTGGCAACAAAAGGCCAACTAAGATGATCACTTTAAGGTGAATAATTATGAAAGTGGGTAACAAATAACTTGAAGAAATGGTCAGTTTAGGGGCTGGAGCAAAGAATGAATTGCACATTGTCGAAGCAGAGGAAATGAGTTATGAAGACTGCCCAATTAAAGTAACACTGGAAGCATGGAAAATCTCTGTACAGTCAACAGTCTCCTTTGAAGGCTTGGAAATATCATCTCCAGTGGTCTTCTGGTTGCAGTGTGGCTCAGGGCCTGTGCATATTCATGGACAGCATTGAGCAGTTGTGAAGGAAGATGTAGAGTTGGATGGTGAAGAAGAGGAGGTCATGAAACTCTTAAGTATATTGGGGAAACAGTGTGCCCTCAACAAGTGGTAACAAGGTTTCACAAAAAATAGGAAAACTTGCTTCAGATGAAAATGATGATGGTGACGCTGATAAAGATGATGATTTTAATGACGATGAAGCTGAAGAAAAACCTCCAGTGAAGACATTTGTACAGGATACCTTGGCAAAAATTTGTACAGAAATCAAACAAGAATGGGAAAGACTAAAAACCATCACCATCTAGATTCATAGGTCAAGAATCCTTTTTAAAAAAAAAGAAGGAAAGCTCCCAAAACACAGTAGAGAAAGAAGTCTCCTAAAGAAAATAATTTAGACAGTTTGTTAAAATGTTCAGTCTTATTTCATTTCTGTTACCATTGGTACTTAGCTGTCCTGTTTGGTAATTCAGAATGAGACTTTTTCCACTGTGTCTGATACACGGTATTGGGGTTCCATTGCCAAGAGTCTATTGTCCAAATGTTTGTTCAGTTCATGTAATGATGGAACGCCACCATTTGTTTGGTTTCGTGTGTGGAATGCTATCGTAGGACAGAGAGGTAACAGTGGTTGGACAAATGGAAATGATGGGGAGACAAAAGGAGACATGAAATAGAACTCAGTATTTTAAGTTAAAAAAAAAAAAGAAATAACTGTATTGATGAAAAACATGTAACAAGAGAATTCCATCTACCACTATAGCACAGCTGTTCCTTCTTGGAAGACAGAAAGAGCTGCACTGGAAAGCTTTACCCCATCCACTCTGCATTCCTGATATTACCTCACTCTAATTCTTTCTGTTTCATTTTAACAGAATATGATGTGTCCCTTAAGGACACCAAAAACTGGTACTCTGACAGGGTGTGATTCAAAGAATGCAAACTCCTCCAGAGAATATTTACAAAGGTGAAATGCCAACTTCGGAGGTGTATAGACCTAGATAGAAAATATATTCAGAAATAATAGGTTCATTTTTGATATATTGTTCAATAAAGATATCTATGCTCTTTTACACTACAACAGAAGCTATACACTTATATGTACATACATACACAGATATGGACATGGAGTTGATCAATCCTTAGTTGATAAATTATTGTATTAATTATTCAATTTTGAGTAAGAAATAATGATAAACATTTCTCAATATATATGAAAATAATTTCTTTAATGCAATATTCTTAAGTATGCAGCAGATAAAATAGATCATACTCTAAATTATATGTTGAATGAATCTTTTGGAGAAACCTTATGTATTTGACCTGCTGTGGAATTACAACATCATAAAACCTGAAGACATCTTGAATGGATTTTAGGAAGACAAGTCAAAATAAGAACCATTATTCTATAAACTTACATTGTAGTAATTTACCATTTCAAAATGTGATTAAAAGTGGAATTCAAAGGTTTATGTTGAAAACTATTTGAATTCATTTAATAGGTAAATTTTTAAATTTTATAATCACATGTATTTTATTTTGTAATCACATAAAGAGAATGAGAAAATATGAAGTAGAAATGACAAATCTGTGAAAAAATGCATTTCATAGAAAATTTGTTCCCTTCTTTGTTCTATATTATCTCTTTTCTTTCAAAGCCCTCATGGTGTTTTATTTCTTGTTGATTTTTTAAAAACTTCTTCCAAGGGGGAATAATAAGGCCCTTACTACAGAGGACACCTACAAATATTAAAGCTGTCATCTGGTGGAAATTGGGATACAACTATTCAGCATTCAAGCAATAATCCTCATTATAATTCTGTAACTTATACTTCAATTAAGTTTATATTGCTGTCATATATGACAATAGCAGCTAACAATATTTCTTTGTAGTACTACCTTAATTACAATGTATGTGTACTTGACATGTACGTATCTCAGGATCAAATATGTCCTACAAGAAAAATATCTAAGCTGGTGTTTAAAATGTAGTACAAAGCTTTAATTCTTTTTGTTTGTTTGTTTGTTTTTGTTTTTTGGGGGGGCATCACTGCTCTCTGGTGGTGGGAGTAGGAGGTCCAGCCCCACTGCTGGAATTGAACCTCTGTCCCAGTGGGCCGCAGTCCCGCGCACAACCACTACGCCACCGGGGCTCAGCCCCCAAAGCTTTAATTCTTATCGGTAGAATAGTGTGATTTTTAACTTTAGTATTCAGAATAATGTTGATGCACTTTTTCTTTATGTTACATATAATTTTATTTGAACATGAATGAATATATTTGTATTTGGTAAATTTGTCCAAAGTAATTTAATGTACATATACAAATTGAACATAAAAGGGGAACAATAGTAGTTCTTGAATTTTCAATAGAATTCTATGGTGACCAAGATACGCAAGGATCCAGAGTCCTGGGATCTTTCTCTGAAGGGAAGATTATTCAGACTAGCAATTATGGAGGTCTATCAAGGCAGTCCAGGTGAGGTCAACTGAAACATTTAAAGTCTATCCCAAATAAACAGACTGTCAGTAGTTTGGGCATAATTTATTCGAAGAGCAATGAAAAACAGAAAGGCAATATCTTCAAAGTTAAATTGATCAACATTTCCAATGAATCAAAAGAAATAGAAATTAAGTTGTACTTTGTATAAAAGAAGTCTTTCTTTTTAGATACTTCTATTTTTAACCTCTAAAATTTCTGGTTTTAGAATGATATGGAAGGATTTTTCATAAATTTGAAACTATTAAAATAATTTAAACTTGCTACAAACCTTCATAAAAATATGTACATTCTAACATCTTCAAAATATATCATTGTGATGAGATCTTTATATTTCATCATATTTTATGGGTATCTTGACATTTAAAATGTTCTAAGCATTAGTCAATAAACTTTAAAATTCTACAATAATGTGACTTTTATAAACATAAATAATATACAGATGTTATACTATAAGTTCTTTGGAGAAAAACATTTATTCCTTTCTATCTCTGCAAGCACCTAGTCCTAAATTCCATGCATTGTGTGTTGGAGTAAAATAATTTATTTTAGTGAATGAATATGTAAAATAGAGTCTAGCTGGAAGAGACTAAAATCAGAATATTTATTTGTAGTACTAAACTGCTAAATTCACCAACATATTAAACTAAGTATTCAGTTAAAAAATGCAATGAAATAAACAGTACTTAGAAAATCTCCAGAGTCATGTGTACAATGCCTATCTAATTGATGTGGTAAAAATACATGATATATAGTTGCATATGCAATTAAGGGAATCAGAAACATATACCACTACATGTAAGTGAAAGTATGACAATAGTATCCCCCGAAAAAATAAATGAAATTAAAAAAAGAAAATAATATCCCATGAGTTTAAAGAAACAAAGGTACTATTACTTATTAATCTACAACCTTCTATCTCATATCCCACATATTCAGTAGCACACTTGTAAGTGTTTACTGTATTGAAGATTTGTTCCAAAAGTGGGAAATACAGATGGGCAATAGCGGCCAGCTGCCGCTATCTCACTGTCTGGTGAAGATAATAGCCATCTGAGCCAATAAATGCAATAATTATCAATGGGGGTATGAACAAAAGGAACTATCAACAAGCAAGCACCTAAAAGACACTGATCAACTCCCTATCAACGAGGCCACTGCATTTGATTTAGTGAATTGACAAAAGCTGTGACAGACATCATTTATTTCTTTCCCAAGCTCTCCATTTACTATTTTATCTGTCAACCATTAATTTATTACTGTTAGATTCCTCTCTCTTTTCCCTCTACTCAACTATAATAAACCTAGATGCATTTTGGTGATGGAGGAAGGGGACAAAATTAGGGAATAAGTAAAAATGTTATCAAATATATTCCATATCCCTTTTATAAATAGCATATTAAGATATTTGAACTTGTATCTGTATATTGTATGATCTTCATGGATACATAATCTATTTTAGGTGAATGCTTAAAAATGCCTTGATAACTTGACAATTAGGCCTCTAGAAACAAACTGTCACCTCTCTGGGGGACTTTCTCTTACTTCCTTTCTTAATGGTGATAGAATATTTAAGGTGGGATTGAATCTATTTGTTTCAGAAATCCATTCACTCTGTAGGACACAAATGCTTTAGAGTTAAGCAGGACTGGAAACTCTTCTAAATCTTATTAAACAGAATTTTAATTTTGAGTGGGTATGAAAATCAACTGTGGATTTAGAATTCAGATTAGTACTTCTTCTCTTGCTGTGTGGGATATCATGATGTAAATTCTATAAAGTAAAATGTTGATTTAACCAGTAATGGGCTTCAGACCCACCCTATTGAGCCAGAAATGCAAGGATTCCTAATTTTTTAAAAAAGGAAGCCTGTTGCTTTTTTTTCCCTTTGTTTTACTTAGATGCTTATAATGGTAGGTTCTGCCTTAATTATACAGGAGAAAAGATGTTTCAGACCTCAAAAAGACCATTCTGCTCTTACTGAACAGAAGATGACTTAGTTCCTAAGTGTCTGAACTTTTGATTATATGGGAAAAGAAGGCTTATGTGTGGTAGTAAGAAAAGTGAATTTTCTCCACTATCTGTTTATGTATCTTTTCATCATGGGAGTGCTCTGAAATAGGAAAAACCATGTATTTCTAGTATCAAGCCAACACTATAAATTTCCCAACAAAATTGTCAGACTTTTCATCTGCATTCATACATTCATATTTCACCAAACACACAAATATTATAAATGCAGTCTAAATGCTCAGATAAAATGAATCATGTCAGAGGTGATACCAAGTTATTTTTCAATTAAAGATTGAGTTCTCAGGGGAATACTCATTTCAGACTGAACACCATCTAGAGGCAAATGTGGATAATACATCCACCCACTTTTTGGGGTCATCTCTTAAACACTTTAAATAGCACTTCCTTTGTTGGACTATATAGGTAATTAATATATGAAAAGATAATACTGAAACTTATCTAAGATTTATGAAAGTAAGAAAATGCAAAACCTATTTCACATTATATCCAAACAAAAATGAAACTGAGTAAGACCCTATAGAAACTAATGAAAAATGCAATTTCACTAATATCAGATAGCAAGAAAAAAATCTAGCTCACATTTTACTGAAAGAGAAATGAAACCCTATAAATACCAACTAATGAAAAATAATTACACTGCTCAATCCTACTCAGCAAATAGCCTAATTACTGAACAAGAAGTCATAATAGATTAATGCTAATATAAAGTGCAACTCAATTATTTACTTACAATCTTCAATTAATGATATGTATCTAAGTAGAAGATGTAAATAATTTAGCATTACCATAATCCACATGCAAGTGCCTTCCTAGCATTGATTAAAGGGAGGAAAAGTATAATTTATAGTTCCAAATAATATTGTGAAGCCATGACAGAACAGTTGGTCCTTGAATTATACCTATTTAGCTATCTCAGGGATAATTGGTGAAACACTATCACTGAATTAGTCAGTAACTTCCTTACCAATGAATTAGTCAAGCAGAACTGTTAAAATGGGTCTGAAACTTGAGTCAAATACACAATGATACGTATGATTAGAGGTAAATTTAAGCCCAAATCTTAAAAATCCTTTTTAGAAATGGGTTCATGCATTCTCCAAGTATTTATTGCGTATCTGCTTCAAATATTGTGTTGAGGAGTTTCACCTGCGAAAATGGAGCCAGACCTCATCTCATGAAATACTAAGTAATGGAGACACAAGAAGTAAGTCCTAAAGTATGTTAAAAAGGGCTGGGCTCAGGGCTGAGCCCTGGTGGCGTAAGTGGTTGAGTGCCGGACTGAGGCCGCGGACTTGGCAGTTCAAGTCCAGCGGTGGCTCTCAGGAGCAGCACTGGGTGGCGCCCATGACCACTAGAGGCAGTGAGGCCCACCAAAAAAAGGGGGTGCTGGGTTCAAGTAGAAAGTGGGTGTTTTGAGAATGATGACAGCAGCAGGCTTACGAAGTGTTTGGCACAATATATGTATGTGTGCATTGTCATGAGCATTGTATGAGCCCCCAATAGAATGGTGTATTTTTTAAAAGTTTAAGCTCTATGTTTACTACAAAAAAATACAGACATGCTAAATTTATAAAACCAAATTGAAATTTCAGAAAAAGGCAATTATTTTTTTAAGAATAGCCTAATAGTTCATGAGATAAACTAATACTAGCAAATGTACTTGTTCTTTATTTTCACTTCAAATTTAACTAGTGCTTATATTTTTACTTGCTAAATCTGCCACTGGTGAGGGTTGTAGACAAAAAAGGAAATGAATAAAGTTCCAAAATAACTTAGATTGTAAGGGTAGGGCATGATTATGTGGTTTGGTAAAGGGTGGGCAAATAAAGAGAAAATCAACAGTGATTTAAAAACAGTAATACAATTAGTCAAAAGGATACCTTGGAAAATAATGTTCCAGGCAGAGGGAAAAGGACCCAAAGCATGAATGCCTAGCTTGATTGAGAAACAGTTCAGGCTATTGCTTTCAATGAAAGATGACTACTAGCTTACTAGATACAAACCTCTCAGAATATGTAATGAAATTTCTCAAAATGATGATTGTACTTTGTCACTATTATAAACCAGGCAATACTGTTCTGGCAGACTCATATTTCAATATACCAAGCACCTAAATTTCCTTAGTTTAAAGAAATGCTGACCATAATGCTTCCTGGGAAGGTAAAGAGGTATCTTTTTTCTCTTTCCAACATAAACTGACTTTCAAAGTATAAGTTATATATCTCCACCCTCTGTGAGGCATCTACCCTCGGTGTCAGAGTAAGTATATCTATACATAAAGGTAGCTGCTCAGCTCTCTTTTCAACAGCAGGATTAAGGTTACTCTTTTTGCTTGAAAAAGTGAGCATATTGTTGTCAGCTATTTGAATCTAACAGTTTTAAATAATGTCATTGTTTTAATCCATGTTAAGAAGTGTGTATGTACTACGTGATACACTTACATCACATAAATTCAAATCGTAAAGCAATATTAATTTATCTCAGGACCCCTGGTGGTATAGTGGTTTACACAATTAGCTGAAAACAATCAAGGCAGCTATTCGAAACCACCAGGCACTCAAAGGAAGAAAGAGGAGGCTCTTAGGTCCATAAAGTCTTGTAGTCTGGGAAATCCCCAGGGACCAATGGGTTGGCTGTACACAGTTGCTTTGAGTTGGAATGGGCTCAATGCAAAAGCTTTAAATTTGATGAATTTATTTAATTCTTGTATGTGAACATAGCTTTGCCTTTTTTAAATTGTTGTTAATGGAATTGGATTTGAAATGCTTCCAGAATTGGTTCTGAGGCTCTCTGAGCACCCAACTTGGGCGTGACCCAGTCTCCAAGAAGGGCATGCATAGGAATGTACTGAAGATTAACACTGCCCCTCCTGGCCTGGCAAAGAAAGTCTTTGCTTATTATTTCTTTTGGCTAGAAAGGATCTGTCATTAGTGTTCAGTGCACCTGTTCTATAAATCAAATGTTGAAATCCAAATGCTGTTGAAATTCCAGGTTCTATGTTTGCTCTCATGCACTTGCTTTGATTTTCTTCACCTTGAACCTGAATTTATATATGAGCAATGGATACCCTGCTCTACCTTGTTTTGGCTAATGATATTGATTTTTCTTTATTATATTTTCCTCCAGATATAGTCGATTTGATGCCTTTGTATTTCATCTGATAGGATCTGCATGAATAGTTGCCATGAATATTTGCTGCTGAAAAATGGTATTTTTCTGGCAAAACTCTGACATGGGGTCTCTTACTTCCTTTCTATTACCAAGGCCATGTACCCTATACCTATTGATCATTCCTCTTTGCTTCCCACTTTCTCATTCAAATAGCCAATCTTCATTCTTGATTTCAGGTTTGATCAATTTCAAACTGAAGAAGTTGGTAAAATTCTTCAGTTTCTTCACTAATATCAGTGGTTGGTGTATACACGATAATAACTTTTTCGAATTTTCTTGCAATTGTATAGATATTATCCTATCATAGATAGGATAGATCTTGAACAGTTCTTTTTGATGATGAGTATATACTACTCCTTGTGTATTTTTCATTTCTGACCTAATAAACTATAGTAAACCATTGATTATGCCTGATTCAACATGACTAATACAGGCCATTTCAGCCCATTAATGCCTAAGACAATGAATTGTGTTTTTTTTTAATAAATCATTTTACTTGGGGCTCATACAACTCTTATCATGATCAATACATACACCAGTTGTGTGCAGACCACATTTGCACATTGGTTGTCATCATCATTTTTGTAACATCCTCCTTCTACTTAGACCCCTGGTATTAGCTCCCCATATTTTCTCTCCCTTCCCACCACCCCCCAACATGGACCCTTAATGATTTACAAAATGTCATTATTTTATCATATCGTACACTGTACAATATGTCCCTTCACACACTTCCCTGTTGTCCATACATCAGGGAGGAGGTTACATGAAGATCCCTGCAATTGGTTTCCCTTTTCTATTACGCCTTCCCTTCACCCTCCCGGTATCACCACTATCACCACTATCACCATCTCTCCTGAATTCCCCACGTTTCGGGCTCCAGTGTACAGTCCCTGGTCTAGCGGGATTTTTAAGGCAGTATTGGGATCTTGACAGTGGATGGGGGAAAGCATTTAAGAACTAAAGGAAAGTTGCATATGTCATTGCTGCTACACTGTACCTTAACTGGCTTGTCTCCTCCCTGTGACCCTTCTGTAAAGGGGTGTCCTTTTACCTACAAATGGATTTTGAGTCCCCAATCTGTACTCCTCCTCATTTACAATGATATAATTTTTAGTTATTTGATGCCTAAATACCTGATCCCTTTGACACCTCATCATCATGCAGACTGGTATGCTTCTTCCATGTGGGCTTTGTTGCTTCTGAGCTAGATGGTCACTTGTTTACTTTCAAGCCTTTAAGACCCCAGATACTGCATCTTTTGATAGCCAGGCACTATCAGCTTACTTTACCACATTTGCTTATGCACACATTTGTCATCAGCGATCAAATCAGGAAAATGGGCATGCGAATGTTAGCTTTATCCACTTTATTCCATTTTGATGACTTCCATTTTTTCTAAATTCATACTATACATATTCTGCATTATAATTGCAAATTAATAGATGTAGTTGTTTCTTCTCATTTTGAGTATGATAAATCAGCAAATAAAAGCCCTGAAAGTTACTCCATCCACTTCTGTAAGGATGTCTTCAACTTGAGGAGGTGCTCCTTCCTTAGTTGGGTTGTGAGAGCTTACCATCCTGAAGGCACCATCTTTTGGCCCTTTATGATCATGCCCAGGTCCTATTTAGAGGGGTTTCAGATACCAATTCCTTAGAATTTGATAATCTATTCTTTCCTCCCAGTCTCTCAGTCTGGAAGCTCTACCGCAACATGTCTATCATGTCTACCTACTGGTGTTTCAAAGACCTGTGAGATATCTGCCAGCATCACAGAAACACACAAGTCAACTCAATACAGACAAGTGGTTGTTTTCCTAGTTGTGGTTGTTAGGTGAACTAGCATGAGTTCCAACTCTTAAGGACCCTATACACACTGGAAGGAAACACTAATCGGTCCTGGACTGACCTCACAAAGGTTTATGTGCTTGAGCTCATTGATGCAGCCACTGTGTCAATCCATCTTGTCAAAGATCTTCCACTTTTTTACCACCTCTCTACTTTAGCAAACTTGATGTTCCTGTCTAGAGGCTAGTCTCTCCTGACAGCATGTCAAAAGCCCAGGAGATGAAGTCTCTCCATCCACACCTCTAAAAAGCATTCTGGCTATAATTCTACCAAGATAGATTTCTTTCTATGTTTTCTCAGTCCATGGTACTTTCATATTCTTCACCAGCACCATAGTTGAAATGCTCTTATTCTCCTTTTGTCTTCATTATTCAATGTCTAACTTGTACATGCATATGAGATGAATGACAAAACCAGAACATGGGTCATGTGCACTCGCTGCTCAACACTTTCAAAAGGGTCTGTGTGGACAAGAGATGTCATCTCCTTTTTTGTTTTGTTTGCTTTATTTTGTTTGAGGCTGCTTCTGCTATGAGTATCGACTGTGGATTCAAGGAAAACAAAACCCTAAAGAGCCTCAAACTTGTCTCTGTTTACCATGGTCTTATGTATTAGTCTGTTTGTGAGAATTTAGCTTTCCTTGATGTTGAACTATAATCCATACTGAAGGCTGCAAGTATTGGTTGTCAGCAGTACGTGCTTCAAATTGTTCTCACTTTCTGTGAGCAAGGATGTTTCATCTGTGTATGATAGGCTGTTAATAAGCCTTCCGCTACACTTGTTGCCTTGTTCTTCGTCATACAAGCCAGCTTCTTAGATTATTTGCTCAGCATACACATAGACTAAGTATGGGGAGAGGAAAGTCCATGCTACATTTTACATAAAATTTAGAGACTCTGACTAGGCCCTCTGTTGTCGGGAGAAGGGATTCCAGACTTCCACAGAGGGCATGGGTACCTCATTGCTCTTCTAGATTTCAGTGCCTAAAAGAGAACTGAACCTGGTGTTTCTGGGTCACAGCTATCCCAAGCAATTGAATGCCCACCCAGATGCCAATTGTGCTCTTTGTTACCCATCAGAGGCAGCACAGAAGTACCATAAAATAAGAAGAAGGAAATAGAAGATGTATGGGAACAATTCATCCAGAAGATAAAGGAACCACATCTCACACCCCTAAACCCTGAGCAGTGAGATGGTGCCCAGCTTCCACTGCTAATTACTCTGAAAGAGATCACAAAAGAGGGTCCTTAGTAGAGTGGGAGAACAAAGTAGAACAAAACCTCAAATCATAGCATAGATCAGGATTACTGGTCTGATAGAGACTTGGAATCTGCTGGAAATCACATAAAGACAGAGACTGGGAAAGCCTCATAGATGCATCCTGTGTGCCTATGTACATTGATATCAAGACCAATATCTGATTCTACATTTGATCTCTCTTTAGTCCCATGATAACTACCTTAACTGGAATAACCTTGTGTCCATAGAATTGGAAAGTTAATGCCCTTGCTAAAATGCAGAATTCTTTGGAAGGTGGATTATCGCAGATGCAATTAAGTGGAAATATAACCTTTCTTCTTTTGAGCTCTTTTTTGACCCATTTTAAATGTATTGCAGTTTTTAATATTCCTTGTCTTTTCAATTGAACTTTATCTCTGTTTTACTTAGTTGTTGTTAAAATATATTTCTCTGCCTGTGAACTTTTTTTTTTAAGAGAATCTACCTATCCTAGAGAAATATTTTAGGGACTAAGAACATTTTTGCTTAGGGATTTTCCAGGTGTGCATTGTATGACTTTTCATTTAGGTGATGGGAATCATATGCTATTTTTAACCAGATAATCATGGACAAGTTTTGCATGACACTTTCTGCTAGTTTATTCACCGACAAAGAGGCACACAGGTATACAGTCCTATCTGCTTTAAATTGCAGGGACTACTTGCAATGTAATTGCAACCAAAATAGTTATAGGAATTCTAGATATAAAAATATTATAAATTATTTCATCTCCTTAGCATAATATTAATAATATGTGGTTAATAACTTTTGAAATCAGTGATTGGATGAAAACAATATGAAAGAGCAGGCTTTCTATTGATAATTATTTTACAAAGAATTGTTTATCTAATTCAATACATATTTTAAAGTTTTACTACAAACTTTTTTTGTTTTGTTTTGGTTTTGTTGTTGTTGTTGTTGTTGTTTTGGGCATCATTGCCCTCTGGTGGTGGGAGTAGGAGGCCCAGATTTGATCCTGTAGAGCCACTGCTGGGAATGAACCTCCATCCCAGTGGACCATAGTCCCGCGCACAACCACTACGCCACCGGGGTTCAGCCCTCAAACTCTTATAATGAAATCCTACACATAATAAGTCTGATCAATTAACTTGATCAAATTTTGCTAGAAGGTAACATCTTACAATCAATGCCTCAAGTTTATCTTTTAATAAATACTTTAATAAAACACCACATCAAATGCAAATCAGAAGATAGAAACAGATGAATGTATAGTTATTAAAGTGATTAGTCATTGTTAAACTAAGAGAGACAATGCGACCCACAGTAGGCCATAGTCAGAGGGTACCCCCACTTTCCCCACCCCATATTTAATGAATACATTTGCACATGATACTTTGGCTACATTCAAATGTGTTTAAGATTATCTTTGGTCCTGACCTTTTGTGTTAAAGCTATTACGTGTTAATCTGCCAGTACAATGATTTGAGTGAAGCAAGCATTTTGAGCATTGGTAATATTGAATTTGTAATATCAGTAATAGCTATAATAATCCATCATTATTATAGAATGATGCTATTCCTGAATTCCATTCATGTAACGAGGTCACTGTATAATTCCAATGAAGCTTTTAGACAAATTTTAACCCGATTGTACACACGATGATGCCAAAGTCAAGGTCTGTCCTTTAATTAAATGCATGATCACTGACTCAGTTGTGCTCAGAGTAAGAACATAATATAGCGTCACTAGGACACAACTTATCTGTGTTCTCCTTGATACACCCTCTGTTTTGGTCACTACAGTAACTTACAGATAAAACACTATGCTAAACTCAGGAATACCACTGGAAAATAAGGCTTCGATTCCCTCACGCTGCCCTGAGTCAAAGCTGACTCATGGTGATGTAATAGGGCAGGGGAGACCGGAGCCCTTTCTGGAAGCTGGAATTCCACTGTGTCTCTCATGGAGCCGGCTGGTGGTGTAGAACGGCTGCCTTTGCAGATCACAGCTCAGTAAGTACCCACCGTCCTATCTACAGACCACTGTTATGTTTATGATATCAAATGAGAGAGCAACTCATGCATGCAGCACATGCTCTACCTGGCCAGCAGTGAGGACTACTGGAGCCCACCAGTCTACATGATCTTGAGGTTTTTGTTAACACTGTCCTTGCAGGCGGCCTCTGATCCTATTCAACCTCCTTCCTCTTCGTAAACTGTCCTTATTAGCAATATCCAAAACAGCACACCAGAACGACAAGGTCACAGCCTCTCCTAGATGTCCACCTTACTCTAAGAATCAATTCAGTATACGGAAGGGAAGCACACAAAAAATGCAACTCCTTTCAACTTCCTCTCCAGTCCCTTCCTCCCTTACCTGGCTAGCTTCCATTCTTCTGTCAAGCCCAGTATTAAACTTCACTCTTCCACAGAATTCCTTGCCCACTCAAAGTTGAATAATTTCCTCCTTCCTTTACCGTCTTGCATTTATGCACTTTAAACGTTTGGAGTAGAGGGTCGGGAAAAAGGGGGAATACCATACATGAGACAGAAGGCAAAATGGCTGCCAGAATTGGCTCTACCATGTCAAGTGACGCTCCTGTCCACCAGGAGTCGGAACGGACCTCCTGGAAGCTAACAGCAACACATGTTTCCATCTTCACTGTGACATGTAAGTAACTGTCCCTGCGACCACAGTGACAATCCCCGTCCTTCCAGAGATAGCACCCTGCCACTGAACACTATGTCTGACACAGCTGAGATGGGCACTGCAGAGTTGCTGGGTGGATATCAATGAAGAGCAAATCTGAGTCGTGTTAGTAAATTGTACCCACCAAGTGACACCGACTATGTGAAAAGAAAACTTAGAGGCACCGAAAATTCTTTTGTCTCAGTACAGTTAGTACATAATGTCCTTAGTGCAAATGGCCACATGAGGAAATCCTCATTTGTTATGTATACAAGTAAATGATTGTATATAATATAATTTGGAAACTATAGGAATTTTTTCCTAACAGTTATGTGATTAAGACACTCAATGTTTGGCGAAACTTAATGATCATTTTTTAGATAACTTAATTATAAACCAAAAATCATAGTCTAAAAAGACTGCAATTATCAATTTTTATTCTAACGAACTTGCATTTTCCAGTTCCCCTGCCACTCATATTTGACCTTGGAACTCTGTTTTACAGTTGTCCTAATACTCTGCACACATTGTTACTTGTTCCACTCCTTGTTAAGGCCCGAATTTCTCCTACTTTATTTGAATATGTTGTCTGTCATTAGTTTCACAATTAGGAAACCTTAAATAATTTATGACACTACATTCCTATAAATAATTTAGCACCATTATGGATGTCTCCAGTAAAATTGAATATACCAAATAAATGAGGTTTTTTCCCCCCAGATTATTGTAACATCACCTTTTTTTAAAAAAAAAGTCCTTTTATTGAAGACTTGCCCAGGTCATATCACAATCCCTCCCTCCATTGATTGTATCAAGTACATTTGTACATGCTATTCCCCTGATCACAGCATAAAATACAAATGAGTATGTTGACAGACTTTCATTTCCAGGTTTTCTTTTTGTTGTTCTTGTTGTTGTTTTCAAATAGAAAGGAGTCAATTTATAAAAGCAATAATCACAATCACTTTTATCTTCTGGAAACCCAATTGTTGCCTGTGTCAATTATATTAGTTTAAAACAGAAGACCAATGGATTCAGGATAAATCAGTATCCCAAACTCTATCAGGATAAGATTGAGAGAAATGATTGAAGAAAATAGATGGTTATTTGTAATGCCAAATGTAGGTTAATTTGCTGTTGTTGGTGGCGCAATGGTTAAAGCATTCGACTCCTAACTGAGAGGTCAGCATTGTAAGTCCACAGCTATTCTGTGGGAACAGATGTGTCAGTGGGCTTCTCCAAAGACTGCAAGGCAGGTAGATAGTTCCTTCTGTCCAGCACAGATGCTGAGGGTCAGATTCCACCTGATGACAATGAGTGTGGTTCACACAGCATGGGTCAGCAAGGGAAGGCACTACCTTCAGGTCATGGTCTCTCCTGGTGTAGCTTCACAAACCCACCCCTAAAAGAGTTTGTTTTCAGGATCCCTACAGATACTTTCTAGCCAAAAGGTCAATAATTCAAATCCACCAGCCTGCTTCATTTAAAACCACAGCCTTACAATGTCGCTCTGGCCCATGGGGTCACTATAAGGAGAAATCCACTGGATCAAACAGAAGGATTTTTGCTGCTGTTATCAGTTTGCTTTTTTAAATATTATCACTATGGATAGAGACCTCTGATTAAGTTTAAACATTTGAAGGAAATAAATATGGCATCATAGAGAAGAACAAAGAAATATAAGAGAAATGTAGCTTATGCAAGAAAAAGCAAAATCAATACACCAAGTAGAATAAGAACACAAAACAAACATTGAACATCCTCAAAGGCAAATTGCATGACAAAATACAAAACAAAGCAAATAATAATAAAAATATGAAAAGAGTTTGATAATGTAGGATTATTTAAAAAAGAATTAAATAGTTGAACAGTGGATGAGATTAAAGACAAAAATAGCGAGCAGAAATATCAGATCAGGAATTACTCCCAAAAGACAACAAAAGGATATTTTAAATAATTATAGAAGTAAAAAAGAGAATAATTAAGAGATGAGAAACATAGAAGGTAACAATCAGAGTACAATGAAAGACATCAATATAAAGATGCTGGGGACAAAGTAGGAAGGGATATTGTCTAAGATTTTAAAACTAATAAGGGGTTGATATATATATACATATATATATCAAATGCTAAATTAAATCAGTATAGAAATGAGTCAATGCATTCATAGTCAAATCATGAATATTAAAGCTAAAGTGGAGAATAAGATTATTACTAGATCTTCTATATCACTAGTAAGAAATAAAAGCTAGCAAGATCCAAATAAATTATTTTTTCTGTCTAAAAGTAAAAGATCGATATATGGCACAAATATACTTGTATTTTCTTGACTACGCATAGCATTAATTTGACTGAGTGGATCATAAAAATCTATGGATAATATCAAGAAGAATAGAAATTCCAGAACTATTCCTTGGGATCAAGCAGAATCTGCCCACAGGACAAGTAGTTAGATAGAACAAAGGAATGCCACAGGAGTTGACATCAGGAAAAGCTGCATGTCCGCTGTTGAGTCCTTTCACCATACTTCTTTATCCATATGCAAAGCAAGGACTCCGAGGAGCTGGAGTCTTTGATGAGGAACATGGCACGAGGACGGGAAGAAGCTTATGAAATGCTGTGCTATGCAGAGTCTGAGTCATCCTTACTCAGAGTGAAGAGGACTTGCACATGCCAAGGAAGAGCCAAGGTTCCTACCCACAGTATGGACTACCACTCAATGTAAAGAGTTACAACTGGACCAACAGGTAGCGGAAGGATAAACAAAGAGAATATTGAATTTGTAAGAATTTCATCTGGCTTGGATCCAAAATCTGGGCTCGTGGAAGCAATAGCCAAGAAATTACATGATGTGTGAATTGTGTAAATATGTTGCACAAGACAACTTTGAAGAGAACAGAGACAACTTTGCATACCAGAAGGCACGTCTGATTCGCATCATGTTACTTATTCCCAGAGGTCTCATATACATAGGAAAGTTGGATTTTGTGTAGGGAAGACTAAAGAAAAATCAATTCATTTTATTTATAATGCTAGTGAACAATACTGAATGTCCTGTGGAGTTTCAAAAGAAGAAACAAATCTATCATGGAAGAAGTACAGCCTGGATGTTCTTCAGAAGCTACGATAAGGGGATATTTGCAAATGTTATCAGGAGAGACTCAAACGGAAAATCAGACTCACTGCCAGAGAATCAATGATGCCCACGCATCCCTGGAAAAGTGACCAGGCTTAGTAGAGCCGAGGAAGAAAGAAGCCCTGCCACAGAGGGATCGCCCCAGTGGTTGCCACCACAGCCGGAACATAACAATAAGTGTGCGGGGGAGCAGGACCAGGCAGTGCTCTGACTTGAGGGCACTTAGTATTAGCAACAGCAAATCGATCATGAGGATTGGGGAAAGGACTCTTTCCTGATGAGTCATATTTTTTCACATTTATGTTATGACCAAATAATTCCCACCTTTGGTCTGCCATCCAGAGAAATCCCTAAAAGAGAGTAGAATTGACTGAACATAGAGTGAAGATTTAAAATAATTATGCTGGCACACAGAATCGCAAAGTTTATAGTATATCTTTTGGGATTAAATTTAAGTGTCCCTCAAAGGGAACATCTACAAATAGTATGTGGCGTTTGCACAGACATGCAAGGGAAAGCTATCTATAAGCAACTGGGTGAAAGAATATGAGCGCTATCAGCATGAATGTAGGGTACTTAAAAATGCGCACACAAACATATTATGCATGGATTTGAGAAAGTGCCTGCAATTAGATTAGCAATGGAGAGATTAGAATGAATGCCTAAATAAGGAGGGTAATAGGAACTGGACAGGAGCAAACAATGGGATATAAACATCAGAAACACTTTACCTACATGGACAAGTGGCGACATCTGTGAGAACTGGGTCTTTTGTCAGTTAAAATTGGAGATGCCCAAAGGAGTGTTAGACACATAATAGGTGCTCAATAAAAATGGTTAAGTGAGGAGTATAATGATTTAAGTTTTGTGTGCAAAAGGATGACTACTAATATATAATTTGCTTTTTCCTAAATTTACTTGTGCTATTGCTTAGTGCAGTATACTGTATTAAAAAAATAAGTCAAAGAACATTATTTGAGGGACTCTAGTGTACTGGTAGTACTGTCTATTTTGTGCTAATACCAATTGTGTTAATAAATTATTCAGGCTTACAGTATCTTCAATCTAGCACTTAACAAACTGTCTCATTAATTCTAAAAGTTTATCAGCAGATTCTCTTGGGTGTTCTGGGTATATAATCACAGTGTCTGCAAATAATGAAAATTTTGTCTCTTCTTAATTATTTCATGTATTTTTGCTTTCTCAGAATATTAATGGTGCAAGTAAATCTCCTCTGTTTAGTTGTGATTTAATTTTCACTAGTTTTTTACATCTTAATTTGGAAGTGGGTCTTATCTTGTTTTTATCAAATATCTTCTGTTTCATGTTTTATTAAAAACTAATTAAATAGTTTTCTCTCTACTGCCCATATTTTCCTGAGAAAATGCATGTTCATAAATTATAACATCTGATAATTATTAAGTAAAAAGGAATAAGAAGGAAATGTAGATATATGCATAGGAAAACACAAAATATAGCTGCTCTGTCAAAGTTATAGCTTTGCTAAATAGAGTTTTTAAATACTTAAAAGAAATGAGACCTTATGTAGTTAGAACTAACAAATACAACATTTCTATTTTTTACTAAAAAATACAATTGAATGATTCTAGAATCAAATTACAGCATTGTAATGAGATCTTAGTACTTCAAGCTTCATTCTAGAAACTTAGAAAATCTATAAGTCTTCTCTTTAACCCCAAATTCTAAGAAAGCATGGATAAACTATGATCAATAATCTAGCTTGATGAAGTTAATTTGATGTGAAGGTTTTCGTGTTTTGCACACAAATATAGTTGCTAAATTTTTCCCTAATGCTGAACTGGAAATAATATTAATTCCCAGTTAAAGTAAAAGGAAACAAAAACACTCTCATTAGATCACATATTCATCATAAGCTTTGAGTCCAAGTTTATTTGATGCCCAAACTGGATGATTCATTCAATGTAATCAAAAGGTCAAATTAGTTAACTGAATAATTTTTCACTGTTAAAGTAGTTTCTGTCTTGTGTAAGAATTAATTATCAACCCAAATGGCCCTTCACTAGCAGAGGTCATTTTCATGCATGTTTTCAGGGCTCTTTGTAAAAAGGATTAAAAAAAGAAATGGTTCTTAGCAAAAATAAGCAGATTAGATCATGGTTGATTTAAAGCCTGTCATATTAGAGTAAGGACACAGTCCAAGATTCATCTGCGTTTTTGTACTTTGTAACATGGATGGTGTTACAGAGAGATTTTATTTTTAAAGGAATGATTAAAAAAATACCTATAAATCCATAATATTAGATGTTATAATTGCTGAGCCCTGGTGGCACAGTGGTTGTGTTTGGAACTGCAGCCCACAGGGTTGACGGTTCAAATCCAGCAGCACCTCTCCAGGAGCAAGGCTCCCATCAGGGCAGTGATGTGGGGGTAGGGGGGGAGAAACAATGTAATGTCCGTTTAACTTCTTAAGTTAAAAATTCCATTTTACCTTAAGCACAATGTTTATTTTCATCATGGATAGATTGATCTGTTTTACTGAAATACTGCATAAATATATGATATATACACATGGCATATGTATGTATAATCATGGGCTAAAATACCCTCATAGCTCTCATTCTAAGTGAGAATTCAATTAAAAAAAAAGAAAGAAAGAAAACGTTAACTCCAAGGAAGCATGCATCCTTAAGTATCCTGTTAGTACCCACATGTACCCTCAGTGCAATCAGAATTTCTGGAAGCCTGCACAGAGCTTCTAATTTAATGAGTCTGGAATTCTTTTTCTCTTTTCTTTTTCAACAAGAAATTCAAAGGAATCATGCAGATGCTGACATGAAATATACTGATGGGAATTATGATCATATGTCAGAAAAATACAGAAATCCTGTGAGCTCTGTAAGAAGCTGACAGCATCCCCATGAAATATTAATGACTCACAATAAAATCCCTGACAGGGAGCAAGAGGTTAGTAGGAAGAGTCCTCCACAAGGAAGTTAGATGAAGCCGTTGACTAGCATGGCCCGACTTTTGTTTTCCTCAGGCTTCCTGTGGATGTACACACAACCACAGGTATCACAAGCATGCATTCACTGGGCACATGCTTGAAAGAATGAAAATCCAAAAGGAGAAGAATATCTGAATGATAAATTGATTACATTTAATTTGGCAGTAATGACAAGGGTTAAGCAGGATGTTATTCTTACTCACTCCAAAGTCAAGATGTTTGTCCCCCTGATTACTACATATCACCCTTTGCTTTTGTCAAATAGAAAGAAGCTTTTGTAGATTATTCAAAAATGCTCTTTTCTAATTTGCTACATACTTCAGTAAGGTGCTTTCCCATCAGGCTTCATTCTATAGCTATCCCTCTAATAAGAAATTAGATAGCTGTGTGCAAATTTGCAAGTTTGAAAAATCAAAACACAGCTTGAAGTGCAAAGCATTAGCAATGCAAAAATAAAATTAGATCTCCTAGGAATTATTCCTAACAAATAAAGCCATAAAAAATCAGATTGCCATTGTAGACTATATTTAGATCTCTTGAAAGGCAGTAAATTTACTCCAACTTGGAGTTTTCACTTTATTTTTTTAATTAAGTCCCCCAAAGTAAGAATAAAGAATTCATACTAACCTAAATTATTTTTGACACTTGGACAGTATCATTCAACAGGAAGGAAAGCCTACACGCAACTCCTCTTGTCTCTACAAAGAGACTAATACCTACTCTCGATAGGCAGTGTGTTGACTTTTTAACATTCTCTCCAAGAAGAGAGGGACTGGTCTGTTGGGATGTTTTTTATCCTGACTGTGATATAGCTCACAGAGGTCACTTCTCACCAAGAGCCCAGCAACTGATCTTATATCACAGTGCAGGATGCAAGTCCTAAGAAAGAAAGGAAGATGCAATTGTAATTATAATGTCCCCTCATCTGCTACTTCAGGCTCAATAAAAGAAGTTCATTCAAAAACTTGATCACTTAGAAAGTAGCTGTGACAAATAAAGAGATGCTTTCCATTCAATTCTGTTATAAGATCTAGAAAAGGAAATCATGAAATTCTTATTAAATTGGTCCTAATATTGTCATGTGCACAAGCTAGAAAAACAGAATTGCTACAAAATCATCTAAACTTTCATCAAGCAAAAGTATCAAGAGATGAAACTATTGTTTCTCAACATATTATCCATCTGGGTCAAGATGTTTCTGAAGGAAGTAGTATCATCTCCTTAAGAAGCCTTGACAGTGCAGTGGTCAAGGCCTTGGGTTGCTTTGCTAGCTACAAGGATGGTGATTCAAACCCACCAATTTCTCTGAGGGAGAAAAAAATGAGGCTTTCTGCTCCTCTACGTCTTTATGCCTTCAAAAACCCACAGAGGCAGTTCTACTGTCCCCTATATATTCAGTATGAGTCAGACATGGCTCAATGGCAATGGGTTTGGAGTTTAACCTTTCCCTGAAGAATTGTCTGTTCTTTAGTTTATAACAAAATAGCACTTTGGGTGACATCTAAGAGTCCCTGATCCTGGAACTCAAGACCGGGGGTATCACCTTTCCAAGATGATCTTTGAAGCCCAAATGGGTATATAAGCAAAAATGGTGAACATAGCTGATGGTGTCCAGCTACCAAAAATATAATACCTGGGGTCTTAAAGGCTTGAAGTTAAACAAGCAACCATCTAGCACACCAGCCAGTGTGATCATGAAGTGTCAAGAGAATCAGGTGACAGGCTTCATATGTCCCCAAACAAACAAGCAAACAGAATACATATTATTGAAAGTGAGGAAAGTCTGAGTAAAGCAAAAATCCATCTGTAGACAATAGAATATTACCTCACAGAAGGATTAAAGGAAGGAATAAGTCAACCAAGGTGATGAAATACACAACATATCTCTGGTTCTTTGAGGCTTCCTCACCACCCACTACCATGATCCCACTCCTGACTTTCAGTTCTGCTTAAACTGGAACATGTACACTGATACAGATCAGAGTCCATGACACACAGAATCCAGGCTAGATAAACCTGTCAGGTACAGAAATAGGAATAGGGATACCAAGGGGGATAAGGGGAGGAAGGGGGAACTGATCGCAACTTCCCCACCCCCACCCACAGGAAGACCAACAGATATGTGGGTGAAGGGAGAAAGCGGTCAGGGAACATAATGATAATTTATAATTAACAAGGGGTTTTGAGCATGGGAAGGTAGGGGAGGGAGAGAGGGAGAGAAAAAGGTGGAGCTAACACCAAGAGCTCAAATAGGAAGTAAATGTTGAGAAAATGATGAAGGCAACATACAAAAGTATACTTGATTCTATTAATGCATGGATTGTATAAGAAATGTATAAGAAAAGAACCCCTAATAAAATGATCTTTTTTTAAAGAAAGATAATACTTTCAATTGACCCTATGGTTAATTGGCATAATATAGTCCATAAAGACAACATTCTAATATTATCATAAATGCAAGGATAAATAAGCTAGTATTGTGGTGAGCTATTTTATGAGTAGGGATTGGGGTCTTAAAAGTTAATGATTGTTTAATTACGGTGTAACTATTAGATCTTCCTCCCTGGCATAAAGAAGAGTGCTGAAAATTGAAGCTGAATGGAAGTAATTAGTCCAATGGATGAAGGACCCGCTTAAATATTAATTTCAAAGGACTTGAGACTAGAAGAATTAGATGATACCCTGCTACCTTCAAGTGCTCTAAAAGGGATCACATTAGAAAGTCCTGGGTAGAAAGTCCCTAGAACCTCAGTGTCCCTTCAAACCAGGAACAGGTCTCCATTTTCAACCACATAATAGACATGTCTATAAAGAAATCATAATGAGAGGACAGAGTGAAAAATGAAGATATAATTCATTGACATATGTAATTCCTTAATTGCTAAATGGACTTAATACCATATTTACCATTGCAATGATATTGAGGAATACTAATAATAGATATATAAGTGAAGCAGTATAAAAAAAAGGTAGGCAGTATTCATAGGCTGCTTCTAATTGGAAAGAGAAACGGGTGACATAAATACAAATCCCACAAAATCAAGTCCACAGCTCTTGCATCAATTCCAAGTCATAGCAACCTTTTATAGAGTTCTTGAAGCTGCAGGGTGTTCCGGGGAAGATCGCACCATCGCTCTCCTAAAGAATGGCTGGTGGTTTTGAGTCAATAATCTTAACGTCATCGACCTAGCCATTACCTGACAAAAGTGCCCAGGGTTTCTTTCATCAGTACAGAGTGGCTTCAAAAGGCTCATGGAAAAAAAAATTGATTGCCAGATAAAGATATTTTTCCATGAATGCTTAAGTCCTCTTGCATGTTTTTTATTTGTTATAGTTGTGTTAATATTTCTGAAAACTGTCAGCTTCTCATTCAGAGATTTAAAAATGGAAAAAAATAGACTTAAAATGTACAAAGCCTCCTGGTGGCGTAGTGGTTGAGTGCGGGACTGTGGCCCATGGGCTTGGAGGTTCAAATCCAGTAGCGGCTCTCCAGGAGCAAGGCTAGGTAGCTCCCATGACCACCAGAGGGCAGTGATGCCCCCCCCAAAAATGTACAAAGCTATTTCATTTTTTTTCAAATTCTGGTACTTAAGTTTGTGAATGTTGAAGGAGGAACATGCACTGCAGTATCTGGGATGCCTGAATTGTCAATACTGAAGAACAAACAGTATGTTCTTCAATATCTGAACACCACTTAATCAAGTTATACTAGTTATAACAAAAGAGAAAAGAAAAAGAAAGGAACACGATTTAAGTGCTAGCTGCTCAATGTGAATATTCCTATTGTGTTTAGGTTAGTGTTTTGTCAAGTTGTACAGATGAATGTTTTGCATATTTAAAAGTACTCCACAAAGAATCCTATTACTGTTTCTGGTATTAGCTGAGAATTTAAAGTGCACTTACAAGATGCCCATATGTAACAAGCACAATTAGGAGAGAGCTTCTTAAGGGCAAGGACGACTACACTTCATCTTACGCATTTTGAAGATGTTGTCAGGACATATTTTGGAGATGTCCCTGGAGAAGGTGGAGAGACATCGATAAACAGGAAAATGCTCAAAGAGATGGATTGGCACAGTGGCTGCATCATTGGACTCAAGTCTGGGAACAATTCCGAGGACAGCACTGGCCTGGGCAGTGCTTTGTTCCATTGTACACAGGATCACCAAAGGTCAGGCCTGACAATCTAACTACCACATGCAAGTTGTAAATTCTCAGGATATCTACAAAGACTATTAGTGTGGGTAGCCTAGAGAAACAAATCCATAGGAATGCATACACACACACACACACACACACACACACACACACACATATATATATATGAGAGTTTTATATAAAGGATAACTGTACATTAAGAAAGCATTCCAACCCAGTCCAGTCCAAGCATCAGTCTCAGGAAATACATACAATGACACTGAATGCGGGGCAATCACAAGCCACTGGGTAGTAAATCTTCGGATCCAGAGGCATTGTAAGCATCTCAGCGCTGGTAGGGGTCTCTGCATGACTTCTTCAACTCCAGAGGTCAGCATTAGGGCAGTTCCATGTGGCTTCTCTTCAAGGATGTCTCAGAGGAAGTGAGCAGAGAAAGAGAGATATCTTCTGCCTCCAAGGGGGAAAAAGTCAGACTTTGTAGAATCCTTTAGGGAAGGTCATGCCCACACAGTGGACTCATTGACTATGACCCACTTTACAGAGTAGATCCCACATCTTCACTCTTCATCCTCTTATGTCCCAAATTGACACCACATTATATAACTACCACAGACTACCCCTTATCAGTTGACACTTTCACATAACTCTTTAGCCATATGAAATTGTCAAACCAAAATAAAATCATATATGTACCTTAGGATAAAATTAAAAAGCATGCAATTCAAAAATGTCCCACCCTCATTTAAATATAACATTCTATCAGTGAACAAAACAAAAATACCTAACAATTAAAGTTAAGTAACACCTAAACCTTAATCAATTCTAAGAATATATCCCTCCACCTATGAAAGTTTGTAAGTCAACTGCTTGAGGCCATATCCTCCCAATTTTGGGTATCCAATGTCTGTACCGTTGACACGTTATCACATACTGAGTAGAACATCATATTCTGAGGAGACAATCATATTCTTTGATATGAAAAATCTTCATTCAAGCTGGATCCTTATAAAATTTGCTTCCATAAGCGAAGTCACATCAGAAAAGGCCACCCATAAAGTCTGCAGCAATATGTACCAGTCCACAGACTGAAAAATCTTCTCTTCTTCTGATTGGGTTCTGCTCAACTCAATATGTGCTGCCTCACTTAGCTTCACCGGGGTGTCCACTGGGTGCCTCGCCTTTAGAACCTGACCTCATCACAAATTCTCAAGACTAGCCCCTTTGTGCTAGCTCAAGAACTTCAGATGAATCAATCTGCTCTAGTCTTCTCTAGTTCTTTGTAAACCTAGTCCACGGGTGTTACTGGCCAGACTCAACCCATCTCTTTATTGCTGCATTTTTCCCACTTCCACTTAACAAGTGGATCCAGTTGATCACCAAGCAAGCATTTCAACTTGACCACTGGCTTAAGATTTAGTCCTTGAGAGGAGTTGTCTTTGTGGTTCCAGATTTTTTCCAGTTATTAGAACAAATCACTGGTTCAAAATTCCAAACTTCAAACCGTTCTTTTTTTTCCTTCAATCTGTCAATCTTGCCCCATAGGCAGGTTTCTTGGAATGCAAATGTACTGAGTACTTTAAAGTACTGGATGGGACTTAACTTTTCAGTGACTTCTTTGCAGGTGTGTCCTAACACCTATAAAGATCAAATTAATGACTTAAGACAAGCGGGTTTTCAAGCTCTCTCAAACTTCCCGAAATCATTTCTATAAATTCTATATCAGCAATAATAATGAAAAGAAATCAGTATAAAGAAAATATAAATCAGATACTAAATTCAACTATTGAAATAGTCTAATTCAATCCTTATTTAGCTTATCTAAATTCTTATCTAAACTATTCTATCATACAAAAGTTTAGGATTAGGTCTCTGACACTATCAAACCAGATCTGGGCTTTCTGTCAGCCATTTTCCTTAAGCAGCATGGTTACTGAGAAATTCAAATGGTGATTTCCACCCCTGAGCTCAAAATATACATCAATCACATTCATTTCTGCCAACTCACACAGGAATAACCAAATACTACATCGAAATAAAACGTTCAAAATGGTAACTCTCCATATTCTTTCAAGAAAAGAAGCCAGTAAGCTACAAGGATATTTAGGACTTCTGTCTAGCCAAAGAAGAAAAACTACTATGAAGTGGAGGTCAACCAAACATCTACTCTCCATATTTATGATTTGTTTCTTTAGTACACCACTTTGTGCATCATGAAAAATAAAATCCATGCAAAAATTGAAAGTGTCAATGGACTTCAAATTTAGACTTTAAGTTTATAGGAAAATTAAATAGGGAGTTATATACTTATCAAGTAAATGAAAAAAAGAATGAGGATGAAATTATAAAATGGCATTTCCAGTAAGTTAGCAGGAGAGTTTAAAAGATAAATAGAAGGGTATATTATCTAACGACGGTGAAGTATGTTTTTTTCTTAATTATATATACTGATGGTAGATAAAGTACATCCTCTAGTCATTCTCTAGTGTGAAGTATGTTTCTATAGAAGCAAGTATGACTTTACATAGATATATATTTCAATTCTCAAATGCACAGAATATTTCTGGCCTGCAGGATCTGAAACATGTTCTAAAGAAGTTAAGACAGCTACAGTGATTGTCCCAACTTTAAAACTTTTTCCAGGTTATTTACAGGATAATATAAGGGGATCGGGTTCATTATCCTGTAAACTATGCACAAAACCATGAAACATAGCAATAAAATCAACTGGGACAAAAAAGAAATGCAATTGTGTTACATGCATGCAAACCTTTCATGAATTAATTTCCATGACTGATATTCACCTCATAAACATTGAAGAAATGCTTATCATTTTAAAATGCATCAAGTTCTTAATATATCATAAAGAAGAAAATGTTAAATCAAAACATCCTTTCAATTGTGGCTGGCAGTCTCTAATGATCCAAATCTGAGAGCTCAATTTTGTACAATACAAGCAAAGTAAAAAGTGAAAAGAAAAAAAAGCAAGTGCTACTTCATCAGAAATGGTCTTATTGTCCTTTTATATGTGATGACCTATTCCTCATTAACATCTGATGAAACAGCATTTCAAAAATTTTCCAACATCACATGGGACTAATTGATAAGCAATCAAGTCATTCAATGAAAATTAAAAGCAGTCATATCACAAAATGTTGATGATCTACACCTGCATTACACATGTGTTGAAGTTCAATTTGCAGATAAGATAAACAAATCCATTGTCCATCATTTTTCTAAGTTTACTATAAGCTAATACTTAATTTTTTATAAATATATATGTCACTAATATTGGAAAGAAGAAAACTGAAAGAGAAAGATGGGAAAATCTTGTAACAAAAGTTGAACATATTGCATATAAATGCAATGGATAATACTGTTTATCTGTGCCATCAAGATGATTCAAACTCATGGGAATGGTACAGGACACAGACCTAGAGGGTTTCCAGATTGCAGTCTTTACAGAAACAAACTGCACAACATAAGCCCACAGAGGGACTGGTAGATTCAAATTGCTGGCCTACTAGCAGAGTAGTACCTAAAAATTATATCATGATCTATTGTAATAATGTAACTTATTTTAGCCTAGAATTTTTTTACAAGTTAGCACTTGACATATATGATCACTACTTCCTATGTTCTTTATTCAAATATATCTGAGATTTTTCTGACAGATAAAAATATACAAATGTGGTAAGCTGAGGACTTGTTAGAAAGTGTTTGACCTCATTTCTATATTTGCAACCACAGGCACAGAAAACTAGTCCTATTTTGAGATTACAAGTTAAAGGTCTCCTGAGATAGAAATGTTTTCTCCAGGCCAAATAATGTGACCCATTACTCCCAAACCAATATCACTCCATGAAAGGGCACTTAATGGTAGATAAGGAACTCCCTAAGAGATAAACATCCCTGGGTCAGGCTACTTCACCATCCCTGAAAGTTCTCTATAGATAAGCACAATCAAGTTCAAGAACAGTGGTTCTCAACCTTCCTCATGCCTCGACCCATGAATACAGTCCCTCATGTTGTGGTGAGCCCCAACCAAAAAATTGTTTTTGTTGCTATTCCATAACTGTACTTTTGCTATGTTATAAACTGATACGCAAGATGTATTTTCATTGTTACAAACTGAACATAATAAAAGCATAGTGATTAATCACAAAATAGTAATTAATTACATATTGTGACATATTTATTTCTAATGACCAATATGTGAAATTTTGTCTTGAAGCATGATGTAGCTTGGGTAACAGTCTTTACACGCATCTGTGGGTATATCTGCATGTGGGGGAACCTGTCTAGAGAGAGAGAAGAGTGGTGTCTCTGTCCCTAAGATCAAAGGATACATGTGTTTTTCAATAATCTTAGGTAATCCCTGTGAAAGGATTGTTTGGCCCAAAAAAGGGGTCGCAACCCACAGGTTGAGAATCACTGTTCTATATCCAACCCATTGCTTTGTTTTGACATCCCTGTTGATAGTGATCAGAGTTTACTTCTCCTGGGGCGCAGTAGGTCAACTAGACCTAGATCAAGATGATGACTTACCTCATTGCTTGTTTATTATGCTACCTGCTTATGAAATTACCCACCAACTAGGTAAAATGTTTGCTGTAGGAAGTGTATGCCTTTTGGAAGCTGTATGAGCCTCATCATTAGTGCATACTGGCAAATCCATACACTGTCTCTGTTCTGACATAGGGAGGAGGAGCCCCTGTGGCCCGCTGTCTGTTCCTGCTTTCTACAGTTGCAAAGTCACTCTTGTTTGGACATGTTCAAGTGTTTGGGAAGCCACACCCTCAACATACAATGAATTAAGCTCATACTTTGTAATTACTGAGGAAGAGAGATCCCCTCAAGAGAGATGTAAAGAAGACTAGTCAAGGAGAATTAGATAATAAACAATATAACAGATTAAGCATAGACACTGACTGTAGAGTAATATAAGAAGGAAGAGCTTTATGTTGTATCTTGTGCTTCTTGAATATGCATTTGAGTTGTAGTTAGGTACTTTGGATTCATAAAAAAAATGGTACCCATTCCCGCACCATCTTCATATTGATTATATTTGAGCTCAATACAGGGACCCCAGTGTCACTTCTTCTCACAGACAGTATTTCTCCTTAACACTGTTTTACCCAGCAGGATGGCCCTTTGCAAGGCTGGCTTCTCCTGATAGCATCTTCAGCTTAGGTGAGATGAAAGCTTATCATCTTCTTTTCTAAGAATTCTGGCTCTGCTTCTTCCTAGACAGCTTTGTTTGTTTTTCTGGAAGCCCACGGTACTTTCAGTATTCTTCACCAACACTATAATTCAAATGTATCAGTCCTGTGATCTTCCTTTTACATTGCCCATGATTCATCTTGAAGAAGGAAGCCCAGGACAGCACTGATGAGTCTGAAACATGGCGTTAATGAGAATGTAGATATGTGGGTAGGTGTCAAGGTGAGAGTTAAGCAGATGCTCCATCCAATCACAGCCATGACATGTCAGACTTGCTACAATATTGAGAATTGCTTCTCATGACGTGGTAGCCACTCAATAAAACTTAGAAAAGATCAAGGAAAAGCAAACTAAAAGGCTGCGAAGAATTCATTGTCCTCTATTATGTAATAAAAACTTGCTAGTCATGTCTCAAGCATAGACTGGGGGTTCCCACTAATATGAATTAAATTCTCATAAGACAAAGGTAAGAGAATTCCTTTGATTTGTGTTGTCAGTAAGCCACTAGCTTCTATGGATGGCACAAGTCCTCTGTAAAGTAGCTGGATTACTGAGGATATCGATGCTCACATGTGGAAACTCAAGTTGAAGAGAGATGGCCAGTGACAACAGAGAGATAAACATACGAGTTGGGCTCTCTGAAGCGAATTCCCAGAGAAGGATCAGAGCATAGCGTATAGTATATTGAGCAAGAAAAGGAAGTTGCAATCTCAAAAGTATTCAATAAAATTTATTGAACTCATGAATATTTTGTAAAAGTAATTGATTTTTATGATAAAACTCCAATAAGTGCCTGGCCTCACAGCAGACATTTTGTGATGTAAAAGGGAAGCAAATAAAATAAAATAAAAGAGAAGCACATTTCAAGAAGTTCGGTCCTAACAGGAAAAGGTAGGGAGTAAGGTGTTGCTAGGACCTCTATCATCACTTTCCAATGGCAGAGTTTGGTGGAGGTTAAGGGCTTTACCAGGGTTAGCGCATGAGCGATTCAAAGTGAGTGCACACAGATCTCAAAAAGAAGGGAAATACCAATCGAATAGATGTCTGCTAGTAATATCACTTACTTTCACAGGATAAGTCAATATACCCTCATTAATGATTTCTCTTTTCTTTTTTAATTATCATTTTGTTGGGGTTGTCTTACAAATCTTATAGTGGTCTATCATTGAGCTGTATTAAGCACACTAGTACATATGCTGCCGTCAGCATTTCCTACCCCCTGTACCCTCCCTTTCTTGTGACTCCTTAATCAATTATTTGCCCCCAAGGGGATGATGTGTGTGCTGTATATCCAACCTTGTGATAGGGAGACCTTGTTAATGGAGTTACAAAAAAAGAGACAAAACTCAAAGCAGTCCATAAGGGTTAATTTATTTCTGTGTTAATCTTTTATTTCTAAAACTTAAAATATGAGGATATATTAAATTGTCAAAAAGTACATGGAAAATTCCATTACATTTTCATTCCACTTTCCCCTGAGTTTTAATTTTCATGTTTTCTAAACATATATACATATATATATTCTAAAATGTATGCATATTCTTTTAAAAATAATTTAATCGGGGGCTCTTACAGATCCACAATTCAATTATATCAAGCAAACTTGTACATAGGTGTGGGATGCAAAAGGGTTTTTCCCCAGGTTGTCCCCCATATTGCATGTTGGGCCTAGGACACTACTTGCTAGCACACAGTGATTATTTCCCTGGGAGCATCAGCCATCTAGAGCAATCAGACCCCATGTCTGTCCCACCACTGGGGTGGGACCCACTCCCTGCTGATAAGGATAGTGGACAGTTTCCCTGAAGGAGCTCCCAGAGACAAGGTCAATCCAACTCAAGGACAACCAAGGTTAGGCTGCCATCTTGAACCTAGGATCCACACATCTTGCCCCATGCATATTTTCAATGTCTCCGTTTTCTATTGTGTGCACCCCTCGCTCCTCCCCTTCCTGTCAACGTATACCTATTGTGCAACCCCTTTCTGTTACATTTGTGGTTACCTGTAATCAGGGGGACTTGCTCATCCCCTAAGTGTATATAAGCTGTGATTTGAAATATATTCCTTCCCTCCCTCTCTTTTCTCCCATCTCCATGAGAACCATCAAGAGGGACTGAGGTGAGCATGTTATAATAAAAGGTGTCTGACTCCATTACTTTATATACTTCCCTATCTCTCCTAACTTCTGTGACTTTACTATGACCTTTATATATTATCACCATACAATTGCACCTATAACCCCCTGGGTTGTTAGATGCCGGTTACCTGACATATAGATTTTCAATGAAATTTTCTTTCTACATGAACCCTTATCAGCTCTTTTCTTCCCTCCCTCCAGTCCCTTCTCACCCTGTGAACCCTATAAATTATAATTTTTTTCTTATCTTACACTGCCAACTGTATCCCTTCACCCACATTTCTATTGTTCATCCTCCTTGATGTTACACATCCATCATGGCCAATCCCATTCCTACCTCTGAGGAGTTTATTTGTCCTGGCTTCTGTGTGTTGATAGCTCTTATATGTACTGACATTCACACTCTGGGGCAGCAGGATTTGTAAGGTTGCACCAGGGTCATGATAGTGGGAAATAAGAAGCATTAAAGAACCAAAGGAATATTGTGTGTTTTGTGGATGCTAAGCTGCACTCTGACTGAATTATCCCTTCCATGTGACACTCCCTTCTGTAAGGGAATGTCCAATTGTCTACAGATAGGCTTTGAGTTTCCACTCTGACCCCTATGTTTCACAGGGATATATTTGTTTGTTTTTGGCCTTCTGATACATGATCCTGTCAACAGACTGGTGTGCTTCTTCCTTGTGGGCTTTGTTGCTTTCCTGCTAGATGGCTACTTGCTTAACTTCAAGCCTTTAAGAACCCAGATGCTCTATCTTTTAATAGCAGGGCACTCTGTGATTTTTAAAAATAAGTTTAAATAAGCAAAGCATATTATTAATGGCATAAATCATCCCCAGTCACTGTAAGCAAAGGTGATATGCAAATGTAAAGATAATCACCTTAAGTGTTTTTCCTTATCAATTGAAGGAACATTTGTTAAAACCATGTAGAAGCAATTACTGAAAAAGAAAAATACCTTCTGTAGAGAAATGTTTTTCTTTTTAAGCAGCTTTTTTGAATTACAATTGGTTTGCTTACAAATGTATACTAAAGGTTCATAGATATTGGCAAAAGAAAAGGAAAGTGTGTCCAAAAATCTTCCATTTATATAAAAATGAATAAATGACTTCTCAGGGGAAAAAAAGACTTGATGCTAGAAATTCCATAATCTAGAAGTTTCAAGGACTCTTATAGCTGGAAGGGATCCCAAGCATTGGATGAGGTTCTGCCTAACTCATGGAAGGCTGAGGCTTCTTTGCTACTGAGTCAGTTAAACGAGTGGAGGAACGGCTTTTCCTCTTCCAGTTTGTGTTTCTAGAGAACACATTGAGCATGCTGTATCTATCAACTATCAAAGTATTTGAAATCAGCAAGTAGATCGTTCTCTACCAGGTACATTTTCAAGGTAAACATCAACTCTCTACTTTTTAATAATCACATTATCCAACTTTAACGTATCTTTGTACTATTCTCTTAAATGTTGAGATTTCTTTTCAATGTTTTTTTAAATGTAAAAACCCACATTCGAGATCACAACAGTAAGGCTATGCTGATGACATTACTGCAGGAGCAGATCATATAAGTGAGTGAGTTTTCCTCCTCACATATTTCCCTGACACAGACTTAAGTGCACCTGGAAGTACATGCTGAAAGTGATTCTTTGCTTTCCAGTTCAACTGTCTGCTTAGATCTTAGTAACACTAGCATTTTATTCAAGCTTAAATTTGTATTGCACTATTTTTTATTAAGGACATTTAAAGCTTGCTTAGTGTGTCATTATGTGGCAAAATGATGAGCCAGCGGCGCAGGTTTGAATTCAGATGAGATATGTGGCCTAGACACAATTCTCGATTTGTAAAGTAGGAGGAATACTGTCTCCATGAGTGGATGCGTTGTCAGGCTGTTTCAGGAGTTACCTATAAACTCCTGCTGCAGCACTTGCTCTGTATTACGCATCTGATGGCAGGGAGCACTGCCTTGCTTCTTCAAATCGCTGCTTCTTGCTGTAGTCGCTGCTGCCTCCTCTTCAAAGTTAGACATATGAAAGCCAACCTACGTTATTTCCATATTTACTCATCTTACAACATTATTCCAAGTTCTCATCATCACACTTTGAGCACCACAGTAGAAATTCCTAACTCTAGAACTCTTCCCTTTACTTTACTAAGAAAATCAAATATCACATTTTTCTGCTTTAAAAACCTCGCAAAATGCTTTCAACTAACTAGCGTCTTCACCAGTAAGCAAGGTCTTCACAGTCTTGGGCTTACCTAATTTGCCAGAATTTTGTTGTTGTTTGGTACCATCATGTCAGTTCTAACTCATAAGGACCCTATGACCGGTAGATTTATTGTGGCAAATTGGTTACAAGGAATATGTGGGGTTAACAAGGTCACAGTTTGATTGCAGGGCAAAGAGATAAATGGCTCAGAAGGCCTGCTCTTCTCTCTCTCTCTCTCTCTCTCTCTCTCTCTCTCTCTCTCTCTCTCTCTCTCTCTCTCTCTTGCTCTCTGTTGATCCTACCATCCAGCAAGCAACTGCTTTAAGTTATCTTCCTCACCTTGTGAACTATACTACCTGTGAGACAGCAAACATGTGGATCATGTCACTAGAGCTTGAGGTTCCTTTAAGACCTAATTCACCAGGCTGCTTGTGTGTACATCGCTTGACCTTAAGCCTGTTGTATCCTGTTATCTTGCATAGCTTGAGTTCCTTATCCCATATGGGCATGCTTCACTAAACTCCTGAGCTGCTGGCTGTTGGTAACCACCCCATTGTTTACTGTCTGTGTGCAGACTGGAGGGAAGATTCAACTGTCTTCTTCCTTGATCTTGGACACAGCAGCCATTGTGAGTTGAAGGATGTGGCAGTCATGTGCTTATGTTAATTTTATGATTGAAATGTAGGGGTAGAGTCTGGCCTGTTAATCTGGAGATAGCCATTAAGTTGCCGATGAGACCTCTATGTGGGCATGGCTTTCACCTGAGACTCCTGGGAAATCTTGCGGTATTTCCCTCGCGAAGATGAGAAGCTATCTTCCCCAGTTGTTGGGAGTTAGTTTCAGTGATGATTAACCACAGGCATCACAGTATGGCAGCGTCTGGGAGGCTGGAGTAGCCGGTGGAGAGCCTACATGGCTTTGTCCTGATAGAGCTGGACCTCTGAGGCTGGGGCAGCCACATGATGAGATGCTTTTGCCACCACGGGATGCTATTGATGGACACTGAGCCCTGGAAGCGAGGAGCCATGGGGAGACCCCTGTCGGTGCTGGAACTCTGTAGCCACTGACCTGTGACTTCGTGAGTCAGAAGGAGACTTTATGGACTGATTTCAGGCATAAGGGTAAATATCAGACTTGTGACTTTGAGCTGGACTGAGCTGGGATGTTTTCTCAATGTCCTGTTCCTCTTGAATATAAACCCATTCCATGTATGCATATGCGTGTCTGTGAAATTTGTTCCTCTAGTCTACCTCGACTGACACAAAGGACTTCTGGTATATTAACTGTTCCGTTACAGGGAGTTGAACTGAGCCCTCAATTCTGCCGTGTGGACTAATTGGCTGTTATATTCCATTATGCTGTATTGCATATTATTATCATCTGTGTCCTGTTTTGTTTCTCTAGCGAACCCTGCCTCACACAGGCCCATGCATAGAAATAAACACTGCCGGATCCCGCTCCACCTTCACAATTTTTATCATGTCTAAGCCCACTGATGGAGCTACAGTGTCAATCCATTTCTCTAAAGTTCTTCCTCTTTTGCCCTGTTCAGCTATATTACTAAGCATAATTATGGTCTTCCCTGAAGACTGGTCTCTCCTGACAAGTATGTGAGAAGAAGTCTCTCAATCCTTGCCTTTAAGCAACATTTTGGCTATAACTTCTTCCAAGATCGAAGTGTTTCTTCTTCTGGTGGTCCACAATACTGTCAATAGTCTTTGCCAGCACCATCATTCACATACATCAATCCTTTTAGGTATTCCTTCTTCCATGTCCAAGGTTCATATGTATATGAGGTAATGGAAAAGTCTATGACTTGGGACAGGAACACCTTAGTCCTCAGAGCAACATTCTTGTTTTTCAACCTTTTAGAAAGGTCCTGGGTAGCATATTTATGGAAGGCAGTGTGTACTTTGATCTCTTGACTTAAGCTTTTGGGAACATAGACTATGGACCCAAGCAAAGGGATCTCTTGGCAACTTGACTCATTTCTCCATTGATCATGATGTTCCCTCGGGGTTCGTGGTGAGAATTTGGGTTTTCAGCACATTGAGTTGTCATCCATACTGAAGGCTGCAATCCTTGATCTTCATTAGTAAGTACCGCAAATCCTCCTCATTTTCAGCAAGCAAGACTGTGTCTTCTGTATCTCGTAGGGTTGTCAATAAACCTTCTTCCTCTTCTTCTTCGTACAAAATGAATAATTCTCTTGAGAGGATAAAACCTGATACCTCTCCGGATTTCCCCCTCTATATCCTTTCATGCTAGAGTGCCCCTCGCCTGCCTCCCTGTATCTTCTAACGCTAAGCATTAGGCATTACCTTAAGCCTCTCCCTCTACCAGCTGAAAATAAAGCAGCGCAGAATCTGCCTTACTTATGGCATTACACATAATGGCAAGTTGGGATCTGTGCATACATCTTTCCTGCAACATGTGAGCTCCTTAAATGAAATCCTGATTTCCCTTCCCATTTCATTCCCTAACACAATACTTTGGTCATAAAATCAAGTAATTGACATCTAATTATAAAGTCTACTTGGAAATTACACAAGAGGTTTCTAGCTCCAACTTTTTCTCTCATTTTTGCTATACCTTTTTCGTTTCACAGGATCATTTGTGTCATATTTTGGCTTTTAAGTTTTGCCTGTTACACTTAAAGGCCAACTCCTTCAGTAAAGCTTTTTAAATGGCCACTTGTTTACACTGCTGCTTCTTTGTTTATATCCTTTGGTTACATTCATAGAAAGTTAATTTTCTATGAATGCAAAATTGTATTTTCTATGAATAACTATCAAAGAAATTCCCATATTTAATTCCATTTACTTACACATAAGTGTGTTATATACTGTAAATAATTTAATGCTGAAAACTATCCCTTATCAGCATTTTATATAGACCTCAGGTTAAGCTTTTGCCTGGTTTAGGTAATATAATAAATGTTGTTGAATGAACACATTTACACAATTACTAAGTAGATATCTATAGATAGAATCAGATATAATGCCAGATACAAATATAGAACCAATTGTAAGCATAAATTTAAGGAAAAAATATACTTTTCCACTTCTTCCTCAAGTGGCTTATTGAATGAGATGGCTGCTGTTATGTTTTTATTTTTATATTAAATAATTTTCTTGGGTGCTTTTACATCTCTTCTCACAGTCCTTATAGCCACCCATTGTGTCAAGCACATTTGGACGTATGCTGTCCTCATCATTTCCGGAATATTTTATTTCTACTGAGCACTTTATATCAGGTCTTCATTTTTATTTCTCCCTCCCCTGCCCATCCTCCCTCAAGAACGCTTAATGAGTTATAGATTATTGTTTTCATATTTTGTGAAACACACAACTTTTTCTCATATTCATTAATGCTTTCTTCCCCCAATTATCATGACCTCAATTCTACCTTACAGATCAGATTAGACTAGAACATGCACACTGCTACAGATAAAAGAGAACAGAGGGAATCCAGATTAGATTAACCCCTTGGACCCAACAATGAGAATAGAGATACCAGGAGGGTAAGGGGTAAGGTAGGAGGAGGAAGGGGGAATAGATCACAAGAATCAACATATAACCCCCTCCTATGGGAAGGCACAACAGAAAAGTGGATGATGAGCTGCTATTATTTTTAATAATAATAATAATAATAGTCAACATATATGAATTTCCCAACATGTTAGTCCAGGTAGGTTACAGAAACAAATTCATAAACATGCATATGTATATAAGAAAGAGTTTTATATACAAGAGCAACTGTACATTCAGAAAATAGCCCCCCCCCCAAAAAAGAAAATATCCCAGCCCAGTACATTCCAAGGTCATAAGTCCAATATTAGCCCATATGTCCAATTCCAATCTATAAGTCCTCTTCAGACTCACTGTGATAGGTAGATTTGTTGTGCCAACATGGGCAATGAATATGTGAGATTAATTTAAGGGCAGAGATATCAATGGCTCAGGGAGTCTTGACTTTCTCTCTCTTGCTATTGGATCTGCAGACCAGCCAGTTGCCTTGCTAGTCCTGTGCCTCACGTTGCAAGCTACGTCTGTGGACAGTATCACTGTAAGTTGAGGTTCCTTCAAGCCATGTTTTGCCATGCTGTTGGAATACACATCTCTTCAGCTGGGGTCTATCAGACCCTGTCATCTAGCTGATTGTGGGTGACCTGCCTTGCTATTTTCTGTCTATGGCCAGATACCCTGAATTGCTCTACAGAGGATTACCCGGCAGCCCTCAAGACTTGAAGGACTGCAAGTGTATTAGCTGTCTCACTCAAGTGAGTTGGACTGAGCCATTTTTACTGCTTTATAGATTAGTTAACTGTTTATTTCTTATGTTAGATATCTTTCTATTTTTATAAATATATACAAAATCATTAGTGTCCTGATTTTGTTTCTCCAGGGAGTTCTAACACACTCACAAAACACATGCAATGACACCAGGACAATCACAGGCCAGTGGGTAGAATCTTGTTTATCCAGTGGTGGAAGAAGCATCTCGGCACTGGTAGAGGTCTCCTCGTGGCTCCTCCACTTTCCATGGCTCAACATGCTGACATGTGTCTTGTCAGTAGAGTATCTCCAAGGGATTGAATAGTGAGTCTCTCACCTCTAGGACACTACCAGGTCTCCATTAGTTGTGGTTAGCAGCCCTCAGCCTGCCCTGGAATCACACTGACCTCATGCATAAAGAGATAGGAATGTCATGACTGTCTGAGTTTTCATAAGTAGGTTTCCAGGCTTCTCTTGCTCCTCTCTTCTGAAATAATCAATTTTCATCAAAAGCTACAAGACTTCAGTAGCTATGGCAGTCACCTAATCTGGTGTCAATTTGAGGATTAAGAATGTAGGGGTGAAGTCTAGCCTGTCAATGTGAAGACAGCCAATGAAATCTCTGTGTGAGCATGGCTTTCTCCTGGGAAAACTGGCAGTATTTCCCCCCTTGGAGGTGAGAGACTCTTTATCCCAGTGTCAGTCCCTTGGAGATGCTCTACTGGCACGACACAAGGCTTACTCCAGAGAAGACATATGAAACCACCCTGGTGCCCCGAGTTGAACAAGTCAAATGGATGCAACCAGGGAAACCAGAGAAGCCACAGAGAGACCCCTGCCAGTGCTGAGCTGCTTCTTCCACCACTGACTTTGTACTCACTGGTCTGTGATCTTTCTGCATTCAGCATGATTGCATGTGTTTCATGAGATTGGAGAGGACTTTATAGATTGCTGTTGGACATATGGGCTAATATCGGACTTATGACCTTAGACTGAACTGGGTCGGGATGTTTTCTTAATATACAGTTGCTCTTGTATATAAACCTCTTTCTTATATACATATGCATATTTATGGATTTGTTTCTCTAGTCTACTCTAGCAGGTATGTGGTGGCTGTGCCTAAGGTGCATTTTCTGGAAATCAAGGGCAAACTACCACTGACCCATGGCTCCCAATTGTTCATGCATGAAAAAATGCAACAGTGCCCTATGAAGCAAACAAACAGGAAACCATTTCCATCAAGTAGACATCAACTTATAATGATCCAGTAGGGCCAAGAAGAATTGCTTCCAAGCATTTCCCAGGTTATATATGTGTATAAACTTTAAATAATGAGATACGGCTTCTGTAAGTTTGTACACATTTGCAATAATAATACCCCTAAAGGTAGCTATTTCATCAATTTGGTTAAAGTCAGTGTATTGGGTTTTTATCAAGCCAAGTTTTTATATAATTGTTACCATACTGATGGAATGATTAATCTGAACTGCTAAAATCTAACATAACAGAATTACTTAGTTCTTTAAGCTTTCCAAAAAATTTGAATTAGATCATTTAAGATGGCAAGAAAAAGTAATTTACCTTTCTACCTCTTCTTCCTATTACTGGAAAATCATCTATTTTTTTCATATCTGAGGTCCTTTTCTAGTTAGTGAAGTTAATGGCTCCATTACATTGGGCAATTCATATTATGCAACCAATGTAATAAAAGCAGAAGATAATACAGACTACCTCTGGTGTTTATGAATATTAAATGCTGAAAAATAATTAGGTGGTAAAAATATAAATAAAAATGAAACACTAAGGAATTTTCTTGCATGGTAATATAAAACATTTTATAAGCTTAGCCAGAAAAGAAATATTCTAGCAAGCCTTTCTATTGTACTGACTGCTTGTGAGAGAGTCCTATGACACATTTGCTTCTGCTTTGCCTATGTTGCATCTATGAAGAGGATTTGGAAATGTAAAGAGAGTGTAACCGCTCCACACACTCCTTGAAGCCCCTCATTTGATCATCACAACCTAATATCTTCTCCATTCGACAAGAATGATAAACTAAGCCAATATAGCCAAACAGATCCGTACCCCAAATAAATAAATGTTGAGTTGGAATTTGCATTTAAGCTGCATTTTTTTGATAGCCCCTTTGTTTTGATTTCTTCTATAGTATTTCATTTTATATCATCTCAGATTGCCTGCTCTCTCCCTCTGTCTGTCCTTATGTACATAGGATTCATTACAGGTTCTCAAAAATTTGCAGAAGGGCTTGGCTGTGGTGCAGGATAGTAGAGAGCCTGGCACTACCCTGGACACATCACCTTCCAGAAGGCCCTAAGACCTGAAGTCAGTACGTGTGCCCATGAGAAAGAGCTACTGTGGAGGAGTAAAGTGGGCTCTACTGTGCAAGAATTGTGACTATTGTCAGTATTGCTCTTGGAGATGGAAGTCCAGTCAATCAAGAGCAGCATGTGGCCTGCAGCGATGGGGCAAAGGTTTGGAGGATGGGACTGAGTAAGAATGTGGCAAGTGATCCTTTCTCTTAGCAACCTCCATCTCAGGAAAGAAGAATAAAAGCCCATTCATAATGGAATATTTCCTGCTGAGGCAGGAAAACACCTTTGTCCAATCCTGATCTTTTGCACGGAGCTGCAGGAAGGAGATTCCACACACTTCTTCAAGCTCATTAGGAAGTTCTAATTGACATCTCCTGTGATGCTCTCATGGCGTGGTTGTGTTGTGCAGGAAGAGATAAGCAGAAGGTCTTTTTTTGGGGGGGGGAGAGGGGGCGGGAACCCAGCACGATGGGAGACCTGTGACAGTTCTCAGTAAAAAATGCATGTCAGTGTTTTGGAGGGACAGGGCAGTGGGATTCAGCTGCACCTGGAGGAGAGAGGTCAGCCTCAGAGCGCCATTCGCTGCCTCTGTCAACTGAAAAAACAATTTTCTAAAACTAAAACAATTTCTGGAGAAAGGAATATATATCCCCAAATTGGAAATCACTATTTTTAAATCTCTAGAATAAAAAAAAATCTGAATCTGACTTCTGGTAATTTGTTGACATTTGTCTTCTTCACATTCATGAGTGTACTTTTCATCAAAGATCCATCTCACCTTCTTTGACAGGAGAGGCTCTCCTCAGTTATCTGCCATACACAAATGCCTACAAACATCACACATCCTTCTGGAGTCTTATACCTCTGTGTGTGTGTGTGTGTATGATATAAATATACTCACACACACCCATATATATATATATGTATATTTACACACACTCTTTTCACATTCAAATATCACCACACAGACCTAATTACTTTGATTTACTCAATTCATGCAGCTGCCTCATTTCAGAATAGATCTGTACCTGAGTGTATTTTTAAGAATCTGTAAGTTGGAATGGTTCATATTTAGCTTTATTGTAATACAAGAAAGGACTCACAGCATTTTCAATTATATAAAAGCTGCATATGCAGCAAATGGAGGTGGATGATGATGGTGAATTTGCTGGGAAAAGAAAATGGTTATGAAGGGTCAGTGAATTATTTAAAGTGGCTCTTCTAACCAAAGTATCTGTAACTTCCATGAAAGGACCATTGGTCTGGGTAAGAAGGACAGTAACTGATTCACTTTGGGTAATTGCTAAGTGGAGTCACTTGTCATCCTTCTGAGTACAAACTAACCCCTCTGAGAAAGGTAATGAGAGGAAATCTCACTACCAGCAAGAAGAGTCAGGCGTGGAGTGGATCCTCTGGACTGTGAAATGCTTACACAGTGAAACCATTGACCCAGAAGACAGCTGGGATAACATCAGAGGAGCAGCAGCAGAACCTAGAGCAGGAGCATGTGAGAGGGCGGTGGTCTTCCCATGAGCAGGGAGTAGGCACTGCTGAGTGCAACAGGGCTGTGGGCTGCTTGTGCAGTGGGGTGTTTCCAGCCACTGAATTGGGGGAGTTTGGCTCCCTGATTCATGCAGCTGGAGCTGAGTATCTTCAGGTTCAGGTTCAGGCCCTCTCTCTTCTGACTTTTCTTGATGACATTGCAGCTGGCAAGAAACATGGAACTACCCTATTGCCCTGAGCCAAACAAGCTACGTGGATGCACCCAGACCCCACAGAAGCCACAGAGAGACCCCTGCCAGCAGTGAGATGCTCACAACACCATTGGATCCAAAGACTTTCTACCCACTGGCTTGTGATTGTCCTGCACTTGGTTTCATTAAATGTGTTTCCTGAGTCTGAAGAGGACTTTATAGATTGGTATTGGGCACAGGGGCTAATATCAGACTTATGGTCTTGGACTGGACTGGACTAGGATGTTTTCTTAATGTATAATTACCCTTTATATAAAACTCTTATATACATATGCATGCTTATGAATTTGTTTCTCCAGTCTACACAGACTAATACACGGTCCTATGTTCAAGTTCCATGACTGAAAACTACACCCAGTGAGGATACCAGATGTCTGCATCATTGGTCAGGTCTTTCTCCTAATCTGTCACCATCACCACTAGCAGAATTTTGGCATCAAATATGTAGACACTCAGAAACTGTTGCATAAAAAAAGGAATGTCAAATTAGAGATGTTTACCATCATTTTTCAAATGCCATAATGCACAAAGCTCTTTGAAAGAAAAGACAATAGTAAAGATTTTATATTATAGACTGAAATCCTACTGGTGAGTAGTCATTGGGGGAGCTGGTAGGTAGTCATTGGACTGTCAATTTAGGGTCAGCAATACAAATCCAGCAGCTCTTCTGCAGGAAAATGATGAGACCATCTGCTCTCATTCAGATGTACAAAGCTTTAGAAACCCTAGAGGGAGTTACTGTGAACCAAACAGGAATCAGTGGCAGTAGGCTGGTGATTGGTTTGAAAGTGTTGTTTTAACCTAGGAACATTTGGCAGCACAATGGACAAGTGCTTGGCTATGAAGTCAAACGCCTATAGTTCAAATCTATAATGACTTCACTGCTGGAAAACAGACCTGGTCATATTTTGTTATAAAGGTTACACTGTAAGATATCATATAAGGCAGGTCTACCTGTTAATATTGATATGAGTCAGCTTTAGCTCCTTGTTACACAACATCAAAGTTCATCCAAATTATGTTTTCATAATATAGTTCAATTATAATTTGAACACATATTACATAGACATAATATTCTTACACTGAGAACTCTACAGTCATATCCCAAGATAAATCTGCAATTGAAATAGGAAGCAATCAATATAAGAAAGAAGACTGTCTGATTGACACTATTTTAGCATGCTAAATGACAAAATGTTCTTGAAACAAAATTTCAACTTAAGAGGACCAACTCAGTTATCAACATGTAAATTGTGTTGTGTTTACAAACTATTCCATCCTGTGTCCTTCTCTCTACTCTGCTGAAACTTATCTCCTTTTTTGCCTAATATGTCATTCTATAATTTTTAAGAGAAAGTGAATACTATTCCTGCATCAAAAAAAAAAAAAAAGCTTGTGAGATTCTGAGCAGATTTTTCTCAATAAAGAGAAGCATGGCCCATTTTCATTGCCCCAGGTGGTCACTGAAACCATCAAAAACCCACTTCCACCCTTATCCCTCCTCTACCAACATGATCCTTGTAATCAAGTAAAGAAATGTATGTTCTCAGAAATGCTAGAATACAAAGGAGAAAGCTGTGACCTTGAAATCCATTGAGTGGGGATGTTCAGTCAGAACTAAGAAAATGTGCAGCACTCTTCATTATGAGAAAACTTTCATGGAAGGAAAAAACTGAGTTCTGACATCTGAGTTCAAATCCCAGTTCTGCCATAATCTTTGAATATGACCTTCATAAAATAGAATTGAGTGTCAAATGACCATCAGAGGAAGGAAAATACACCTGTCCATAGGATGTATGTGAGATTATCAAATACCCACTATAGCACTTACTAGGCATCAAAATTCAGTCTTTTCTTTGTCATCTTTTCCTCTTTTCTGCTTGATAATGCACAACTGGTAAGTCCTATGGAGTCCTTTCATAAACCCCCTAGACAACATCCTCTCACCCCCAAATACAGTGAATCACAAAAATTGGAGAAGAGACCAACGGATCATGCAAAATAGGAAAGAAAAAATTATATGCTCAATCTTGGGCAAAGGGAAAGTACTGCATTTTTCTCTAAGGCACCATCAGTCTGATGGGTAGATATATATTTCACATGCAAAACAGATGTATCTGCATAATTTTAGTGATGCAAATTTTCAATAACAAAGAGAAGGTGGGCTGAGCCCCGGTGGCGTAGTGGTTGTGTGCGGGACTGCGGCCCACTGGGACGAAGGTTCAATTCCAGCAGTGGGACTGGGCCTCCTACTCCCACCACCAAAGGGCAGTGATGCCTTAAAAAAAAAACAAAAACAAAGAGAAGTTGACTTAAAAATCCTGCAAATTGAAGAAATAAAGAAACTGTATGGTTTGGCATGTGCTGTGTTAATGGTATCCTACCATAGTCTTTCTTTTTAAGTTGTAGGCTGTTATTGTTTACATTTTCAGCAAAATTTTAGCACCAAACAAATGAGTTATATGGATGAATGCCTCCTTACTTTTTTAATATTTTTATACTGCATAATTTTTCTAACTTGTTTTGTGCCTTGTCTCAGGGCTCCAAGGGATTATATGTGATTTCAATATAAATATCTGGTGTTGTGACAATTATGAACATGTTTTATCAAGGAAGACACATTTTTGAACAAACAAGATATACATTTCTAATACCAGGAAATTAAAAGTAGTGCCTATCGTTGTATAAACTTTGGGATTTAATTATTAGTTTAAGTCTCACATGCCTATTTTAAGTGAATTAAAATGAAATCTAGTTCTTCATCATAAGCGAGCCAGCTTTATTCACTCATTATAATTGTACAACACATCATTTATATTTTAGATAGCCAGTCAGATTTTTCCTACACTTTTTACATTACTTAAATTTATTAAATTTTTTGTTGACAAAATTGTCATTTAACCACAGCAAACTCCCTTGCTACTTACTGACTTTTTCTTCACTGAAAATTGTTCCCATTAGAAAAGTCTGAAAGTATTTCCTTCAGATAAGATTGCAAGTTTATAGTAATTTAAACTACTACATGTGAACCAAGTTGATATGTATTTTATTGCATGATCCTCTTGTCATGAGTACCAAAGGTATTTAGGTCATTATTCAAATATAGAGAGAACTTTAAATATACTCATAACCAAGGCAAACCCACTGCCATTGCATCCATGCGGGCTCAGACTAACCTGCAGAGTGAGGGTGGAAGCGCCCCCAGGGTGCTTCCAGAGGGTAACTCTTTGTGGAAGTAGAAAGGCCTGGCTGTGTGCACTGAGGGGCTGGTAGTTTCCAACTGTTCATCTTGTCATTAGCAACCTGTGTTAGTCTGGGTAGACTAGAGGAACAAATTTCATAGACACGCATATGGATATAAGGAAAAGGTTTACATATAAGAGGAATAGGACATTGAGAAAGCATCCCAGCCCAGTCCAGTTCAAAATCATAAGTCCGATATTAACCCATATGCCCAATATTAGTCTATAAAGTCTCCTTCCGACTCATGAAGTCACAGGCCAGTGGGTGCAGAGTCCTGGCGCCAACAGAGGTCTCCCCATGGCTCCTCACTTCCAGGGCTCAGGGTCCATCAAGAGCATTCTGTGGTGGCAGAAGCAACTCAGCGCTGGCAGGGGTCCTTTCAAGGCCTCTCCAGCTTCAGAGGTCTGGCTACATCAGGGCAAGGCTGTGTGGCTTCTCCTTTGGCTCCTGCAGCAGCTCAGACACTGCCATCTTCTCTTAGCCGTGTTTCATCATCTCTGAGACTCTCAACATCTAGGGAGATAGCTTCTCATCTTCACAAAGGAAATATCACAAGATTTCCCAGAAGTCTCAGGAGAAAGCCATACCCACATAGCCATACCCACATTGGCTACTCAATGGTTATCTCCAGATTAGCAGGCTAGACTCCACCCCTACATCTCAATCATGAAGTTACCATAAGCACATGACTGCCACACAGCCCAACTTGCAACCACAACACCCATAGGGCTTATAATATACTAGTGGCAATGTAATAGTTTGAGCAAAGTCATATTGTAGATAGGACTGAGATTTTGATTATCAGACCAAACGAAAATAGGCTTCTGATCTCTAGTCCAATATTCAGTTTAATCATCCATGAAATGGCCAGAAATGATTCACAGGTGTGGAATTTTTTACACTGATTTAATGATATGATAAACCTCAAAATAGAAGTTATTTGGTCTTCTGTTACTAAAATATTTTTTTCCTGTATTTGAAAAAATATACTTGAAAAATTGATCATAGGAATAAAATTTGAAATATGATCAAAGTATCAACTCATCTCTACTCAAGTGATCTCTCTAACTATGGTAGCCCTTAGGCACTCTAATAGCTGTGCTGTGCTTTGTTTATTTCTTACCATTTGCATCCATGAGCTATGAGATCATAGGTTTGTTTTATTTTTATTTGTTTTTTTAGTGTTTTTAGGCATCACTGCCCTCTGGTGGTGGGAGTAGGAGGCCCAGCCTTTGCTCCTGTGAGCTGAAATAGAACCTCCATCCCAGTGGGCCGCAGTCCCGCGCACAACAACTACGCCACCGGGGCTCAGCCCCCATAGGTTTGTTTTATAATTGCTTTTCCTTCGCAATATAAACGACTTGGCAGCAAAGACTATCAATCACCTGATCACCATTTACTCAGTACCTCTGACCAGACTCAGAAAGAGTTCACTGAATGAATGAGCATATAATTGTAAACCTCATCTGACAGAAAATACAACATTTATTCCTACAAGAGTTTAAAGGGTCTTTAGAGTGTGTAAACTGCATCGGAGAAAGAAACAAAGTCACTTAGCTCACTCCCATAAGCAAAGTACAAGGAACAACACAATATAATGCACAGGAGAGAACACTAATAAGAAGCTACACTGAGTCAATCTTGACCAATTCTAGAGTTCAATGAGGTGGGGAGAAATGGCGGACTGCTTCTTGCAGGAAGGAATGTAGGCCCATTACAACATTCCTGTTCAACAGATGTGGCAGTTACATAATCTGGTGTCAACTTGAGAATATTAAGAGTGAAGGGGTGGAGTTTAGCCTGTCAATCGGGTAGCAGTTTGATGTCTTCATTTGGAGGAGCTGCAGAGATAAATAGCTCCTTGAAGGCCAGATGCACATTCTCAACCTTGTCTTCCTGCTGATAATACACATAGAATTACACTGATGGAGCAAGAGCCCTGGAGCTGGAGAAGTCATGTGGAGACCCATTCCAGTGCTGAGATGCTTCCACTGACACTGGGTCTACAAGACTGTCCACTCACTGCCCTGTGATCTGCCTGCACTCGGCATCACTGCATATGCTGCATGAGTCTGCAGAGGAACTTACATACGTGTATCGGACACCTGGGCTAATATTGGACTTAAGGACTTGATCTGGACTGTGCTGGCATCGGGTTTCAGTCATTAATGTTGTAAGCAAATGAGAAAACTATGCTTATGTTGTGTGCTGTAGTTGTTATTGTTTGGTGCCATTAGACAGCAACCTTATGCACAGCAGAACAAAACACTGCTCTGTGACACTATTCTCACAATTGCTTTAGTCACTGAACCAAACCATCGTATCCATAGGACAGAGTAGAACTGCTAAAATAGGGTTTTCAAAGCTGTGACCTTTCAAGAAGTCGACTCATCTCTCTCTCTCAAGAAGCAGCTAGTTATCTAACCATGACTTTCCAGGGTACTGTATAATAACAATTAGTTACAAATAAAGAAGCCAGGAACATGGACAAAACTTAAAATTTCACAATCTTTAAGAGGCACTGAACATTTGAAAGAAAAAAAATCAGGGGAAACCAGATGTAAGATAAAACTACCTGGTCATTTTGTATTCAGGCTTAAAATGACAGTATTTAACTTTTTATCAGTATTCATGCATACAATATGATTTATGATATACTATCCCTAAGTCATATTTTCATATGACTGTTATAACCATATGACTGAGAAAAATAAGCCTTTTCTGTGTGCAATAATCTTCAGCACGGTGGCTTTGTATATTGCAGAGGAATTATGGTATGTTCCATCTATTTCAATTTCAGCACGCAACGTGCGTGTCTTTGTGCATGTAGATTTGGCTAATTGTAAAGGGGGAAATTGCGACAAGTCATACAAACTACTGTTTAATTCTCCAGGTGAAGGTAATGAAACCCAGGCTCATTTGGACACCCAGGGCTTGCCAATGAAGTGGAACCAAGATGGGAAGTAGCTGACACATTAACTCACAGATGTTCTGTTCCAATCAATTTCAAGCAGGTAGTCATCGAACATGGTCCTTCCCAGATTTAAAAACCATCTTCTCCCCGTATCTACTGTGACTGTCAAATCATTACTCTAAAAGGAGGATGCTTCAAAAACTTGTTAGAAAAATGGAATTAAAACATAAGAGAATATTTTCAGGAACATTGTGGAGCATATGGTGTAACTTCTCTTCATACTCCTAGAATGGAAATTCTTAAAGGGAAATGCCCCATTTCCTTCTCCATCTAGTTTACAGCCAGAGGGAGATGTTTTTAGTCTCTGTGGTATGAAAAGTGTATGGGAACTTCCTGCGGTTGTGTACCTTCAAGTTGGTTCCTACTCATAGCGACCTTATCTATGGGCGGCAGAACAAAGCATCTCTCCTCAAGGCCATTCTCGCACATCATGTTTGAGACCATCCTTGCGGCCACTGTGTCTACACCTACTTGACAGCCACTCTACCAATTATGATACCCTGTACCAATTATGATGGTCTCTCCTGATCATTTGCCCAAAGTACATGGGAGGAAGTCTCACCCTTCTTGCTTCCTTGAAGCATGCTAGCTGAGCTTCTTCCAAGATAGACTTGTGTGGTCTTCTGATATTTTCCATCCTGTGGCATTTTCATGGTATGTTCAGTTCTCTTCGTCAGCACCAAAGTTCAAAGGCATTTACTCTTCTCGTCTTCCTTATTCAATGCCCAATATTCACATGCTTACGAGGCCATTGGAAATAACAGGAATCGGGTGAGGTGCACCTTAGTGGTCAAAGTGACATGAGTATATTTCAAGACTTTAAAGAGGTCTTGGGACCAATGCAAGTAAGTCAGTTGATTACTTGACTATTGCTTTCATGAGTGTTCATTGTGGATCCAAGCCAGATGAAATACTAGACCATTTAAATAGTTTCCAAGCCTATCATGATATTATCTATCAGCTCAGTAGATTTTCTTTATGATGAGTTTTAATCCAGTTGTGATCTTCACCAGAAAGTTCTTCAAGTTCTCCTTACTTTACTTTCAGCAAGCCAGGTTGCATCATCTGCAGATCAAACTTAGTAAGTCCTTCTCCAATTCTGATGCCCTATTTTCCTTCATAGAGTCCTGCTTCTTAGATCACCTGCTCAGCATTCAGATTGAACATGTTTAAAGTATGAAACCCTACTGAACACCCTCCTATTTTAAACCTTATCACATTCCCTGTTCTGTTTGAAAGCCTTCCTTTTGACCACATACACATTTCCCATGAGCAAAATGAAGTGCTCTGGAACTTCCAATATCCTTAATGGTATCTATAATTTGTTATTATCCACAGAGTTGAACACCTTTACTTAACCAATAAAACATAAACACACATCTTTCTGGTACGCTTTGCTTTCACCCAAGATCCATCTGACTTAAATAATGACATATTTCATGCCATGCCCTCTTCTGGATGAAGTTTGAGCTTCTGAAAGCTCTATGTCAATTTAGTGTTATAGACATTTTTTAATGATTTTCAATAACATTTTATTTGGGTGTGATAATAATAGTATTCAATATCGATGTTATTTCTGCATTGTATTGCACTATTTTTCTTTTGAATGAGCACAAAATGGTTGTCTGCAAGTTTGTTGATTAGATACCTGATTTCCAGATTTCGTGGCATGGTCAAGTGAGTGGTTAAACTGCTTTCTGAATACTATTTAGTCATCAAATCTCTAGTTGCTGAATAATCCTGCCAACATATATAACTCAGAGAAGTTCAACTGAGAAGCAAGGAATAATCAATCCCACTTTTGTAATTTCAACCACCTGAACATTTTATTTGAATCTCAGATTTGAAATTGGTATTTTTCTATGTTCAATGCATGAACATCTACATGGTAAGCCTCCCCAAAATTAGTACTCTTGTACAATGTCATTTGCAGCTTTTCCAAATTTGGTGAGAATTCATTTTGTCATATTTGCATGATGCAATAAATATAAATATGAATTTAATTATTTATTTATAATGCTATGTAGTTAGAAGTTATCTCCACCTCTTTCTAACCAGCTCAGGGAGGAGTAGTCTCTCTTTGAGGCTTGCCTGGGTGTGCCCTTGTTGAAGGTCACTGCACTGGGTATAGGAGAAGGGGGTATTTGCTATGATATCAGGTTCCTTTTCACAGGCTTTGTTAGAAGGGCCTGGACCAATCTTATAGGCCCTTCTATCTAATAATATGGTGGTTAGAATCGTGGTCCCATTTCTGCTTTTGTAGTCCCACATATAACTATGATGTATTGTTCTGTCAATCAATCACCAATTTGTGTAAGTTTCCTTGGTTTCATGCCTTATTTAATCTAGCTTTCCCACTCTGAATCTTTGGATACCAATCTGACCTAATGGCCTCACACATCAAGATGATGAGTTTGTGTCTTTGAGTCCTTTGTCTCTTTTAAGGCTCAATAGATATTCTCCTGAATATCTATTCAGACTGGGTATTGTTTATGCCCTAAAGAAAACTAATCACTGATGGACATAACAGTTTTACACATGGAGATGCCAAAGCTTTACTGAACAGTAACTCCTTAAATTTAGTCATAGGACTTTATCCATTGTTGAAAATTTGCAATCAGTTATGCTAGATCTGTATTTGAAGAAGTGATTCGCAGAATATACACACAAAGGGGATACCAAAATAAATGGAACAATCTTTTTCAAAGCAATGATTTTAAATTTGTTTACAGAACAACCTTTGTTTTTTATAAAGCAACTTTCAAAATACCCTCCATTTCACTCAATACATTTATCAAATCTATGATTCCATTCTTGGAAACATTTTTCAAATTCATCTGTTTGGATGACTGACAGTACCTCCCTCATGCTTTTCTTCACCTGTCCTATGCCATCAAATCACTGTCCTTTCATGTCTTTCTTCATGTACAGAAAAAAAAATACATCAGGTGAGTCAAAACGGATATATTTAAAAACTGATATACTGGGCTGAGCCCCGGTGGCGTAGTGGTTGTGCGCGGGACTGCGGCCCACTGGGACGGAGGTTCAATTCCAGCAGTGGGGCTGGACCTCCTACTCCCACCACCGAGAGCAGTGATGCCCAAAAAAACAAAAAACAAAAACTGACATACTCAGATGGTTGTTGTGGTGGCAAAACCCATACCCTATCTGCCACAAACAGGAATATTTTTATTTTGTTAAAAACTGACATACTCAGATGGTTGTTGTGGTGGCAAAACTCATACCCTATCTGCCACAAACTAGGCCTCCCTCCACCCCCACTGTACCATGATCTTTTCAAAACATCTAAATAGACAGCTTGATTAACAGTCTGATCTGATAGAATGAACTCCAATTACACTATGAGTCAACATATTTGTCTGTCTGGGAAGTTGAAAGATGTCCAGAACAAGATTTGTCATCAATCAACATTTCATCTTTTTTGAAATGAGAAAACCATTCAGACATTTTTTTTTCTCATAGTGCTGTCCTTATAAGATTTGTTCAACATCACAACAGTTTCTGCCCCATTTTTCCTGAGCAGAAAACAAGATTTCATAGCCTCATGTTTGTCTCTTAAATTAGCCATCATAAAAAACAAGGTTTGAGCAAAATTGCTTTCACAAAAAAAATTCACTCTGATCAGAAAAAAATCTTCCGAGGTGATGCCACTGAGTGCACTGTCTCAGAACAAGTTTCCAGACACTCTCCAAAGGGGAACATTCATACTAGGAAAGCTCCACTCAGCAGAGCTTTTTTTCTGTTTTTTTTTGTACCCCCCTTCTATACACACACACACACACACACACACACACAACACTCACACACTCACATATACAGAAGCTATACATGTTTTATTTAAATGTTGATTAGTATTCAGTGGGTAGAAATTCAAATTTGCATGACATAGAAATGCAAATTATCAGTAGGAGGTCAACTCTGAATGTCCTGGTTTGAGTCCTCTGAAAAAACCTAGTTTAGTTGTCCTTATTTAAATGAGGAAAACACATAAGGAAATAACTTTGATTGGAGAGCTAATCAAACATAAATGAAACAAAATAATTCAGTGTATATAACTCAGCTGATGATTTTATAACACAAATGTCCATAATATTTGTAGTAATGACAATTCTTTATTTGAATTTTAGTATACTATAGGTTTTAGTTATGTACGCCTATTGACACTTGAAATACAGTTAAAATCTCACTCCCACTCAAAATGTGGTTAAAGTAACTCAAAAACTGACCTTTTGTTTGTTTGTTTGTTTGTTTTTTGGGGGGGGCATCACTGCCCTCAGGAGGGAGTAGGAGGCCTAGGCTTTGCTCCGTGGAGCTGGAATTGAACCTTCATCCCAGTGGGCTGCAGTCCCGCGCACAACCACTATGCCACTGGGGCTCAGTCCCCAAAACCTGACTTTTAATATTATTTTAATTCAATCACAGATAATGAGTGACTACTATACTGATGGAAGCAGCAGTCAAAAACTCAAAGGGCAAGTTGCATTGAGTAAATCTCACACACAAGCGTTCTTTAGAGTGTTGTAAAACAAGAATGGTACTTTGAAGACTAAGATACCCTAAACCAGTAGTTCTCAACCTTCTTTCTGCTGTGACCCTCTAATACAGTTCCTCGTGTTATGGTGACCCCCCCAACCATAACATTATTTTCGTTGCTACTTCATAATTGTGCTTTTGCTACTCTTATAAATTATAATGTAAATATCTGATATGCAGAATGTATTTTCATTGTTACAAGTTGAACATAAATAAAGCATAGTGTTTAACCACAAAAACAATACATCACTATTTATTGTAAAACATTTATTTCTAATGACAAATAACTGAAATTTTGTCTTAAAGCATAGGTGTAGCATAGGTAACAGTGTTCATACCAGATACTCATATGTGGATATATCTGTATGTGGGTAGACCTGCCTGGAGACTCTTAGAGGTGCTGTGTCTTGATTCTTGCAACCACTGTGAAAGGGTCGTTCAACCCCCAAAAGGGTCAAGACCCAGAGGTTGATAACCACTGCCCTAAACCAAGCCAAGTATTTTCAATTGCCTCATATACATGTGAAAGTTGGACATTGAATAAGGAAAAGCCAATTGATGTGTTTGAATTGCAGTGCTAGCAAAGAAAATGGACTGCAACAAGGACAAACAGATCTGTCTTGGAAGAAGTATGCCATAGTGTTCCTTAGAGTGAGGAATGTTGAGACTATCTTGCATATTGTGGATAGATTGTCAGGAGAGACCAGTCTCAGGCATACATAGCATGTTTGGTAAAGTAGAGGGGTGACAAAAGAGAGGGGCTGACACCGTGACTGTAACAGCGGGCTCTAGCACAGGGGTAGTGGTGAGCATGGAGTGGGACTGGGTGGCATTCCGTTCCATTGCATACAACATTGCTACGGATGGACACCAACTCAGTAACATCTAGCAAGAACAGTAGATGGTGCACAGTCGATGGTGCAGTTCTACATTTTTTTATCTCTGTGTGTTCAATGCTAGGCAACAGTAAGGCAAGAGAAGAAAGGGAGATGAGAGAAAGCATTTCTAGAAGAAAAAAAGTAAAAGAACACTCCCATTTATCACTTTAACTTCCCAGTACAAAGGAAGGTGCAGGGCAGAGAAAACACATTTCCTTATTGGTAGAAGAAAAAGAGAGTGCAAAGTTATGGGTAGGAAAAGATATGTACAGTATTCCCATAAAGATTGAATTGGCCCTTCGTTTCTAACCTAGCAAAGAATATAAGCAGGAAATCTTGGGTACAGATACCTTACCTGGAAAGGCAGTGCAAACCATAGAAAGCCAGCCTGACTATCTGCCATAATACCATCCACAGTGGCAGATGTTTTGCCATAGAGGAACTTCAGTGTTCCAGGCAGCAGTACCACTTTAATAAACTCAATCATTCCATTCGATCTATTTTTTGCAACACCAGTCTGATGAGTCCTGACCCTCCTCTGAATACTTTCTTCTGAGCAGGACCAGAACAGAGAAAGGAGGGAGTAAGAACCATGAGCCCAGTGACAATAAAACAATTCAACTTCAGAGTAAGAATTCTAGCATATTCTTTTTTTTTTTTGCATCACTGCCCTCTGGTGGTGGGAGTAGGAGGCCCAGCCTTTGCTCACCTGCTGGAATTGAACCTCCATCCCAGTGGGCCACAGTCCCGCGCACAACTACTACGCCACTGGGGCTCAGCCTCTAATATATTCTTAAAGTTCAACACAATTATGGTAGTTCAGAAACTATTCTTAATCTTCATTAAAGTAGAAGAAAATCAGATCAATGCAATTTGTATGGGTTTCCAATATGTAGCTAGAAATAAGGAAAACTTTCTCAATAAAACTTAAGGAGTATTTTTATTAGAAAATATATGGTCCTTGAATCACTTCTAATATCCACTTCAACCCGTTCTTTTTATGTCCAATCATTAAAACAACTCATTATCCTAAGGTTCATTTCTATTATTTATAAATGGTTGAAATAATCACAACATTAAAAGGTTATAATAATCAACTGAGATGATGTCTATATAGAAAGTGTCTGGCATTTTACCAGTCACCAATTTGCTATTAGAAAGATGTTCCAATCTTGTTACATGAAGTAACAAGTAACGTTTTTTCAACATTTGGTAACAAGTAACAAAGATTTTCTTTGTGTGATATCTTCCAATCTCGGGAGGAAGATGGCCACCAAGTCTACAAACAAGAGGCATTCCCATAAACACCAACTAGAGGGGCCATGGAGAAGGATATACTACAATTCCAGACTGCAAGGTTCTCAGCATAAAGATTAGTAGACAAAAATTTATTCAAATAAAAGAGCGATAATACTTGCTGATATACTCCTCTTTGTCATTGAGCCTCAGCACCGCATGGCATGACTCCGACTGATTTTCCCAAGTCCTGGAGCTTGCTGGGGTGGTGCACTGGCCTAGCTATAGAGACGTGGCACTATGTGATCAGACGGGCAGACATAAACACAAATAGTCTGGGCTTGTGGCCTAATGCAAGGGCCCTCTGCTCTAATACCTGAGCAGCCCTACGTCCTCAAGAGCAGCAATAGAACAGTGTCAGGTGGGGATAACCCTACATGGCATCTTGGAGTGGGAGTCATCAGGGAATAAATTAACTCTCCACACGCTGGGGGAGCTGCTCCTCACTCAGAAAAATTAATCTTTCATCCTTGAGGTATAGCTCTTCACATTCCCCTTTAAGACACCCATTTGAAGGTTCTTTTTTTCTTTTTTTTTAACTTCTTTTGTTAGCAGACAACAACACCAGACTCATTAACAAACATTAGCATAACAATACAAGTAGACATTGCAGTTGTAGTTTTACAAAGCACAGGCAGGGATTTGGGGATTGAGACAAAGACTAAAATCTTAAGAGTCTAGCAGCTTTTCCTGGCTGAATAGTAGATTGGGCAATTCACCACCTGCCCCGTGGAACTGGACCTGGGTTAGCACTCCAGCCCCTCAGATAAACAATCTGCAGTCTGAATAGGCTGTTGCTTCATTCCTTCCTCCCACACCACCTAGGTAGGTCACAGTTATAGACCCCACTTCTCCATCACCACTTAGTCATCTTCATCATCCAAAAATAGAGATCTGAGTCCCTTCTAACTTGATTCACCCTCTGGTGAATCTTATTCTTTTAAGATAATTAACCTAAATAATAAGAATATCAGATTCGCAGTCATACCAGGCACCAAAATAATTCCTCTAGCCTTAATCTAAACCTTACTCTGACATCCTAAAATACAAGGTAGTAAAACAACATAAGGTACTATCTGACACTGTCCCTAACTGCTCAAAAGACTGCTGTTCTGATGCTCCACACAGTCCTGATTCCCCAGGACAAAATCTAGACTCCAGCTTTTCCTATGCTGGTACAGTTGCTCTGAGTCCTCTCATTCTCATACCTCCCCCTTTGGTTAAGAAAATTGTGCAATATTCTTTTTTTAAGTACTTCATTTTTATGTCTAATTCTTAGTAACATATCATTTTCCCCATTTGATGAAAAATTGGGAGGAAAGAAGCACCTTATGATTATACCCAGCTGGGCTTTGGGTTTTGCCTTTTTCCCTTTAGCTTTGCCCATTATTACTTTGGCATTTATAACCAGTAATGATAAAGTCCCTAATGCTTTGGTTAAAAAAAAAAATACAGCTTTAAAAGGTTTTGGAGTGATCACGAACTGCCCCTTGGATAAGAGTACAGCCATTTGTAGGCTCCCGTATTACTGTACGAAGTGAGAGATCTTGATAAGCAGTTTCAAAATAAACCTTCCAAATAACCACATATCACCCTTCCTTCTCTGTTTTAGAACCTGTTTTTATAGTTTTTTGTAAAAAAAATAACATAATCTTTTAACTCCATTTCAACAAAATATTTTTGAAGCCCTCTCATATAATGATGATCAGAGCATCTCATTTTATTTTTTGTTTGTTTGTTTGTTTGTTTTTTGGGGGGCATCACTGCTCTCCGGTGGTGGGAGTAGCAGGCCCAGCCCCACTGCTGGAATTGAACCTCTGTCCCAGTGGGCCGCAGTCCCGCGCACAACCACTACTCAGACCGCATCTCATTTTAACAAGTACTATTGATTATGGATTGTCTAAGCTCACTGTTTTACCGTGGAAAATCTAATCAGTGAACTATATGGCGTTCTCGAAAAGTAATACAGCAAAAATCAAGCAACAAATTAAGGCGGTGAGTGTGCTGGTAGAGGAAGATAAAGGGAAAGGGTGCTATTCTTATGATTCATCCTTAATCAGTACTTCCTCATCTGTTGGTATACTTAAGTACTGAAAGAAAGTTATCTTTATTTTACCTATTGTCTACAATTTTTTGTATCATTTCTAGTCCTTCAATAGATCTTCAGTGCACAGGTTAGCAGCCAGATCAAGACAAAGCTCCTGGGCAAAGACAAGATCAATTGGAAGAGGGATTGTTAAAGGCACGTGGGGTGGGGTTGGGGGGCAGGCACTGTTCAAGAAAGGAAACAGGAAGCAAAGGAGGGAGGGATTGAGTAGTGCTGATGGGTAGGTTAAAAGAAAGGAAATTCAAGTGAAAAACAATGCCTTGGGTTGCAATGGCAGAGAATAGGGTAATAATATTTGAGAGAAAAAAATTTTTAAAGTAGTGTGAAATTTTTATTTTATGAGGATGAGAATGAAAGAGAAGGAATTAATGATAAGAAAATAAAGAGAAAAAATATAGACAAAGAGGCTGTGAATAAAGGTCTAGACATTAATATTAAAGAAGGAATGGGTAAGGTCAGTAAGTATTAAATGTAACAATAGAAAAGAAATAGTACCCGAACAAAAAGTGGAAGTGCTATTACTGTGTGCTTGCTAGTGCTGTAAGCTTTGTCTGGGGTCTTTGCCTTGATGGGGTTCTGCAGGTGTGCTCCTGGGGGTTCACTAAGGACGTAAGTTCATTTTCATCATTTTAAACAAGAATAGCCAAAGACAAGAACCAAACAAAATAATGAAAATGTGAACTTCCCGTATTCTTTCCAGAAAACAACACAGCAGACAGTATAGTCACAGCTGACCTCTAGCTAGACAAAGAAGAAATGCTTCCATGAGGCTGAGGTCAAACAAGCAATTTAACTATGGAAGTGCATGATATGTAAATATTATATCAAAGAACCACTACTAAATAAAAGGAAAGAAAAGGAAACCAAACGAGCTAGGGTCTCCATCATTGAACAAGGAAATGTTTTGCTTAGGGGGCACTAGGTGTATGCTAGCGGTAGCAGAATAAGTTGGAAAAGGCTATCAATAATGGTTGCACTGCCTAAAATGTATAACATTAGTACTGAAATATACATGTAGAAATTATTGAATTGGAGAATGTTGTGTTGTGAATATTTTTGCTACAATGAAAACTGAATAATTGCACAAATAACAATGAGTATGAAGAAGAAAGTATTCTAAAATGGTACAGCCCTTCTTGTTATTATTGAACTATTGAATTATGGGTAATTGCCAGGAAAACTGTTTTTTTAAAAAACAAACGAAAAGTAAGAACACATTTCCCTTTTGTACACTATCTGTAGATTGTTTGAAGTTAACTCTTAAGCTCAGAGAATATATATTATGCCTGCCTTCTTCCTCATTAAATCAGGAAACAGCCTCAGAACTGACTTTCATGAGATAATCATTCATAGCAGTTATTGGATGAATAAGCAAAAGTACAGTTATTTCCTTACGTTATTTAAGTTTCATTATTTCATGGCAATACATTAATAGGAGAGTTTTATATACTCTTCCTTTTTTCTTCATTTCCAATATTTTTCTGACTTGTCATATTTCCCTTTAAAATGTTTCTCAATTTTATCCTTTTCTCCAATCAAATCCACTGCTCTACCAGTATGGCTCCAATTAGATGATTATATACCACTGGAAACTGCTAGCTTTAATTCTAGAGTTTCACCTTTGACTCTGTTAGACCAGAGAGCTACACAGTTGGGGAGATTTCAATAAGATAAATAATGAAATGTCACTCATTACTGTGTGTGCCAGTCACCTAATCTGGTGTCAGTTTGAGGATTAAGAATTTAGGGGTGGAGTCTAGCTTGTCAAATCAGGAGATAGCCAATGAGACCTCTCTGTTAGCATGGCCTTCTCCTGAGAATTCTGGGAAATGTGAGAATTCCTTCTTAGAAGCGGAGACATTGTCTCTCTCAGTTCACTTCCTTAGAGAGACTCCACTGACAAGGCTTACTTCCTGGGAGACATCCCTTTGGAGAAGCCACATAAGAGCTACACTGGTGGCCTGAGGCAGACAGGTTACTTGGTTGCAACCAGACCTTTGAAGGTGGACGAGCCACCTGGAGACCCCTGCCTGTGCTGAGATGTTTACGCCACTGGCTCCAAAGACACTCTACCCATCTGGCTTGTAATCATCCTGAATTTGGCATCATTGCATATGTTTCATGAGTCTGAAGATTTTATAGATTGGTATTAGACATATGAGCTAATATCAGACTTATGATCTTGGACTGGACTGGGACGTTTTCTTAATGTACTGTTTCACATGCATATAAAACTCTTTCTTATAAACTTATGAGCATTGATGAATTTGTTTCTATAGTCTACCAAGACCAACACACTATGAAATAAATGCCAATATTTGTAAATAATTTACAGACACATATCTAAACATTTACTTTTGGAAATTATTATGTCTAAAGGAAAATGGGGAATAGTGATGGCTTTACTGTTTTTACACACAAACATATTTATTCTATAAAGGTAGGAACATCATTCATCCTTGTTTATATTTGCATTTTCTTATAAGAATGGTGTGGTAGTTATATAATTGTCAATTTGAGAGGATTACAAGTGAAGGGATGGAGTCTAGTCTGTCAATTGGATCATAGCCAATGAGGCTACTGTGTGGGCATGACTTCTCCTGAGAATTCTGGAAATCCTGATTTTTTTTTTCCTTTGAGGTGGGAGACAACTTTCTCTCTCTGGAGTCTTCCTACGAGACATCCCTGAGGAGAAGCCACATGGATCTGCCCTGATGCAATCCTGGGAACTGGAGGAGTCACATGGAGAACCCTGCCAGCTCTGAGATGCTTCCAACACCATTGGAGCCAAAGACTTTCTACCCACTGGCCTGTGGTTGTTTTACACCCAGTATCATTGCATGTTTCGTGAGTCTGAAAAGGACTTTATAGATTACTGTCAGACATATGGACTAATATCAGAATTATGGATTTGATCTGGACTGGGCAGGGATGGGTTCTCAATGTTCACTTGCTCTTGTATATAAATCTCTCCCTTATATACGTATGTGTTTTTTATGAATTGGTTTCTCTAGGTTACCCAGACTCACACAAGTGGGAGACAAAACAAGAAGTCATTGCCAGAGTAACAAGAATGTCGCAGGAATCCATTCTGCCTTATGTGTCCTCTGACAGAGATAGGAATGCCCCTTTCCTGGGGAAGCTGCTTGTCATAGAAGTCAGAGAACAAACACTCTGAAAAAAATTGCTGTTGTGAAACACCTCCAGCCCTTGCTTCTTAAAGAATTCCCTTTATTTGATAGATCTTCAGATTAAAAACAATTATTTCCTACTTCTCACAGAATTCACTTTAATATCTCATTTTGGTTTGTAAGGCTGTTAATATACTAGTTGCACTCTAACAGACCATATATTACTTTTTTATTTTCTTCACCCTTAATACACACATACATATACACACGCAATTTTCTTGGGTGGGAGTGTACATTAGCAAAATAGGTTTCCATTCAATAATTTCTGCACATATTGTTCAGTGACATGGGTGACATTCTTTACAATTTTTAAAAGATCTTCATTGTTTACATTCTAGTCACTTTGTTCTCTTTAAGGTAGTTTTGCAGCTCCTCCTAATTCTCCAGGATACAAACTACAGCTAATTTTGACTTAGTGACCCTACATAGGCCTCTTAAGGCTATATGTCGTAATGGAAGAAAATAGCTTCCTTTTTCACTCTCAGAGCAGCCAGTGGGTTTGAACAATTTACCAATCCATAATCCATTGATAACAACCATCTGTCCTGATGTGGAAGACGTCAATAAGAGGGAGTACCCAGTGGAGAACTAACTTTATGAAAGATGGTGATGTGAGGGGATAGACAAGTAGTTGATTGCTTGATAAAGAGTATATATATTTAATAGTCTTTGCTATCCTTTCAATATAGTATGTGCTGTAGCAATTATCAGCTGGTCTTTATTTTCTTATGCAATTTTAGGGAAACTATTTATTTTCCTTATTATGTATTATATACTTTATCCTCACTTGCTATTACCTTTTCCCTCACCCAAATTAACAAAATATCTAAAATAAATGCATTCACTCCATTCATGCTAACAGTTAATAAACATTAATTTAAGTACATTGACTTGCTTATATCTTCCATAAAACTAAAAACATGGAATATTTATTCTTTGATGGACTTATTTCATTCAATATAATCTCTTCCAGGTTGATCTATGTTGTAAGATATTTGGGGAGATCAGTTTTCTTCAGCAATGATTTTATCACTGGTGATGCATGTATAATACAGTTTATTATTCGTCCATTGTGAGTATCTAAATTGTTTCCATTTATTTACTGTTATGAATGTCGTTTCTGGTGCTTAGAGTCCTTCCAACTCAGTGACTAGCAGAATGACAGAACTTAAAACTACCTGGTCTGTGTCACCTCTTCCTTGCTATTTTGTTTGAGCCCATTTAGGTCGACACTGTGCCAATCCATCTCATTGGGGTTCCCCTCTCCTAAGTGCCCCTTCACTGCACTACACATGGAGCCCCCTTCCAATCACTGGTCTCTCCTGCAACATGTCCAAGCATGTGAGGCATCTTCTCAAAATCCTGCCTCCAAGGATCACTCAGACGGCTCTTCTTGCCAGGCAGACCTGCTTATTCTTTTGGCAGCCTGTGCTACCAACAACATTCTTGGTCAACAAATACATCCTTTCCTCTTCAGTCTTCTCATTCAACGTGGAACCCTTCTGTGCATATGAGATGATGGAAAATACCGTGTTTGGTTCATTTGAATGTTAGCCTTCAAAGTAACCCCCTGGCTGCCAACCCTTTAAAGGGCTCTTGTGCAGCAGATGAGCCTAATTCTGCTTCTCATTTGACCTCTTGACAGCTGCTTCTAGGAGCACCGACTCTAGCTGGTCTACAGTCAAGTCAGAGGATATCTCTGACAGACTCAATCTTTTCTCTGTTCATAATTATATCACCCATTGGTCCACTTGTGAAGATTGTGGGGTGTTTTTTTTCCTACATTGAGTTGTAATTAACAATGAAGTTTGCACACATGTTTTTTTATAACACATTAGATCTCTAGGAATGGAATCCTGGGTCATGTGGCAGTTTTACTTCTAGTTCTTGAGGACTGCTGATATCTCACAAAGCTACCTCATTTCATATTTCCAACAACAATGGATGAGGGGACATATTTCTCCAATTATCTTCTAACACTTGTAATTATCAGTTTGGTTTGGTTTTTGCTTATTCTTTCTTGATCATCTTAATGGGGATAAGGGGTACACATTGTGGTTTTGATTTTCTGAACATTGTTTCAAAAGTATATGAACCATTTGAATATCCTGTTTGGTGAAAGCTCATATCTGTCAAATTTTTTAATGGATTTAAATTTTTTAATTGTAGATATTTTCTATATATTTTAGATATTATTTATTTATCAGCTATATTGTTTGAATTATTGTTCCCAGTCTGTATGTGGAGATCTTTACTCTTGGTAGAGTCTCCTGATGGACATTTAAAATGAATATTTATTAAATTATTAACATTTAAATTTTTAATAATGAACATTAAATAATAAAGTATTTAATTTTATGGGGTTCCAGTTAACTATTTTATTCTATTACTGATACATTTCTTGTTCTAATTGATGATCTAACATTGAAAACAGTTAGAGTTTAAAGCACTGCTCCTGTATTTTCTTCCAAGAACTTTATAGTATCGGGTATAATAGCGCTTGGTACATTTTGAATTAGTGTTTGTAGGTGGATCTTGTTTCACATGTTGCACATGGAAATCCAATTTTTCCAGCAGCATTTGTTTACCAAACCTTACCTTTTTTATACCCGCATATAACTCACATTTATACTTGGTAAGACCAACCTTCATTTGTTTAAAAACATCCACTAACCATATTGGTTTTTAAACTGAAATAAAATATTTCTGATCAACTAATATTCATTACACCAAAATTTATCAAAGTCTCTCTGCTACCAGAAAGTCTTTCTGACATTTGACCCCACTTAACTTTACCTCCTTTGACATTTGCTGAACATATGCAATTGCCATCTTGCATGGTTTGTTCCTGTTCTATAAGTATGACTTTGTTACCTGTATTTAAGTGGAGGCTGTTTGACATCATTTGCCTTAAATGACTCTTTCCCTGAACTATTCCCTTTCCTAAAATCTTCACACATGCTGAGTCTATCGTATACATGATTTTCCCTTTTAGCTGAAATAGTAAGAAAAGCTATTCCTCATAATAGTAGTTGTAGTGGAAATAGATAATAATTTGAAAGCTTTATGACTATAAATAAATGGTTCTACCAAAAATTGAGAATATAGGCAATTCCCAGCCTATGAATGTCCAATTTAGGGACAAACCTCCCTACTTCTTTCATGTTACATGCATTTGCTCTCACTTTAAATGATTGAACCAACCCATACTCTCAAAATATTTTTTATCCAACAATCACCTTCACTTGCTGCATGTCCGGCTTTTAAATCAAGAGGAAGGTTTGAATACAAATCACACACACCTGCTCTGGCCATGAGAATGAATCTAATTCGCATACCAAGAGCTGCTTGCAATGACCTAGATACCTAGGTTCCAAGCAATATAATAATTATAATTCCATCCAATTTGGAAGGAATTATATCTGTTCTTTATAGAATTATGGAAGCAATAAATGTAAATAGGAAGACAGGATGATAAAATAGCCACACTGAAAACACCAATATAGCAATAGTTTCAAACAAGAACAAACAAAAGGCTTAAAATCAGTGCACATGCCATTGGGGATCATTTATGTAAACAGTTTCCTAAGATTAGCTTCACAGTTGTTATTAATAATAAAGAATGAAAATCTTGAATGGAGTTATCACACACACACACACACACAACCTTAATCAAAGAATAAAATCAGAAGCTTCAATAATGGAAAAAATTGGCATTATATGAAGCACAGTAAAATGACATCTATACTGTATCATTTCAAAAAATATTTAATGTAAATCAGACAAATCCAGTATTTTGGACATTATTTAGAATGATTGGTCTAGATACTTAAAAATAATAATGTTGCAAAATCAAAATAAATGAAATATTGAGAATGGCATTCTAAATTAAATGAAGAAGCAAAAAAGTAAAATGTGATGCTTGATTGACTGAGAGTAAAAGAGTAAAGAAGAAAAAGCTATAAAGGGTGATACAGACCCAATTGGGGAAATTTAAATATAGTGTTTATTAGATTAAGATTATTTTATAAATGGAAAATGTATTGGCTATGACTGTGGGAGTGTAAGTAGGAATAACTCTATTTTCATTAGGAATTATTTAGGGGAGGAAGTCATTATATCTGCAAATACAAAATAGTCAGAAAAATTGTAATGTATACATACACGGACAAATCAACTGTAGTCTGAAGAGTTTTTGAATTTAAAAGAAAGATTTAAAGTTATTAATTTACATAATCATTTCAAGTTTTCTCTTGAGACTCCGGCATTGTTCAATGTTTTACCTATGGAATCCTTCAATATTTCAACTAGAACCTTGTTTTTTTTTATATCAGCTTGCTATGTAATGAATATGTTCTCCCTTTTTCATTGTCTAACTCCAGGTCTTTTCATATTTCATTATGATACATTACTTTGTTTTCTCAATCTTTCCTTTTTTTTATTATTATACTCTTTTAATCAATTCTTCCGTGGGCTTTAGATACAAGAGCAAGTTTGAGAACTTTTTCTGACATTCAAGTTGATCTTTTATTCCTTTCCTGTTTTTTAAAGACATTTTGTTTTCCTTCCTGTCCTTTTTGAAAGTGCTCTGATGGCATAGTGTTCATGAGGTGGTCAGTAGTTCAAAACCACCTGCCACTCTAAGGGAGAAAGATGGGGTTTTTTACTTCTGTAAAGAGCTGCAGTCTCACAAACTCACAAAGCCAGTGGTACACTGTTTAACAGAGTCACTATGAGCTGGTATCAATTGATAACAGGGAGGTGAGATTTTTGGTTTCTGCCTTTTCTCTGACACTTTACTTTCTTCATGGATTATGTTTTTTAAACTTACTATAAAGAAATGGAGTATTTTTATATATTCTCTGAAATGTAGCTTGTGGAAATGGAAAACTTTATAGATTATTATTGCATTGATGTTTTTAAGTGGAAATGTATATAAAGTACTGTTGTTACTATCATAATGTATATTTTATGTCTATGCCAGAGAAAATGCTATTATTGTGCATTTAAATGAAAATAGCATAAAAATACCATCAATGCTACACAAAATAAGGAAAACTCAATATTATCTGATTTCTGACAAAATACTATTTTCAAATCATATTTTCATGTGCTACAAGGTTTACTTTGATATTTACACACACTACATCTTACTTGTGAAATATTTACTTGAAAACATGATTAATATAGATGAATGTAAATCTATCTACCCTTACTAGAAATTTTGTCTTATATGAAATACATCTCATAGTATTTCAAAGTTAGTGACCTGCAGTGCTTCTTTAACCTTAAGCAAAACTTTATCACATGAATACATAATATTTTGATAACTAATTAATTTAATAAAATTATGACTAAATTTTCCTTTTAGTAAAATTTTTCTTCAAAGATTGGAAATAATAACCTATTCACTTATAGGAAATTTTCTAGGTGGTTTATATTCAAATATTTATAAAGTTCTGAATTATTTATTTACCCTTGAAATTTAGATATATGAAGATTGGAATACTATACCTATATTGTCTATATGTTATGTCTGACATATGTATGCTCCTTGATGTCTATATCATCCTTGATATATATTATCATTATATGCATGTATATTTAGCATCAACATATATTCTCTAATCATAAATGAGTGAAATATATTTTTTACTTTCAAAGTCAGTGAAATTAATCCTAAAGCTAAATTAACTTTTTGTAGTATTTTCAATAATCTTATTTTTTAAAACTTATGAGATCAAAAACATAAGAAATGTATACTACTGCTTATGAAGCTTCAAATTTTCCAGTTTAGTTTGAAATGATAAGTGAGTAAATACCGTTTGATATCTTTCTCAAACCAGAAGGAAATTATAAAAACTAAATGGGTATTTAAAAATCCTACTTTACTAGACAAATCAACTCATTTTCATAGTATCTAATATGAGGGAAAAATCCCCTGAAATTTTGTGCTCCAAATATAAGTATTTACCTTTTTGTATGCCATTTCCAAATAGAAAAATACAACTCCCTTGGTTTAAAGAAAAAACTAAAGACCACAATTTGTATGTTTTGCGTCCATCACTCCTCTGTTAGTCTGCAGTACTCTGGTTGCTTGTATGTTGCTGTGTTTCTGTGAACTCCATCATGAGTATGTCAATAAGATCAAGTTACCAGTGGTAGGAAGGTTTGACTGGTGTTTCCAAACTACAACTAACTAGGAAGAAAGGTTTGGTGATATACCTCTGACAATGAATCAGTGAAACTCTTAGAAATCACAAAAGAGCTCTGTTCAAATTCCATACTTCAAACACATCTTAAAAGGGGTGAGTCATGGGAGAAAACATTGTATTTGGTGAAGTAAAAGCAAGGGAGATACATAGAGATGGAAAGAATTGATACATGCATATTTGAAAATGCCAACATTGAGAAAAGATTGCAGGGCTGGGCAATATTTTTTTATTACATGTAAAATTATCATGAGTCAACTTGACAGCAGCTATCTAACAGAAAGTGTGGATATCTCTGTATCTTCCTACTTAACCGTCGTCACCTGTCTGTCTGTCCATCCATCCATCCATCCATTTATCTATTTGCCTATCTCTCCATCTATATTTTGTATTTATGCCAGAAGGGCAAGTCATTTTTCTTGTGGCAATGATCATCCAATTTAGTAAACAAGACCATTCCTAGAGAAAGACTGTAAAGGGAATTAACCCAAATTAGCTGTTGTCTAAATTACATGTAGAAAATGCCAAGTAATGAGAGCTATAGCATATCTTCCATACCAAATTGATTTATTTTTATAGATATAAGATGTATGACAAATTATGTGTAGTTACTTTTGACATCCCCCAACTTTAAGTTAAAAGAGCTAGCGCAAATTCTGCAAGTTTTCTAAGTTCTAGGCTCTGCATTAATTATATAATCTTCTCACCTGAATTATTACTAATCATTTCTCATCAGCAGTTGATATGGCGACTTCATTACAGCTACATATATGTGTCTTATTTTAAGGTTTGTTAGAAGTACATGTAAATGTCATTTTCTTATATTTGCATTATGCAGCTATCATTGGGAATGTTGATATGGGGCAGGGGGACATAGAAGGTTGTAAGAAGAAATCTACCCTGAAATTATAAATGCGTATACCTGAAAACATGACTTCAAAATTCACTGAAAATCTCAACTGATATAGTAAATTCTAATTCTATCACAAATATCAATATTTACTCAAATAAATTAGGAAGGAGAAAATTCTCTTTTTAAAAAAGAATGCCTCTCATAAAATGATATAAAATCAAAGTAACAGAAATAAGTAAGAAATTGTTGGAATCCGCTAGAGATGTTATAAGAAGAAACCTCTATCATTATGTTGCTTGGCTATGCACATGGCCTGTTGCTTCAATGCTTCTCTGTCCAATTGTGCGGTGTTTTCCTAACGCCCTCAACTGTTGCGGTGCGTCACGCGGCTGGCAGGCATATTATGTTCTATAGTTTTTCTCAGAGCGATATTCTAAAGGTGTTTGAGAGGGGAAATTTTCATTTTCTAATGAAGCTTTACAATAAATGTAAACCTTTATAGACTACAGTTGCACTCACTTTGAAAGGTCGTGCCATGAATTGAAGCCTGGTCACTGTCTACCGTGTAACCCAGTGCGTCTCCATCTTCCTCATGTCGCAACCCTTTAACACTGCCCCTCATGTTGTGGTGACCCTCAACCATAACAATATTTTCATTGATATGTCACAACTGTCATTTTGCACCTGTTAGGAATCTGATATGCAGGATGCATTTTCATTGTGACAATTGAACATAATTAATGCATTGTGATTAATCAAAAAATTTGTAATTATCATGGGAAAGGGTATTGTATGTAGTATATCTGCATGTGGACAGACCCATCTGGAAAAGGACAGAGGAGTGGTCTCTCTAATACCATCAGAAATATGCTTTCTGATGGTCCTAGTTGATCCATTTGAACCCCAAAGGGGTGAGAGAACCGCTGATGCAACCAAAGCTACAATAAAAACATGGACTGGTTTAGGGAGTGAAAGTATGGAATGGAAGGTTTTTTCTGACCTTAGGAAAGTTAATAATTACTTTTTTATAGTTACTCTCCACCAAAATGATCATTAAAAGTGCAGTCATGTACCTGAGCATATAATACGACTTATTTGGAGATTTTTTTTAAATAATAGAGAAGAGACACACAGTTTTTGTCATGTCAAAATTTGCTTTGACGTTCCTTTAAATGTTTGCATTTTAAAAAATAAACTTTCCAGAAAACAACTCAGTTTGGAAACACTGGTGAATATTCAACACACACACACACACACACACACACAGAACTTTCTTCTTGTTCAAGGTCTTTGCAAATTTACTCATAAAAATATATTTTTTCTCCTCTCACACAACTTTAGAATATCCCTCTGAGCTAGAACTATATAGCATAATATGACTACCAGCCGTATGAGGCACCTCAGCAGTTGAGGGGTTAGGAAAACACCGGGTGATTGAACTGCAAAGCATTTAAGCAATAGGCCATGTGCATAGCCATGAAACATAATGATAGAGGGATCTTCTTGTAAAATCTCTACCAGATTGCAAGATTATTGGCAAATAAACCCTAGAAAAAATAGAATTACTTTGCAAAGATGGACAGTTACATGAAAGGATGGGTAAGGAACAGAAAGGAAGGGCTAATCAAAAGTTGAGCTGTTTGAGTCCCCTCAATATTACCTCTAAAGAAAAATCTGGTGATCTACTTCTAAAAAAACAGTCAATGAAAAGTCTTGAGCAAAAGTCTGTTTTGAAGCACATAGAGTCATCTTACACCAGAAAGTACTCCCCAAAACAACTGATTAACAACTTAGAAACTTATTCATAAGGCAATTTAAAGAGAGATAGTTGATTTATATGAGGTAAATCACAAAATCCAAATAACATGAGTCATGAATATGGGGAACTGCACAATGAGTAAACAGGGTAAAATAACAAATATAAAGGAGTCCATTTCTCAATCCAGTGAGCCGTTCCCCAGCTCACAGCCCAAAGGTGGCAACTGTGGTTTTGTTTCCACTATGTTGACATGAGTTTGGCTTGGGGAGAAGGCAACCCCCCCACCCCTGCCCCGTGACATCATATATTGAACGTTCCATGTTTCTGCCAATAGATGGCATCGGCAATCCAACCCTCTGAAGAACTCACTCCTTATTGCAGACCTCTCTGAAGCCCCACCAGACCTAGGCTGAGGTGCCAGATGGGGATGAAACTAAGGAGGTCTCTCTGCCACTCTCATGACAGATGTGTCTTGACAGCTTCAAGTTTTATGGCAGTGGTTGTGGAGGAGAGACAATTTTGTGGACTAAATGCACAGTCTTGAAGAGCAGATAGCTCAGAAAGTAGGGAATTCTCCACTCTTGAGCTTCGGCTCCAAGTCCCCAGGGTAGTTCTCATTCTCTCCTTGGATTTCATTTTAAAATCCCAACCTAAAGATGATGAAGAACTCCACATGCAATGGCAGAGTATTAAAGCTGAAGAACAGGTCTCTTCTGAATATAGGTACTGAATAGTTGCATTGTTACACAGTTCTGAGTGTGGCTGAAGTACAGGCCAATGAAAATTAAGCTTACTTAATATTAAATTAATTGAATAAAAGTTGTTGTAAATCCCAAATTAATGTGATCACAATTTTAAAAATAGGTTGTGATCCTGAGGCAGCTCTCCCTCTGTGGGGCAAATAGTGATATAGATAATGTTATGGTACCTGTCAAATCAAATAGTGATATAAATAATGTTATAGTACTTGCCAAATCTAATAGTGATATAAATAATGTTATGGTACTTGCCAAATCAAATAGCACCACTAAGTATCCAAAGACCACACCAGCCAATTTGAAACAAAGCAGGCCAAGAGGGAGAACTGTTTTTTCCCTAAGATTTTCAGAAAGACATATTTTAAGTCAACAACATGTAATTATCTGCATCAATGATTTCTTTGTCATTTACAACAGAAAACGAAGAAGGAGTTAAGGACATAAATAAGTCATTCTTGATTTCTTTGAAGAGTATGTGGGAGTGTAAATGAAGGGGTTAGAGTGAAAGATGCAACTACATGATTTTGATAAAGCGGGAGAAACTAATAAGTAATGTTTCAAACTTATGATGTCAAATTTTGTGGGTCGAATATTTTATTCTACCATTCGAAGAGTATAGCTAAGCTATTGTAGGAAGAAACTAATTATTAAAAAAGATGACAATTTTTTATATTGAACCCATTTTTACTTAAAAAAAATCTTCAAGGTTATAGCTCCTCAGATTCATTTAAACAAAACAGCAGCATCTATGAAGAAAGAATTTTCTATTAAATCAAAATTGATATTTTTTTCTTGTCTACAAATATTTGCAGTTTCACATGATAGGAGCAAAAGTGGCTACTTGCATTTTCAGGTAATTTTCATTTTAAAATTCTGGCTCAAATTTTTATATCTCACATTTCAAATGAGAGCACTCATGTGAGAAATTTTATCTATGACTACAAACACCTCCAATACTACAAGATTCAAGGTAATCTTTAGTACATGACACATGTTTGGAATTTTAAAACTTAAAAACTTTGTTTTATGATAAAACACACATTAGAAAGTGATTTTCAGTAGCCAAATATTTGCTTCAGTGATCATTGTATTACATTAAAAAATCTTTAAAAGATGTTTCTACTACAGATTATTTGGTAGACAATATTTTCCTGAAATTACCTTCAGACCTGTCTTTTGAAGTAGTACATGACTCAATGTCATGTGGTTGATTGGGGTTGATTCCATACATATCAATTGTGGTTTCTAGTAAAACCCTTGACAACATCAAGCAGCAGTCAATGAGTGAAATGATTCACTGTCCTCTTTGAACTCTTCATTAATAAAGCTGTCTTTGACAATTAGTGTACATCTGAACCCAGACCTTTATTTTATGGCTTTTATGTATGTGAAAGTTGAATAATTTTCAAGATAACCAATTATTTAAAGTGCCTCTTCTAGCCATAATCTCTGTAATTCCCACCAAATATCTTTCTTCATGATGGGTCTGAGTAAAAGAAGGTGAGGGAAAATATTGATAGTTGGGAGTGTTTTGAAGAAGAAGTCACTGTGATTGCTCTCCTGCGGCACACAACATGGGCAGCTTAGAACGGCTCCCATGAGAAAGAAGAGGCAGGAGCAGAGCCTGTCTTCTAGACTTCAATAACACCCCACAACAAAACTCCTTGATTCAAAAGAGAACAGAGACACAAGAGTGGCAGTGGAACAGCAACAGGGTCAAGAATGAGAGCAGAAAGCAGAATGGGGAACTTTCCTGTCACCAGAGCAAGAAAAACTGAGTATTGCAGGCCACGCACGTTGCTGGCTTGTGGAATGGTTTGCCTCAGGGCACTTAATTGGAGGAGCCAGCTTTGCTATTGAGGCTTACAGCAGAGTGGTATATCCTTTTGCCATATACTAACAGCCCTGAAAGAACTTTGTGACATGTTCTAACTCAACAGCCATATCTTGAGTATTTCTCTCCTGCGTGGTAACCTTTTAATTCTCTTAATAAGCTCTTTAATCGTGAATATTGTTTGCGAATTCTATGTGGTCATTGAATTATTGAATTATTGAATTATTGAATTCACAATGAATTATTGAATTCAGTAGCTGATAAAATTTGAGGTCGTTGTGTGTGATAGAGCAACAGTCAATAAGGAAGACCGAAGGAAAACAGACACATTTGAATTGTAATGTTGGTGAAGAATACTGAATGCACTGTGATTCTGGAAGAACGAAGGAGCCCCTGGCTGCGTAGTGGTTATGAGTTGGATGGCAATGTGCACGGCTGTCGATTTGAAGCCACCATTTGCTCCTTGGGTGAAAGAGTTAGCTTGCTATTCCCAAAGACAACGACAGTGGCAAACCCCCCTGCAGGCTGCTTTGAGTCAGCATTGAGTCAATGTAAGTGAGTTATGAATTTTCAAGAGAATGAGCAAGTCATCTGAATTACCGTTATTAGGCTCTTTAGTAAAGGTAATTGTGAAATTTCATCTCATGTACTTTGGACAAGTTAGCTAGAAGGACCAACTCATGGGAACGATTTTTGGTAGACTATCAGTGAAAAAGAAGAAGACCCATAGTGAAGTAGATTTACATTTTAATTGCAGGAATGAGACCAAGCATAGCTACCATTGTGCGGATGACACCAGGCTGAACAATGTCTTGGTGAGTTAAGTAAAGTTAACATGAGTCTAAGGTAAGAGGCCCCCTAAAACTACAGTATGTTGAAATGTAAGCAGCTCGAAAGGTCAAAACATTTTTTGAGCTTTTTTGAGCTTTGAAAACCAAAGGCACTATCAATGGATCATGACTAATTATCTGACAATACTACTCACATTGGCCAACCATGAAGAAAAACTAATTTCCTTTGGTAACCTGGTCTCAGTGTCTTAGTCCATAATGTATTCTAACATTTATCAGGGAAAATCTGTCATTTTTGAAGTCGCTCCAGTTTGGTTACTAGGAGATCAACAAAAATTTGATGGATTAGATTACAGAATTACTCTGAAACATATACCTGCACTGATTGATCAGCTCACAGTAAGCAAGTAGTTGATAGGAATATTCAATATTGAATATTCAATTTATATATGTCTATGGAATTAATAATACATAATACATATTCAATTGTCATATGCCTATTAAATATAACATAATGAAGATTATCAGGAAATTGCTTTTAAATTGATATTAACTGCAACTGGGTCCACTTTCCTTCCAGTGACATTCCTTGCAGCATAATGAGAGAATTAGAGAAAATTGTAAAGCCAATTCACAAAGTTGGTAGATTTTCTTTTTCTAGACATGGGCTGAAGACGTTGGGGTTTCTTTTCGCAGTGGAGGGGGGTTGCTTGAAAATCTATAGATGAAATTTGAAATTGTTTAAATAGGGAGAGGGAGATATGCACTTCATGCAGACAATGAAATTATGTAAATAAATTATAGATGCCCCTTGTCTTCATGCTATAAGCTACAGATGGCAACTTCCAGTATAGAAAAATTTGGTGGTGGACTCAGGGTATGTGGAAATACTAGTGTTTTGGTGGCATAGATTTGTGTCGTGTAGGTAATGACACTAAATCAAAGGCAGTGTGTAAAAAATAATCCTGGTATATGAATTGTCCAACCAAATAACATGTTTCTGAGCATATGATCAACAGGAGTCATGAGTCACTTTAAGTCTGAGTTTGGATTTAGAGACCTAAAGGATAAGAGAGAATGTCTTCATTGCTTCTACTACCAAAATTCATGGGTGTTTTCGCCCAGATGAAGGAACTGAGAGCCGATTGCCGGCAAAGGACAGATTGAAGTTTGTCAGAAGCAACCTGAAGATGTGCTCCTAGGCTCTCTGATGGCATGCAAGGAAGGGTGCCCTTGGCAAGGAGCCTCTCAATGCACACACGCTACCTCAGGGGCATGTTTGTGCATCTCTGTAGATAGCACCATGCTTCGGTCAACCTGAAAACGCAGACTTGTGTCCTCTTTGGTTTTGATTTGTTTGCTTGTTTTGTTTTTAAAGGCAGATTGGAAGGAAAGATTTTTCCCAATTAAAGACATTAAGGGCATCTCTGATAAAATAACATTTTATGGAGGTAAATCAGGCTAGATATTTAAGAAGCCACTTAGATGTAGACTTACAATCACAGCAGCCTAAATATTGAATACTGTACATATCACTACTTTTTAAGTACAATGACAGGTATGATGAGGTTGCAACTTTTTCCCCGTGAGAAGAGAATGTCTGTATTTCCCCATCAATGACAAAAGATATCAATGGCACCTGAAATTAATGCAGAATTAAAAAAATTGTATTCCATGTCTACATTTTTTGAGATCTTATTCTGAAAATCGCTGAGTCAAATTCCTTCTAACATAAATATTAGGAATCCATTGCTTCAAGTCACAAGCAATAGCTCCCCTCATCTCCCTGGACTTTTCATCTCCATCAATCCTGTAGGGCTGAGAAAGACTTCACTCAATGCATGCTTGTGGAGGAGTGTGTGAGAGTAAAGGTGCCTGGGCCACAGGAATCTCAGGAAAGCCACCCAAGCTGACTGTAGCATAAAAGGAGAACCCTTGGCATCCATCTAACCAACTTCTTGTTTCTTTGTCCCTCCAAGGAACTTCAAAATAAATAAGTCAACCAAACACCCAAAAGGAAACCAATGTCTTGACTAGAATGACACAAAGAACTTGATACTGACCAAAATGGAGAGATTAGGAAATCTCCTTAGTACCCTGGAAAATGATTTTCATTATACTATTCCCTACAATTACCTCTCAACCTCCTGCCCACAGCCTTCTCATTTGTACCCTGGGTTTTAATAAAAACCAGGTTTGCATGCAATTTTAGTTTTTCCTTTATGATTCAGAGTGAGTAAGCTAGGAATAGTAAACATTTGGAAAAGTCTGTAATAGGAAAGATAAACATTAAGATAAAGCAACATAAAAACTGATCTCAGAAGAAACAAATACTGATATCATTCAATGGATAGAAGAAAAATTATTATTTATTCTCAAATTACTATTCATAGAAATATCAAAGACTCTGTTTCCATAACAATGACACTTTATAAAAGTGATTCTGTCTTTCTGGTAAAGATGATCAGCATTCAATAGACAAGGGGGCGTGAAAAGGCTCATGGGAAAAAGAAGGGGACGTTAGTACAATTCAGTCGTGACCCTTTTGAAGCTTCCTCTGTCAACCCCTGTATTTTCCTTCTTCCTTAATGTGGTGTGCAAGAGAACAGCCGAGTAGCCGGGTCTTGAAGAAGTAAATCAGAGCCTCTCAACATGGAAAAGCTTAGAGCTCTTCCAAGTGTGGGTATGCGTATGATGCTATGTTAGGAACAGGCTTGCAGATAATAAAGACAGCCATTAGTGCTGTGGAATCTTCCCCAACCGTGTGTTACATGTGAGAGCTACTCTATAGGATTTTCTGTCATTTGAAGAGAAATAGTTCAACAGGAACAACGATTAAGTGTAAACAGACCAGTCCCCAAATGCCCTAACTGTACACAATTTGCTTTCATAAAGATTCCAGTCTTGAAGACCTCTTGTGAGAATTCTCTGCACTATGATTTGGAATCCATGATGTCTACACATTCTATCTCTAATCCAATTTATTCCACTGGTCTGAACCAATCTTTTAATTAGCAGTGGAGCACAAGCCAACTTATACTTAAGCTATACATGAATTGAAAGCATGTGGCACATTTATTATCCTTACATCTCTAGGGCTTAACACAGTGAAGATCTCACTTGACATGATAATGATCATTTCCATGAACTTTAATTATTTCCCAGTTAGTTCAATGATATACTGAAGGGCTGAGCCCCGGTGGCGTAGTGGTTGTACACAGGACTGCGGCCCACTGGGATGGAGGTTCAATTCCAGCAGTGGGGCTGGGCCTCCTAATCCCACCACCAGAGAGCAGTGATGCCCCCTCCCCCCAAAAAATGTATACTAAAAACTTTAGTCTAGCTTAAAATCAATGTGTAAATAACAACACAATAAAGAGAGCATGCCACTCATCCTTGAAAAGGGAAAACTCACAGTGTAGAGGATTTTCTACTTATCTCCAAATGTGCTGACGCTCATGGCAAAAGTTGTTTCAACTCTTCGGCCTTCTGCACACACTCTAGTTAATGACAGAGCTTCATCACACTATAAAGCAGCATATGCCACTTCAATGTACCGTGAACATTCCAAGATCCCTCTTCCCTCCTGATATTTGCACAAGCTGCTTCTGGGAACATAGCCCTTTCCAGGCCTCCAAACCTATCCTTGCCATTTCCGAGACATTGTTTAACTCTACATTGGCCTTTGACATTATTTCCTCTAGCCAGACGTCATTCATGATACTGTAACATCATTTGAATTAGTTTTCCCGACAAAGTTCCCAAATCCCTAAGTCCATAGAAATAAGCGGTCATGTTGCTGTTGCTTATACTGAGCTTCGAACATGTAGCAGTGAATTGTGTCCATACGGTCGAACCAAACCTAAACCAGTAATGTGAAGTTGATTTGGGCTCATGATGGGGTTGGACATGCTAGCTGAGTTTGAGAATCTTTGGGAGAGAAGTCAGCCTCATCTTTTTTTTTTTTTTTGGGGGGGGGGAGCATCACTGCCCTCAGGTGGTGGGAGTAGGAGGCCCAACCTTTCTCCGTGGAACTGGAATTGAACCTCCATCCCAGTGGGCCACAGTCCCGCGCACAACCACTATGCCACCGGGGCTCAGCCCGGCCTCATCTTTATCTCACAGAGAGGTTGGTGGATTTTGAACTCCCAGTCTTATGGTTATTAATCTAATCCTAACACACAGTGTCACAAGGTGCCCAGTAGGTATCCTACATTAAAATGAGTTGCATTTTTGGCCTCATACACTAACAGAAACCATTTCCTTCAACCAATTGTGTATTTGTAAGCATACACCATTGCCCCAAGTTGTTAACAAATAGAAGGAAGTATATTTTATTCCACAACTTATTGCATAGATCATAGAACTGTCAACCCCAGTGGGACTCTCTCCCATGAGAAGAGCATCACAGCATGGCTGCATCACAGTGCCTGTGTCCCACAGAGAGATGACTCATGCATCACAGAGTAAACAGCAGTGTGCATTGACAAATATGACAAACTCTATCTTGACCCTGGTGGTGTACTGGATAAGAGCTTAGCTGCGAAACAGAATGTCACTAGCAGGAGCCCATGAGCTACACACAGTAGAAAAACGTGACAGGCTGCTTCCCAAGCTATTCACAGCCTCCAGAACTCTGTGGGGGACCTTCTGTTCTGTCCTCCAGGGTCACTAGGTGTCAATTCAACTCCACAGGGAATTGATATATTTTTAGTTATCTGGTTATGTCTATCACACCCTTAAACTTTTATGTATTTTATAGGAAAACATAAAATCCATCCTAGTTATGCTGTACCAAAGTTATGAATTTCATTGGGGAGGACGGCTATAGGATTTCAACTTCACATAGCCAAATAACCTTCTACCTATACTTCAAATCATTGAGCTTTAGCTTGGTGCAGAAAACGAGGGCCTAAGTAGGTATGCCAAAGGACTAGTGACCTCCTTTTTATTTGAGAGTCTCAGTCCAACTATGACCTTTCTAGATGTCTAAGCTTCCAACTCTACAACATGCCATGGAGTGAAACATTCAGAGAAGAATCTCTCTCTTCCTATTTTTCCTCCTCTTCCTATTTCCTTTCCTTTTATTTTTATTATTTACTTATTTATTTAGGCATCACTGCCCTCAGGTGGTGGGAGTAGGAGGCCCAGCCTTTGCTCCTGGGAGCCGGAATGGAACCTCCATCCCAGTGGGCCGCAGTCCCGCTCCTTTTTGTTTTAAATAAAACCATATTAAATTAAGAAGAAAAAAGAGAAAAAAAGCAAGCCACAAATTCCAGGTAGATATCAAGTGAGGAATGAGGAGTAAATATAGGAAGTATTCAAGGATATGTGTCCTCCCAAAGGTCAGTGACACCACTTTAAACTTTATTATCTGGTTGTGCGTCAATAATGGTTTATCAACATGAAGGGCCCTTGTCAAGAAAGAAGGAGAAAACAAGAGATAACCTTTAACCAAATGATTTACAAATACCATGTTGCATTGTCATAACCCAGACTGTTGTTTATCACCAAGGTGCTGCCGAGGTTAAAGTGCTCACCTGCTAACCATAAAGCCTCGCCATTAGAATTCATGTTGATTCACCAGCAGAAATGAGGGCAATCTGCTTTGCAAAGTCTGTCTCAGCATTTCTTCTTATTGGTTTCTTTGAGTTGTCTGGGTCTACTCATGCATGCCTTCAACTTCCTATGCAGGACTAACATTTTAACGTGTATCATTAAGCATGAAGACCTCATTGTAGCTGAAGATTCTGTGTTTACTTCTTTCAGAATAGAAGTATGAATTAAAATAAGTAAAAGACTTCACCTGTATTCCCTGCCACTAACTCCATAAAGATTGTTATTAATTTCAGAAGATTCAGTTACCAACTTTAATCAATGAGTTCATTTTTATGCATATGCTATTAAGTGGAAAACCTGTAGCAATCCATAAATGTGTAGCATCAATATGTTTTCCTATCTTTGTAGTCACTGGTAGTGCTTGTTCTGTCTTTTTAATTAAAAAAATTTGCTGAAAGTATGCTTAATATTTATTCATTTGGGGAGCAGCAATATCAGGAGTGTACGGGGAAGGTGGGGGGACAAGGAGGAGAACAGGTAACCGATAGCAATGATCAACACGTATCCACCACCCTCACTCCTTGGGGACAAACAAAAGAATCATGGGTGAAGGGAGACAGTAGTAAGTGCAAGATATGAAAATAATAATTAAGGAGTTCCAAAGGTGGGAGGGGAGGTGAGAAGGAAAACTGAGGAGCTGAAACCAACGGTACAAATAGAAAGCAAAGCTTAGAAAATGATGATGACAACACATGTATAAATATGCTTGACACTATTGATACATCGATTGTTATAAGAGCTGTAAAAGCCCCCAGTAAAATGATCTTTAAAGAAAAGAGGGAAAATATTTAATCATTTGGTATATATTGTAATTTAATAAAAAGGTTTACTTAAGATATATGTAGGACTGACTGCAAAGCACTTGTGAGAGTAAAGCCAATTATAAAACTTGATCTTTACTGAAGCAAGGTACCTAGGAGAAAAAGATATAAAAGAAGAAAGAAGAGTACAAATGCGAAGTATCAAAAGTATGGAGAGCTTGTCTGGGAAAGGTCCAGAAAACACCTAGGCATTTTGGAGTTGCCATTTGCAGGAAAAGTGAAACTGAGCATTGACTCAGAGGATAACTCTGTTGGAAATTATGTAACTAGACTAGAGGGACAGATTAAGTGTTGGGAAAATATACACCAATTAAATGAAGAGCGACAAATTTATAGAAGGCTAGCTGCTTGCATGAGAGTATTGAAGCATGAAATGAGTCAACATTCCTGTTTGATAATGCTTTTCTATTATTTATCATTACTGCTCCAAAATTTCACATTGGTTTTCACATTAGCAATCAATGCTAGACTAAGTGTGAGTGTAGGTGTCAATGCTAGTGCAAGTGTAGTAATCAACGCTAGTGTCCGTGATCTGCACAAGGTTGCATGTGCAAAAGTTAAATAATTTTTAAAATCCCTCGTACACATACCAAATGTACCACTTTTAAAATGGTGTCATTAATAGGAAAAACTCCAAAAACTTATAAAAGTAGATAGCTAGAAACAGTAATAAAATCAAATGGTTACTAGGACATATTTAGCAATTGCAGTTCAAGACATATAAATTATTCCACTAATTCTAAGCATAACAGAACAAGTGAACGGACATAAATCATGGTGAATGAAGTAAAGAAAAAAAGAGCCTCCAAAGTGGATTTTAATAAGAAAGTTTAAATATGACATCAAATTTTTACAGGACATGTATGTTTACATTTCAATGCTTTAGCCCAGAAACCCACATAATGGATTAATTTGATTGATCATAAAAGTTAAATGAGGCATCCATAAATAGATGTAGAGAGTCTCTTCTTCATTTTAAGTAGGTATTAAAATGAACAACAAAAGCAAATTAGAATTATAGCATGTAATATAAAGAAATAAAATCTATATTAAAAGTTATACTGTGATCAGACTATAATATTTAAGGAGCTCTGGTGGCAAACTGGTTAAGGGCTCCCCAGGAAAGTTGACAGTTGGGTGCCCTGATGCTCTATAAAAGAAACTTCCTGCAACTTGCATCAGAACCACAGCCGGCTTGGAGAGCTCACAGGGCAGCTCTGCTTGTCCCGGGGGTGGTTTGGGATCAGAATTGACAAGATTTAATGCTTTATTGAGTGTCAGCTTGCAGAAATACACACTAAATTCCATGAAATTCACAGCAATAGTTTCTAGAAAAGGGTAACTACAAAAAGAGCTTAAAATGTAAATTTACCCCAAATAATAATTCCTAGACATTTATGGAATTTATAGTCCAAAATTTATTTCCACACTCAGTAACTCACTCAATATTTCCATGAACACTTCAGAAAATGTTTACGCTACCTAATTTGCAGATGGGCAAGTAGAGTAAGAGATTAACGCTTCCCTGGAGAGGTTTACAGAATTGAGAAGCGTGAAGAGTCTCTGAACTCCACATCTCACCATCTCTAAGACTTCACAGAGGCTCCTGGGCGAGCTTTGGCTGCTAACTGCAAAGGTCAGCAGGTCAAAACCACCAGTCACTGTGTGGGACAAAGAGCAGGCTTTCTGCTCCTGGGGAGGGCTCACCACACAGCTATGCAGGGGGGCAGCCCTGCCCACTCTGCAGAGTCTCTGTTTTTTTGTGATCTGTCCGATGGCAGCGAGTTTAGACTGTTTTTTAAAGGCTTACTAAAACCGAGACTTTTATAATCATGTGACTTTTAAAAGCAACTTTGTACAAAAGTTTGAATAATTCACCCCCTTTTAAGATGACATTTTGAGTGTTTTAGTCTTGCTATAAACTTGAGCTACTAATTTTCTGACTTATGTGATATGAAAACTAGCAAAGACAATTTAATCTCAATTGCCACAATTTTATTTCTGAAAAGTTTATTTTTCATCAGAATTTCATTTTGCCATTGGCATTGTTTCAAAGTTTCACTAATCCCAAACCAGGAGAACTTGAAAACTCTTTAAAAAATTAATTCAGGTACAGGCAGGTATTAACTTGGGTAAAAGGGAAAATAGTAGCCAACAAGAAGAAGGGAAAAAATAAGGGAAGAGGGGAGAAATTTTAAAACAAAGCAAACCAAACAAACAAAACTAAATTATTTATTAGACTTTCAACTTCTGATGGTCGAGTGACTTGCACAGGCTTTCTGATAAATATCTAATTTGTGAACCAATAATGTTTATAAAGATATCACACCTTTGAGAGCTAGAAAAGACCTAAGGCAAGGAAACATTCTAGCTTTTTGGCAAAGAGGACAAAATGCTGGGAGCCAGGAAGCAAGTGAGCAATATATTAGAGGCTTGCAGGTTTTCCCTCTATAAGCTCCATTTGAGGTGGTTGACGTCCTTACCCCTCTGTTTCTCAGAACGTGGGGTTTCAAAACAGATGCCACCATTAAACATCTATTTACAATTTTCTGTTTGCTTCAGCTGCAACAAGAAGAAGCAAAGAAAATAAATAATACTTATCCAAACAGGTTGTTGTTGTTAGGTGCCTTCAGTGGGCTTAGACCCACGGGCATCCTAGACACAACAGAATGAAACGCTGACCGGTCCTGTGCCGTCTCTTCAAAGCTGTTTATCTGCGGAGCCCATTGAAGGAGACACTGTGTCAATCCAGCTCAGGCAGGTCTACCCCTCCTTACTGGCCCAAGGCTGTACCTTGGGCAATGTTCTTCCATAGGGACTGGAGCCTCTGGACAAAGTCTTACCATTCTTGCCTGTAAGGGACACTGGCTGTTTTTCTTTTTAAAACTCTATGATATTTTAAATATGAGGGAGCACCCCCCAACAAAAAACCTGGACCACCCCTCCATGCCCCAAAGCTATGTTTTGTTTTATTTTTAAACCACCTCTAAAGTGCTTTCCATTACACTTGGTCAAATTTGCAATTTCATGCTTGGGATGGTTTTTTGTTTTCTCTTCCTCTTCCCCCATTTCTATAGTTGTTTCTTCTTCTTCTTCTTCTTCTTCTTCTTCTTCTTCTTCTTCTTCTTCTTCTTCTAGTTCTTCTCCTCCTCCTCCTCCTCTTCCCTTCCTCCATTTCTTCCTCCCGTTCTTTCCATTTTCTTCCATTTTTCCTCCTCAATGTCCTCCTTTCACTTCTTGCTTTCAGTTTTCAATTTGCTTCTATGGCTACCTGGGACCAATTCTTAAACAAACACTTTACACCCAATTCCTTGTGTCACTGTATACAACTAAGAGATCTCACATTAAGAGATCTTGTGAATTATTCTCAAATGACTGCTGGATTATATAACTTTCACAAGAGAACTATGAATTCGATCTCATTTAATGTATTTACAACACTCATATATTGCTTAGGAAATTGTCAACTCAGTGAAGCCTATGATGGTGATCATGAGAAAAACCCATACAAGCCAGAAGACATGCTACATACAGCTGATTGATAAATAATCTGGAAAGCTAAGCCTGACAGCAGTGTACACTGTGAAGCCCCACATGTGCTCATACACAGGAGTCCTGGTGCCCTTGTGGATCAGACATTGGGCTATGAACCAGGAAATTGGTAGTTCAAACCCATCAGCCACTCTGTGAGAACGAGAGGAAGATATTTTTTATTACCAATACACAGTTAGGGTTTCTAAAACTCTAAGAGAAGTCAGTTTGCTTTCGGCTGATGTGACTATAAAACAGTGTAAATATTATATAGACCTTTGGTTCATCTAACATGAGGAAACACATAGAGATAAGACCTATCCACATTTTAAAAATTCAGAAAACAACAAACAAGAGACAGACAGAGAGAGAGAGAGAGAGAGAGAGAGAGAGAGAGAGAGAGAGAGAGTGAGAGAGAGAGAGAGAGAGAGAGATTGATTGATTATTAGGTTGTAAAATCTCCCAGTCAGATTTAAGGGAAAGCAGTGTGTGATCAACAAGGTTACCAATACTTATTCAAACCTTAACCAACCTAATTGACCACCATGGCATCAGTGAGGACTCAGAGTCCTGGTGGAATTCCAACAGGGTAACTGTTTACAGGACTAAAGGGACCACCCTTCTCCCCGAGAGCAGCTGGTCCCTTCCAACACTAGCCATGCTGATCGCAGACCTATGCGTGGCCTCCTCACCAAGTGTGGCAACGTTCTTACAAATGTTTAGGTAAAAATTCATTTAAAAAACAAACTGTGGGGCTGAGCCCTGGTGGCGCAACCACCGCCTTGGCGGTTCAAATCCAGCGGCGGCTCTCAGGAGCGGCACTGGGTAGCACCCACGAAAAATAAACAAAACAAAACAAAAAACTGTGTCTAGCACACCAAATCACCTCTAAGTGAAAGTAACTAATGAATCTTCTTTCTCTATCTGTACTATTCGTCTTTTATGATAATGGCTTTTTTTGCTATATAATAAACAAATTTTTCTTTTATGATGAATGAAACCCAATTTTCCCACCATCTTGTATTTCCTAACATTTTCCAACCCTTGCTACTGTAACGCATTCTGAAATTAATACTCAGATTAATAAATACTCAGATTAGTATAAAATGAGAATTAAATTACTATAGCAAATTGCTAAACCCCTATTTCCAGAGCAATTTTAAACTCTTATGCAAAACAGCATTTGTGCTTACAAAAACCTTGACAAATATGTTTAGATTATTGAAATTTATTTTTCTCACATTGGCACAGGCCTCTGCCTTGGTAAAAACCAACAATGAAACAAAACTTCATGAGTCTTTTCTGATCACTCTTACCAAGTTACTGCCACTGTAAGTTAGGAAGCAGGTCGTCCAACACACACACCACTTCACAGCCTGGTTTTCTGTGTGTTTGCCCATAAATTGCATGTTTATAGGTCACGTACACACTTCTCTGGAATCATATAATCATAAAGATTTAGAGAGAGGATAGATCTTACAACCAAATCGTAGTCCTTTGCTTTTAGGTCAGTAAAAGTTCAAACCATTCACTCTAAGTAGCTGTCTACACCCATCAAACAGAGGCATCACATTAAGGTTAGAAAGGTCATTCAAGGAAAAGATACAGGATAAAGCATGGGAACTATTTTTTTAAAGTGAGAGGCAAAATTAGACAAAGCAAAATAAAGTAGACAGGTAGCTAATTCCAGCACTCAATCGTTTAGATGCCTTGACTTGCCGATTGATGACTCACGGAGCAATCAGCATGGACTCTGTTACTCGGGCCTGACATCACCTCATCAAGTAGCACAGCGTCAGCAGTATCTAATTTTTGCACCAGATGATGCAGTCAGAATAACATGTGAGCTGAATATTTTTTAGAGGCTGAAAGTGAATCTGAACAACCCTCCAAGTTCCACTCAGTCCTTCCCCAGTCAACTCTACAGAACCTGCAAAGGACCCTGTGTGTGCGTGTGTGTGTGTGTGTGTACTTCTTCATATCTTTCCAGGTGTATACTTGAATGCACACAGGAATGATAGTCTGACGGGGACCAGAGTGACACATTGGGATTTCATAGTTGGTTTATTCATTGAGTGGCCATCTCCTTCTGCCCAACCTCAAATAAACTCAATGAAAATATGCAGTCACTATAGGCACTTGGGGTTAAGATTTCAGCTTGATTTATTTTATTTCTCCCTGGCATTTTCATATTCCTTCCAGATCATATTCCGTCCGTTCTCTGATTTGCTGATCAAAGGATGACTTTTGTCTGGTTGAAATAAAGCTTTGATAGACAGCCTATGTTCTCCATTGCCGCCAGCATTTATCTGTGCCTCTCTCCAAGACTGTCAATTAGAGATGGAGCCAGGGCTTAACGATCGCCTTCTCATTGGAATAGGGGCCATGAATTACATGAGAGAATGGGATGGTGAAAACACAGAAGAGTAAGGTGAATACTATTTGAAAAAGAAAAACCAAAACATAAAACTTTGAAACTGGCATAAACTTACGGAAATAATGTCTTTGACTCACTGGCTTAAAAAAAATCCATTCTCCTGTTGTTTTAAGGTGGTCATTACCCAGATTAGAAGTCAATGATAGGCCTGACATGTTGCTAATTGTGGGAAATTGATTACAACAGCAATAGAGAAGATTAGAATGAAGCCCATCCAAGTTCACACACATTGGATGGGATGTTCTTCATTTTAAAAGTGCTTCACAGGATAGATGATCTCTGCCCACCTGTCACACCATGTAACAAGCCCCCTGCGTTGAGAGGCAAGGAACAAAACGGCAGGCAACGGCACAGGAGAAATACCAGCTGGAAGTCCCTTGTCTGTGGCAGCAAGTGTTACATCCTTATCATCAGGAGATATTACCTGAATGTCATTACCAGAAAGCCCTTTCCATTTGCCATAATTTGTTGCAGAAGAAAGGAATTTGTGGTAACAACAACCAGGTGAGGCACAGCATGCAAGATGTGCAACCCTGTCACTCCAAAGTGGAAATAATTTGTTACCTTACTGGAGTCTATTCAAATACTGGCTGAAGCCCACTGTCCGACTGCATCATTATCAGGCCCCAGCCTTCTGCATGGGAATATGTTCGCCAAATTGTTCTCTGTCACTGAAATGTGTGTTTGTGATTTATGGATTTATGAAAGCTGAATGAGCTACTCAGAAAGAATCACCTTCTCAAACATACTGATGCTAAATTGAAACTGAAATTATTTAATGCTAATTTATGTGTAGATGGGAGTGGAGAGACAGTATTTCCTCAAAATCTAAAGAGACAAGCTAATAAAAAGCTTTCATCTAACTCTAATTGAGACTGCTTGTATGCCAGTGAAACTGGCTAGTTAAATCACAGCTTTAAAGGCAACTTAGTCCCAAATTCTGTCTTCTCCCTACCCCCATGCCCGGCAAACACAGCAATCTTTATGAAAGTAAAATATCTTGTCATATGAAAAATGCTGCAGTAAATTCCTTGTATTATTCTCAGCAGAATGGTAAATAGATGACATATTTAAGTTCCAGGTCAAGGAGATTATACCCATGCCTCTTTGCCTACTTTTCTCTTAGAAGAAATTGCCAAGTTTATAAATGAGAATACATGTAACACTCTCTATAAACAGGGTTCCTCTGGGATCCAGGGTAGGGCTACTCTTTGAAACATTTCAAATACAGTGCTCCTTTTTAGGTCTCAATTGGACTTGTCTCCCTACTTATGGAAGACACTAAAAAATAATCTATACTTTGCTGACCTAGACTTTATCTAAGGTCCTCTGCTTTATTTTTATATTCTACTTTTTGTCTTTCAAAACTCTGAAGTAAACACAACAGAAGAGCTCCTTCTTGAAAATAAAAATAGAGAATAATATCAAAATATGACACCACAGTTCAGAAATGAATTTCATTTCCAAGAATGTCTCAGCTTTGCCCTGATACACCATAGGTATCTGGCCACCCCATGAGTTTTTATTGACAGCTCCCTGCATTTTAAGTGAAATCCATAGCTCCTGCGCGTGCAATATTACATTGACTGCAGTCAAATGTCTTACTGAACTGAGAAGAATAAAGCACATCCTCGATGCCTTCTTGATCATATTTGAGCAGATGAGCATGCTCCCTGGAGTTACATGGCAATTTGTGTGACAAAAAGCTTGCTGTGTCCAGTGCCATGACATTTTTGTGACATGTATCTGTGAACGCATCAGTCTGGGAAGAAGTGGAGCCAATGTTCCTTAGAAGTTAGGATGGCAGGACATCATGCTGAGATGACTTACTTTGCACAGCTTCTCAGGAGGGTTAGCTAGCCCCCGGAGAAGGACAGGGTTCTGGGTAAAGTGGAATGGTAGTGGGAGAAAACAGATCCCCGTCAGGATGGGTTGGTGCAGTGGCTGCAAGAAGACGCTCACAGAGAGTGGCCCTGTGAGGAGGATGTCCGGGGGGCAGCATCAGCTGTCGCCACACACAGTTACTCTGAGTTGGAGTTCACTCAAGTGTCCTTAATACAAGAAGCCTGTGATGGTTCAACTTCAAGGCCAACTGATCGGAGGAACTATATATATTAAGAAGTCTTCTTTCATTTTGAGAATAAGTACAGTTATACCAAGCCAAGTAAATTTTTAAAAAGTCAAAAAAAAGGATATAATTATTCAAGAAAAAGAGTTTATATTAGATCTTTAAAAAGTACCAAATATTTCACTTAATTCCCATGTTTCTAATGTATGATCTAAGTACAATGTGGACTTTTCTATGAATGTTATATGAATTTTAAATGATCGACCTTACCCTGAAATGGATTCTTCGTCACAATCACTTTGTTTTTGCTCCATGTACATCCAGCCTTTTCTTTCAGGAAGGTAAGACTAAGTAAGAAACTTACATGCTTGGTCTGACTTATGTACTCACTCATTTTTAATAAAATTTGACAACTTCATTGACATAATTCACATATTATAAAATTCAGTGATTTAAATATGTGTAAACGTGCTGTGCAATCATCACTATGATTTTATAATGCTTTCTTCATTCTGGTATTGAATGTTATTAGTTCTCCATTTCCTCTGCCACTTACCTTAAGAAACTATTAATTGAGTACGGTCTCTATAGATCTCTCTATTCTAGACCTCATGTAAAGAAAACCATACCCCCCAAATGTCCAATAACATCAACAACAAAATAAAAAGAATCCAACATCCCAAAGAAAGCAGAAAATAATAAAAATGAAAACAAGTTTTAAATGGCTCAAGGAGAATACAAAAGATAAGATGTTAAATTTTCAGGCAGCAACAACATTCACATCCCTAATCCATGGTCAGAGGGAATTCACTGAAGGCTTAATCCTCATGGGGACTTTGCAAGAGGATATGGAGTTCTCGCTATTATCTGTAGCCTACTGTGAACCAGGTGCTCAGAATTTAAACTCTAAAATGATTTCTGCCTCTAGTCTTGGATTTTATTATTTGCAGACTTTGGATCACATAGGTTACTGTGCTGCTTCTGTGAAGATTTAGCTGACATGTCACTTAAATGGATGCTTGTTTTAAGACAAGACTGTAAGACCCCAGACATTGTTTTTCCTCCTAATAGCTAGACATCACTTGATTTCCTCAACATACTTTGCTAGGGCACCCGTGTCTTCAGTGATATCTTCTTTCTTTCTTTTTTTTCTGCATCACTGCTCTGGTGTAAGCAGGAAGCCCCGTCTTGCTCCTGGAGAGCTGCTGCTGGATTTGAACCGCTAAACTTGTGGGCAGCAGTCCCACAAATAACCACTGCGCCACCAGGACTCAGTTAAGAGATATCTTCTTGAGGGCAAGAATTGAGAAGGACCACATTATAAAAATGAAATCTTCTTATATTAGGGTTAATGATTAAACGTGAATTCAAAATATATTCATATACTATGACCTTGGTCCAACTTAGAAACCAAACTTTCATTTTATCTCAGAATATTATAAGTAACCCCTAGGGACATATATTAATTTTATTAGTAGTATAATTAATTTAGCCAGTGGTAATCTTCTAATCTCTTCTACAACGAGGTAGTGTGCCTGTTCAATGCTTATGATCCATAGAACACACCCTTAATTTTATATCTTCAAAAACACTTATTTAGAGGAGATCTCCCTTCAGGTGGTGTCAGTTTCTCTTGCAGTTGGGAGAGGGAGAAGTGTAATCAATTCCTGCCATCAAGCATTCTTTCAGAGTCACTCTCCTACCAGGGTGCTCAGTGACTCCTACTCACTTCGAGTCCAGAGATGAGCGGGAGATAGGCATGTGTGTCTCAGAGGAGGGGATTTCATTTTTCTTCATAGGTAAAACAGCAGGGACAGTCAGAACTTGAGAAAAACAAAGTACTATATGTACTCATGTATAAGCAGAGTTTTTCAGCACTTGTTTTTGGTGGTAAAATTAGGTGCCTCACCTAATATTCGGGTCAGCTTATACTCAAGTATAATTTTAAATTATCAAGGATGCTGTTTTGTTGGGAATTCACAATAAATACTCATGGGAACAGCAGTCAAAAAATCAAAAGACATATAGCATTAGGTAAGTCTGCTGTACAAGACCTTTTCAGAGTATTGAAAAGCGAGGGTGCTACTGTGAGGACTAATGTGGCCCTGACCTAAGTCAGGATATTTTCAGTTGTATTACATGCATAAGAAATTTGGTCATTGCACTCGGAGGATAGGGAGAGTGTGGTACAAAGGGGAAATCAATGATCAGAATCTACATAGAACCTCCATTGGGGCGAACAATGGAGAAGTGGGCAAAGGGTGACATCAGGCAGCATTCAACAAGAACAAATTATAATAGTTTATAAATTATCAAGAGTCCATGAGGTGGGGGTGGGGGTGGGGATAAAGTGGAACAAGGAAGGACCAATACCAGGGACTTAAATGGAAAATGTTTTGAGAATGATGAAACCCTCAAAGATACAAATGTGCTTTGCATACAATGGATTATGGATGGAATGTGCTAAGAATGGTATGAGTCTCCAATAGAATGATTTTTTAAAAGAGAATAATCTAAATTTGATATGCACTCCATGACTCTATAGGGTGCTCTTCTTCCATAAATAAAAAAAATAAAAGAAAGTTGATCATTGAAGAAGACTGAAGTAGAATGATTGCACTTTGAACTGCTTTGGAAGATAAAGCAATCTGTCCTAGAAATGAGGGCAGAGGGCTCCTTAGAGGCCTCAGGTGATCAAAGGCATACTGTCTGATCCATTAGTGCTCCACTGCATCCTAATTGTCTCATCCCCTCACTGCAACCCCTCTGTAGGGGGCTGTTCCATTGTTCACAGATAGGATTTGGGCTTCTGTTATAACCTCTCTCCATTCTCACCAATGCATTTTTGTTTGTTTGTTTACTGCTTGTTGTGCATCTTCTGATGCCCATTGCCTGGTCTCAATAACATCTCAAAATCACATTGGCTAATGTGCTTCGTCCATGTGGGTTTGTTGCTTCACTATTGGGTGACCGCTTGCTTAACTTCAAGCTTTTGAGATCCAAGACACTATCTTTTAATAGTCAGGCACCATCAACTGTCTTCACCACATCTACTTATGCACCCATTTTGTCTTCAGCGATTATGTGGGGATTGGGGGGAGGGGGAAAAGAGGCATCACAGAATGCTAATTTGTTAGAACTTCTTGTATTGAGGGAAGGTATGAGCCGAGGCCCAGGGTCTAGTTGCAGTCTCAGTGTATTGCCTTATAGGTATATGCACACAGGCCAATACCTCTATTGTTATGGATTCATGTATTTACATAAGTGCACAACTTTGTTAATATATCTATCTTCCTCCGGCCCCACCATCATTTTCCCCCTTCTGCCACCTCCTGGTGCTTCCTCTCTGTTAAATTGATGTTGCTATAATAATCACAGGATCTCTATTCTTTCCTAAATGTTGGCTTATTCATGACACTCTCGGTTCACCACACTTTCTCCTGCTCCCTACACTTTCCAATGATCCCTTTGCCCTCTCTTCATGCTCTCTCGCCATGTCGAACCTATATAATTAAGAAAGCCAGCCAAGTCCTATTCTGAGCAGTACAAAAACATGTAGCTGAAAGAGAAAAGCAGAGAGAAATAAATAAAGTCATGCCTTAGAAATACCAGTAATGATATATCACCATTTCTACTTCACCTTGAGTTGAAAACTTTAGCATGATTAAGCAGTTTCTTACATTGATTACATTTTTTGCTCATAATGCTAAGGATATTAAATATAGTGTTAAATCCAATTTTACTACATCTTTTGCCGAATTTAAGGAAATTATTTTGCAAATTATGAATCTTCATGTGTATGGCAGTCACTTAATCTGGTGTCAATTTGATGATTAAGAGTGTAGGGGTGGAGTCTAGCCAATGAGACCTTTGTGTGGTTATGGCCTTCTCCTGAGAATTCTGGGAAATGTGCTAATTCCTTCTTGGAGGCAGAAGACGCTCTCTCTCTCTCTCTCTCTCTCTCTCTCTCTCTCAGCTCACTCCCTTGGAGATGCTCTATTGATAAGACACACAGCTGACTCCCTGTGAGACATCCTGGAAGAGAAGCCATATGGACCTATCTTGATGGAACCAGACCTTTGAAGCCAGAAAAGCCAAGTAGAGACTCCTGCCACTGCTTGAGAAACCAGAGAGGCCCCTATCAGTTCTGACATGCTTACAATGCCACTAGATGCAAAGACTTTCCACCCATTGACTTGTGATCATTTTGCATTTGACATCATTGCATGTGGTTTGTGAGTCTGAAAAGGACTTAGAGACTGATATTGGACATATGGGCTAATGTTATGGACTACACTGGGTTGGAATGTTTTCTCAAAGTTTATTTTCTCTTGTGTATAAACCTCTCCTTTATATACACATGCATGTCTATGAATTTGGTTCTCTAGTCTACCAGGACTAATAAAATGTGTTGCATACATGGAAGCATTTTGAAAATTAAATTAAAATGATAATATTTATAGTTAATTTCTCATTTAAATGTAAACAGTGTTCATTCAAACATCACATTGAATTTTAAATGTTTTATATATAATTAGTGAAATACTAAACTCACAATAAACTTATCAATACTTTACCAAAAAGTTTAAAGGCAGGATTATGTTTCTTATTCCATGACTATAGACTTTGACATCTTGATATTGTGTTCCATCAGTCTCACTATTTTAATCAAGCATGCCAGAGTGTGAATTTTGTAAGAGTGTGGTGTGAGATTGGGTAAATAATAGTAAATATGCTTGCGGAGTTTAAATAGAAATGGAAATAAGCTGAATTATCGAGGAAAACTATAGCAAATAGCAAACACATTTTTTTTATTTGCAATTTTAAAATAAATGCCAGGTGCTGTGGGTTGGTTGCACCTTGAAATATCCATTGGGAAGCTCTCTTTCATAAACATGGCAGTCACCTGGTTCCAGAAAAGGCTTCCTCCCCTGGTCCATTCAGCCCCGGAGCTGGGCTTACTCTTCTGTGGGCACACTTTTCTTAGAGTTTCTTGAATTCCAGCTTACATTCTTGTTAGGTACCCCTCTATAAAATCATTCTCTAATTATCTGAATGTGAATATCCCATCTTCTTCTTCCTCAGACACATCCAGAAACTAAATTTTTTTTCTGTAAAGTACATGGAGATGGAAAAGGGAAGTTGAATGGAATTGCGTCAACATGGTGTGGGCAGGCAGCCCTCTTTCATGTTACATTTTCTTTCTAGGCTGTGCCCAGAGAAGGTGATAAGGTGGTCAGAGAAAATAATGAACAATATGATGAATATAGCTGTTTTTGGACCATATTATCTAGGCTAGCCATTCATCTAAGCTCCACAAACAAAGTGAGTTACTTCAGGCTAATAGGCTCATTGTATATACTGAAATGTTCTCGTTTTTCTTTCTTCCATAGTGTAGAAGAATCTGTAATAGACTTGAGCCAAGCACAGTAATGGAGAGCCATTCCAAAACCTCTAGCAAAATGTAGTGGGTAAGGGGAGGAGAAAACGCCCAACATAATAATTTGAAAGCAAAAGGTTTCATCATTTTTTATGTTATTTGTTAGTTTATTTTATGTGTTTGTCAGGTTTTTCTCTCCCCTATGTTTATAAATGAGAAAAGTAGAATCAGGTTTTATTGCATATTGTAAAATTATATGGCGTCTTCCATTCAGGAAAATAGGTAAAATGTCCCTTGAAAGATAACTAATTTTTAGTGGCAATATGGAAAATGAACAAAAATGGAGAATCTCTAGAAGGATATTAATTTATATATTGCACGTATTACTCTTTCACTGTTTATAATACATATTCTAAAATGCCCATTTGGTCACCTGCTCTTTATACATATTATAAGTCAAATGTAAGTATTGCAAATATCAGAATCTATAAGTGGCAATCACTTTAAGAGATTAGATATTTCAAGAGAAATCTGTAAAAGAAAATAATGAAACCATTACTAGGATATTCCAAATGGGTATTGGTTAAGGTCCTGTGTTGTTCAAACTTAGCTAACACCCAAGAAACTGATAGGGGCCTTAATTATTTAGTGCCACTCTATTAGAAATATAAGTAGACTGTTTCAACAAACATAAATATATATTATCTTACAGTTTAGGAATCTAGAATTGCAAATTCAGGGCACTAGATCTAAAGATATGAAGTGCCTGGGTTACAAACTTTTACGGTTCTGTACACATGAAACACACACACACTCACAAACACACGGAGGAGGGAAGTTAGTCCTTCATGTGTACAAGCACAATGGGTAGAAAAGCCCGGGTTTGACCTGCAGGGGCAGTGAGTTATTTAATGTCTCTAACACCCGCCAAATGATCTTTTCCTGCATTATTTTGAATAAAAAATGGTAGGAAATACTGATGCAATGCACCACTGAATAATTGTGAAAGGGATTCTTTGGAAAGCAGTCGCGCTGGTCAGGAAGTGAGCTCTCAGGGACCCCAGGGATAATCGATCACTAGCAGCAAGAGTCTGGAATGGAGAAAACCCTCTGGCCCAAAACATCGCGGTGCGCTGATTGATTGTCTGATCCAGAAGACAATTGTGATGTCAGAAAAGCAGAAGTCCACACCCAAAGTCCAGCGGTTGACTTCCCATCCCTAAGAGAATGCACTCCTGCAGAAGACCTGCCTGCTGCGTCACAGCACTCTGGGCCCTTCAGTCGGGGTGCAGGGCTTGCTGACACACGGAGTTTGACCTGAATGCCTGCCCCCCCACCCGCCCACTTGGAACTTCCAGCAGAGTGGCATGCAGGCCTTTGGGGTATTTATTTTTTGACAAAAACTCTCTAACAATAGAGCAGGTGCAAACCTTGTTTGCAGGAAAATTCCTGGTGAAAAACTCCATCCTGAGTATGTCCTATTTGCATTGCATTGTTAACTTCCTTAATGAATCCTATAATCATCATTATTACTGTCTGCGAGTTCTATGTAACCATTTCAAAGAATATTAGAACCTAGCTATAAAGCAGAGGTTGCTGTTTGCTACAACTCAATAATGATTCATTTATAAAATAAAAGAAGCACCAATGTAACATGGACAGTGAAAATACTTTCTTGAATATTTGATATCATAAGAGAATCATAGCAAAATAATCAAATGTGTATTTTTTAATTTAAAATCTAGTGAATGAACATGTTCTAGCTTATTAATGTATTTTTGACAAAGGGAGATGCAAATATTGTTTTGCAGTGTCAATTAAAAACAGTATTACAGCAAATTTGTCCATGACACTGCATATTTATGTTTGAATTCCAGTTTGATTAATATTATATTTTAGGGTTTCAGATGAAGCAACAGATATAAAACTAAACAATGTGCAACCATGAATATAACTGGTAGAATTGGTTTTTAAAGTTTCCATTTTATAATAAATTCTAGAACTTTCAAAATATCTTCCCTTATAGATCTAGTCCACGGCTTTCAAATATCTTTATAGTTGAAAACTTTTAACACAAGTAAAAGTCCAAGAGATCTCAAAGAATGGGGAAACTGATAAACATACAAAAGACCTTTTGTGTCATTAGCCACATTGACAAGAAAAACTATATGAACCACATGATAATATCAATAGATGCTAAAAATCATTTGACAATATCCAACACTAATTCCTGTTTAAGACTCTCAAGAAGATAGGAAAGGAAGGAAAATTTCTCAAGATAATACAAACTATATGTGAAAAACCAACAGTCCAGATGGTAGTTTGTGGAGAAAACATGAAAACAATCCCAGTGAAAAAGGGGACCAGACAAGGATACCCCTTGTCCCCACTCTTATTAAACATCACACTGGAGCAGCATGAGTCAAAGAAAAGACATCAAATGTATTCAACTGGGGAAGGAAGAGGTCAAACTTTAATTATTTGTAGATGATATTTTATATATGGAAAACCCCAAAAGCTCCACAAGTGGAGTACTGGAAGCAATAGAGGAATATAGCAGAGTGACAGGAAACAAGATCAATAAACAGAAAACTACTAGACAGCAATACACATCAGATAAGACAACAGAAGAGGAGAGAAAAAGGTGGTACCCTTCACAATAGCCATGCACAAATCGAAATATCTGACTAAAAGAACAAAAGATTTATATGAGGAAAACTGCAGATCACTATTGTAAGAAACCAAGATTGACATCAACAAATGGAAGAATATCCCACACTTGTGGATAAGAAGACTCACTATACTAAAGATATCAGTTCTGCCCAAGGCACTATATAAATTTAATGCAATCTCTGTACAATTACCCTTATCTTTCTACAAAGAATTGGAAAAAGTGATTACCAACTTCATATGGAGAGGAAAGAAGCCCAGAATTCACAGCAAACTCCTCAAGAAGAAGGACACCGTGGAAGGGCTTGCTTTCCCTGACTTTAGCACATATTGTATAACCATAGAGGTTAAAACTGCATGGTCTTGGCATAATGATAGATACTCAGACCAATGGGGAAAAAAACCTGAAAACCCAGAAATCAATCATTGGCATACAGATAAAAAAATGAATATCTACCTGTAGAAAAAATGAAGCAAGATCCTTATCTCACTGCACAAGAATAAACTGAAGATAGATCACAGAACTTGAGGTAACCAAATTATTAGGACCATCAATGAGGGAATCAGGACCAACCTGAGAACTTTGGAACTAGAAATATATAGACTATCAGAAATAGGGAAGGACGCAAATACAGATGAGTCACAAATTGACAAGTGGGATATCCTGAAGATAAAACACTTATGAACATCAAAATAATTCACCCAGAGAATAATAAGAGAGCCCATGGACTCTGATAACATCTTTAGCCATGACACATCAAAGAAAGTCCTTGTTACTAAAATCTACAATACTCTGCTAGCTTCCAAAAAGAAAAATAACAAAAACTAATAGCCTACTGAGGAGGTGGGCAAGGAACTAAACAGATGTTTCACAGAGGCAGAATTCCAAATGGCTTATAAGCATACGAGAAAATGTCCCCCATCCCTAGCCATAAAAGAATGAAAATTAAAACAACAATGAGATACCACCTAACTCTGTTATAGGTAGCCCAATTCAAAAAATCAGAATGCAACAAGTGTTGGAGGGGCTATGGGGAGATAAGAACTCTCATCCACTGCTGACGGACCTGTAGGTATGTACAGCCACTATAGAAATCGATTTGGCAATATCTAAAACAAATGGAAATTGAACTACCATATTACACAGCAATACCCCCAATGCCCCCAGAAGAGTCAAGAAACAAACCACAGCCAGACATCTGTGCTCCAATGTTCATCAGGGCACAGTTCACAATTGGAAGAAATTGAGAAACAACCCCAATTTCCATCAACAGATGAACGGATTAGAAAACTGACATACATACATACATACATACAATGGAGTATTATGCATCCCTGATGAATGCATGAAGCACATTCCCACACAGGAAGAACTGGAGGAAATTATGCTAAGTGAAGTAAGCCAGGCACAAAGGACAAGTACAACATGAGTCTGCTGAGATAAGCTTAAGGGGCGTACCTTAATGCAAAAGGGCCATCGGAAAAAAACTACTACTGTATACAAGCATCCCTGGGGTGAGGCCCAGGTAGTATGGCAGTGGTCAGAACAAATCTAGAGATACATATGGTAGTCAATTAAAAAGGAGGGGGAAAAAAGGCGAGGGGGCACAGGTAGTGGAGGGTCAGCACACTAACCCACTCAAGGGGAGGGACTTATTTATATCTCCACAGGGAGAGACTAGACTTCAAACCGGTTCTCCAAGATGTGAATGCAACATACCATAGGAAGCAGGGAACCAATAGAGATGTCTGAGGGTCCAGCCCAAATTCCAACTACATGCACAACTCCACCTCCCCCTAGGAGAATTTACTTCAGAGGGCAGCACTGAAGCTACAGCTGAGGGAGAGGGACAAGTCTGACCAAAGCACACAGGAGCAAATGAAGTGGGGGGGAGGAGGGGTGGTGATAGTGGAGCACACCCTGGCCCACCAAATCTTGAGAACAACATCTCATATGTCTGGCCTCACTCTGAGACACAACATTGCTCACTGACCCATAGTGCTACCGGGGGCGGGAGGGCGACAACACTGGAGACACAGTGTAGGAATTGTGCCTTATCTGACCCCACACACTGAGACAAAACATGAAGGGCATGCAACAGAACAGCAAGGGGAGCAGAGCAAGGAATTCCTGAGGGAGTACCAAAAATATATTTGGGCACCAGGGTGTGGTACCCCATGAGACTCCTAAAGGTCAACAAACAGACCTTTAACTATTTACAGACTTTTTTTTGTCATTGATTTGTTGTTGTTGTTTTGTTTTCTTTTGTTGTTTTGTTTTGCTGTCTTGTGTGCATATTATTATCTATTCAGGTCTATCTAGCTAAGATAGGTGGAATAAACAATCTGGAAGAGAAAAAACAATGGGACCCGATGGTTCAGGGGGGACTTGGGAGAGAGGGAGATGGAGGAAAGGAGGTGGTGTTAACAAACTCAGGGGCAAGGTATCAATAAGCGATCCAAAATCAATGTGGAGGAGGGTAGAGGAGGTCTGACAGGGCTTGATCAAGGGCAAAGTAACTGAGAGGAATTATTAAAACCCAAATGAATGTTGAGCTTGATAGTGGAACCAGAGGAAAGCAAAAGGAAATAGAGGAAAGAACTCAGAGGCCAAGGGCATTTTTAGAGGTCTAAGTACAGACATGTACATATGTCAATATATTTATATATGATCATGGGGAAATAGATTATGTGTATATATAGGTTCAGTATTAAGGTAGCAGATGGACACTTGGTCTCGCAAATACTCCCTCACTGCAAGAACATTTTGTTCCATTAAACTGGCATTCCATGTTGCTCACCTTCCCGACAGGATCGCTGAAGACAAAGTGGGTGCTTAAGCAACTGTGGTGAAGAAAACTAATGGTGCCTGGCTATCAAAAGATATAAGGTCTCAGGTCTTAAAGACTGGAAGATAAAAAAGCCGCCATCTATCTTAGAGGCAACAAAGCCCGCATGGAAGAAGCACACCAGCCCGTGTGATCATGAGATGTCGATGTATAAGTATATCAAAGAACAAAAAATCATATTATTGTGAATGAGGGGGAGTGTGAAGTCGAGACCCAAAGGCCATTTCCAGGCAACTGGATAACCCCTTATCCAGGGTTTGGGGGAGAAGACAAATCTGTCAGGGTGCAATATAGCAACTATGAAACATACAACTTTCCTCTATTTCTTTACTTCTTCCTCCCTCTCTCCTCACCACTGTCATGATCCCAATTCTACCTTAAAATCCAGCTAGACCAGAAGATGTACCCTGGTACAGATAAGAAAGGGAAAAAAAAGAACTATAAATGTAGGACACATAATGTCATCAGGACCAATAACAGGAGTGGCAATACCACGTGGGTGAGGGGGAGGTGAGGCACAAAGGGGAACCGATCACAATGATCTACATATAATCCCCTCGCTCTAGAATGAACAATAGAAAGCTGGTGATGGGAGACATTGGACAATATAAGATATGACAAAATAATAGTAATTCATAATGTCTAGAGTTGGTGAGGGAAGGGTGTCAGGGAGGGAGAGGGAAAAGGAGGAGCTGATAGCAAGGGCTCAAGTAGAAAGAAAATGTTTTGAGAATGGCGATGGCAACAAAAATGTACAAAAGTGCTTGACACAATGGATGCATGTATGGATTGTGATAAGAGTTGTATGAGCCCTCAATAAATTGATCTAAGAAAGAAGAATGGTGAAACAAAAAAAAACCTACTTATTTTCTCTCATTTTAACTGTTCTTGTCCTGCTCTTATTTGAAAATATACTCTTGAAATAATAAAGAAGTAACCCCATGTAAGGAATATAAATTTTCCCTAAAAGAAACTAGAAAGACTCTCTTCAGCTATTATTACCATTTACTCAAGATGAACATGTTAGCTGTATCTCTCTGTCCAATGGGCCATTCTGAAATTAACTTCCATACTCATCATATTATTCATTAAAGGGTAAATCATAAAACACTACTCATTGGATTTTACATTTACATTATTAAAACTACTGCAATTACAGATTTTTTTTAAGTTAAACTTCTTTTTTCAGGGTGGAAAATTTTATCATTGAAATTGTTTAGAAAAGGTAGCACACATTGATATGAAAAGATATAAAAATATTAACCAGACCTTTTACTATGTTAGACTATACTTTCCTTTGAAACTGTTTAAAGCTGAAAGTTCTCACAGTTGCACTCTTTGTAAATCAGTGGAGTTCTTCAATATGGACAGACTAATTAGCTGGTTATGGATGAAAAAAAACCACTTTCTAATTATACTAATGTGTAAACTCTGCTTTACTCCTTCAATGATATAAGAGTAAAATCAAAGAATCCTATAGACTATCTTTAGTTAATCCTCAAAACATTACGTTCAGTGAAGATGGAATTGAGAGATGCTGAATCTATATTATGGATTACTGCAGAAACAGTACATGAAGGCAAAGTACCTTCGGCCTCAAAGAAAGCCATTGTTAACTTTGTATTAGATTCTTGACTTCTCTCTCTAAGGGCTATAGCCAAGAAGTGCCTTTCCTCTGTTCCATGATGTTTACTTTTAGAATAACTGTTTTTGGACAGTAAACTAGCTCCTTATGAAGAAAAGATTTACTAGAAAACAAATTCCCAGGCCCAATTTAGTATACCAGAAAGGAAGGACATTTATTTTAGTATCTAGCTGGTTTTAGGTGAAAACTAAAATTTTAAATTAAAGTAGAATCTGGAATAAAGCTAAAGTCAATCAAACGATTCAGTTTCTTGAGCATTCTGAATTTATGAGGCACTACAGTTGGGACTGCTGAGACAGAGTTGAGTAACAGCTTTATTTGCATTAACATTTATTTTTTTGTTAAACAAAGAGAAGATAGGGGAAAATTAAATGAGCTGATGCAAACACAACTTTTAGTTAAAGCAGGGGCAGGACACTGACACAGGTATGCACGCAGCCTAAGGTGTGAATGATGGCAGCTAATCACAGAGCACAAGCAATGCTTTAAAAGTTAATCATAGTTCGGCCTGAGCCCCGGTGGCGTAGTGGTTGTGCGCGGGACTGCGGCCCACTGGGACGGAGGTTCAATTCCAGCAGTGGGGCTGGGCCTCCTTCTCCCATCACCGGAGAGCAGTGATGCGCCCCCCCCCCCCAAAAAAAAAATAAATTAGAAAAAAAAGAAGTTAATCATAGTTCTTTGTTCAGATACAGGAGAAATGCATTAAAAAATACAAAGCAAGAAGCATACATTAAATTGTAGCAAATTTTGAGAATAAAACCATAGAACTAATGAAACAACAATCATATAAAATTCAAGAGAATTTTTTAAGTCTTGGAGACAAGTGAGAGATTTTCACTTTAAAACCTTTTTTTTTTTAACATACTTTGAACATGTTTTCCATGTTCTGTGGTGTTAGTAAGGATACAAAGAATTGTTCACCAAATATTTCTGAGACAGACAGCAACATAATAAGTAAAAGTTAATAGTGTACTACAAATATAAAATTTGAAATGATAGCTTAGTTCCTGAAAGCTATACAGAAATCCTATCTGATTTGATTAGTGGAGTCCTTGGTGGCGGGCGGGGGGGGGGGGGGGCAGGGGTGCGGTACAAATGATGATGTGTTGAAATGCTAGCCAAAAGTCTGGCAGAGTGAGTCCAACCATTGACAACAAGAAAATGGAAGGGCAATTTGCTTCAGAAAGGTCGCAATCTTGAAACGATTGGGAGTAAGTCTACACTGCACTCCTGTGGTGGCCAAGTCTTAAAAATGAATTGAACACAACTGACAACCACATATTATACCTATGTTTTCATTTCAGTAAGGTGCAAAAACAGAGAAAGTGTTCCTGGAAAGTAATATTAGGGTAATAATAAGCGCTAGTGGGGGTGGAGGTTGCGGGGGTGGGGGTTGGGTAGTGTTTGGAAGGACCAGAGGGAGCTTCTATAAGTATTCTGTTAGTATTTGTCTACTAACGGGAAAAATAAAAAATCAAGGCAATGGTCTGTGAGGATGTTTGATTTGGGGTCTGCATATTATACTTAAATGAAAATGAAAAACGACACCCTCTCATCTTCCTGAAAAGGATCACACAAGAAAAATATCATAATGTACATTTTGAGCTAAGGTTGTTCATGACTGGAAACTACTTCATACATGAAACTTCAAATATGAAAGTCATTATTCGGGGTCATGTAATAGAGGAGCAAGATAATTTTCTCCTATAAATTACAGATCAACTATTGAAGTATTTTGTTACAAGCATTTTTTTCTTACCTCATTTGTGAATAAAAGACTCTGAATCAATATGTGGTCAGAGGTTTCTTTCTTCTTCTTTCAGTACTTAACACATTTTGGATCTGTGAATTCTATTAATTCTTAGTGAGTTAATAAATAGAAATTTATGCTGGTCCAATTCTCTTTTTACTTATCTTCCTGTTGAGGGTATATTTCTCATAGCTCCAAGCTCTTTAGCAACGTACTTTAATCACACATTTGTCTTCAGTTTCATACATAAACCAGATGATGCAAAGGCTTCATTTTATGTATGTACATGAGTAAGTGTTAACAGTGTGTCCTTATGGCTCCAAAGTAGATAAAGACTCAGAATACTTGTAATCTTGCAAAACGAGATACAGCACTTTAAACGTTCACCGTTAGGACAGGCCCAGTGGCAGATGGTACCATGCCACTTTAGAGGCACCCAGAGGCACAAAAACTGTCCCATGTTTTTCATTTTGGCAGCTGCACATGCCCCTTTGGCAAACTCTGGAAAATAATTAAAAGACGTACACCTTCAGAACAGATTGTATTTATAGAGGAATGTGTACCATTTAACAGGGCTGTTGCTGTACAGAAATTTCAGAATCAACAGAATCAAATCTACAGTACAGTTAGAGATCACTTTGGAAATGAAATTAGCTAAATTGCTTCACTTGGTTTCTGCTTCACTTATGGTATTCTAATGAATCCTAAAGTGATTTTGGGAATAATGTTAAAAAGAATTTGATAGATTTATGCATTAATTTGAAATTCTAAAATATAAAGGATTTTATTTGGAACTCATATCCTAGTAGTGAAATTGCATTTTCAACATTACCATGTTTTAATATAGAATTCTTATAGAGATTTCAATTCTTCTCACTTCTAAAGAGACTTTTGAATATAATTTTCAAAAAATCAAATTTAGGTTTCCAGTGGCTAAATTTACAACTTTCATATTTTCCAATGCTATCACTCCATTTCATGCATTTGTATCTCTTTTTTGTCTAATTTTTGATTAGTGAGAAACAAAAATAAATATCTAAAAGCAATCCTTTCTAACTTTTGGTCTTATAATAGTCCTTATGCTGTGTAAAGTGTAGAGGGGGAATTTGGTCAAATAATATTACCTAATGAGTTAAAAGTTAGCTTATCTCTATTAAGGCATGTAAAAATTACTATTTATAACCACATAGTAAATACTTCAATTTAAATATCTATAAAATTTGTGGCAACAATTCAGCTCTGTCAATTTTGTGCACAAGTAGCCACATCTAGTAATAATTAAATTAATAGGCTTGGCTGTGGTCCATTATAACTTCATCTGCAAAAACAGGAGGAGGACCAGACTTGGCCTGTTGGCTCTATTTTGCAGAACACTTATCTGTATCACCTTAGTAGTTCTGCTCTTTGAAGACTACATTGTTCAAAGAGAAGTATTAAAAAGTTAAGTAGATTAGATGTGCTAATGTGTAAATTGTGAGTCAGTGAGGGGCATAAGAAGTGAGGGGGTTATTTTAATAAGACAGCAAGTAGCTTGAGCCACAGATGTTCAGAAAGATAAAATGTACCATGGGCACAGGAGAGTGAGCAGGAAGGGTCTGTTCAGACAGATTTACACATTTCCTTATTTTCTATTCATCAGATGGCAGGTACATGGATCACGTTAAAAATAAGAAGTCTTGGTTTTCTAAAATTATTTCCAGCTAAATTGGGCTTGGGTATTTTCTTCTATTGGTATAAATTCTCATATTTTCCTACACATTAACATGATATATAATTTGTTTGTTTTCTAGTCTCTCCTAACCAGACCCTGAGCATTGACAAGGACTCCCTTAGGGTCTTTCTGAGAATAGGTGATCAATGAATAATTAAGTTAGATTATTGAATTATGTATCACCAGGAGCTTCAAATAACAGCCCTAGAAGGCAAAAATTATGTTGACTTACACATCACTGTCACCCTTATCCTATTTCCTCTTCCTCTTGCAGGAAAGCCGGAGACTTCCTGATTGCTCCTCATTTCGTAGACCCCTAAATAGCTTCACCTTGCCCATGCTTCCCTCAAGCCTGACTGCCTTTCCCAGGTAAGCATCAGACATTTCCTAACCCCTAATTAAAATGACTACTCCTGGGATGCCTTCCTTTTAGGACTGCTATGTGCTTAAATGGCTAAAAATGTAAATTTATATGAGATAGCAAAGAAAGAAAGAATAACAGTGGACTTTAAATTTTAATCAACTATTTTCTATTATGAAATAATTTTTCCAACAAATAAAAAATTGTGGAAAAAATTAAAGAGGAAAATAAAATCACCATGAGTAAAATATTGCTAGTATTTAAATATACTTACTAATACACTTTTAAATTTGATCCTACAACGTACAACGTATATCTTATGTTTTAGGTACAATGTCATAAACAGTTCATGCTGTTAAATACACATTCACAACCATATTATATAGCTGCACATTCTTGCACTAAATAAACTAGCTACACTAAGAGACATGCCCTGTTCTGTGCATTGGGAATAGAGAAACAAAGGAGAGAGGAGATCATCTCTCTCGTGGGTCTTACATTTTGATGGAGGAGTTCACCAAGAAAGAAAATAAACTAAACTTGACTTATAAAAATGCTATGCTTATAATGAAATAAGCCAATATGAATATGACAGTAACTCATAGACTCTGATCAAGTATATTATTTTGCTTTAATCAACTTGTAATATACATTTTTACTGTAATAAAATGTAATAAATATATAGTTTCACATGGGTGCACAATTCTAATCGCATCTTTCAAGTAAATTCCTAGAATTGAATGTCTAGGTCAAAGGATTTGCATATATATAATTTTATTTGCAATACCAAATATTCATGGGAGACCAAAATAATCTAGACTTCCACTGACAGATTAGAGGATTGTCACAATTGTTACCTCTTAAGAGACCAGTGGTTTGCCTTCAAATATGATATGAACAAATTTTAACTCTCTATCAAGTTCAGGAGTATGATCTTCAGGTTATCAATGAGCAATTCAAGATCAGAGAGGTTAAGCAATAAGCTTAATGCACTGGACAATCATGAGTGCCCTGTAACTGGGACTCATCGAGGAATATCAGGCTCTAGGAAGCATTTCATAACCACAGGAAGTACGAGGGAAATGCCTGTTTAAAATTAAAACACAGATCAATTTTTAATAAGTAATAGTGTGCAAAAAATATACAATTCTTAAAAAAAACTTATATCTTTGAACCACTCTAATGACTGGTAGTGACAGGTACATCTTGTGGTTAGATTGTGCAGAGTTGAGTCTGAGCAATCCCAAATAAATATAAGCAACATCTAGAAAAACAGGAAAGGAGGAAAATGTGACTCACTTAAATTTTCTAAGAAACATTACATATATTTCTCAATAATGTTTACTCTTTGAACAAGCAGCTTTAATTTACTCAGTTCTATCAGCTGTAGGCTTTGCATGACCAGAAAAAAAATCTAGCAGTAAAATCCTATTACTGTACTGACCGCTTAGCTCCAACACCTGAGTTGATTTAATTAGAATGAAGTCCAGGAGTTTTGCCTCACCTCTAGATGACATAAATGCTTCCCCTCTTATCCCCATTGGTGCTGGCAGTGATTTTTGCCTACACTGAACCACAGAAATGACAAGACAGGACAAAGAGCAACAACTGGGTCCTTAAACACCATCTGTTATTTGGTAGAGCAAAATATTCTAAATTTAGATTTTCTAATGAGCAATATCAGGAATTAGCCCTAGGAGAAACCATGGTTCTCTTATTTCTATCAACAATATCATCAGCACTGCAGTCATTTACAAAAACATGATTAATTATTAAAATCAACGTATGATTGAGCACTAGGGAAGAGATGTTTCTCGTATATGAGGTAGGTCATCTTGACCAAAGTTCTGTATTGTTTTTTCCACTTGGAGGTTGCTCACATTCCCTTGATTAATGCCTCTCGTGGGAGACCTGGTGGCTTAGGGGGCTACATGTGAGGCTGCAAACCACCAAGAAACCCGCAGGGGCTCCAAAGGAGGCCTTTCCACTCCTGTGAAGAGTGACCTTTCCGGAAACCCAGAGCGGCAATTATAGTCTGTGGTCACTGTTAGAATCAACTTGATGCCAGTGATTTTATTTTTGCTTTAATTCTCTAGGTAAAAATGAAAAAAAAAAAGGGAAAATATTTTTTTTTGTAATGGGGTGCTGTAGAGTACTGGGAGGATGGGAGGAGGTTGGCAATTTGTTGAAGTGTTGAACACAGCATTGGGGGTCTGCAATGTAACCCCCAATCACAATAAAGAAAATAGGGTCACTGTACCTCATGTGACAAAAAACTACTTCTTCCCATTCTCTACATTTTTCAGTATGATTCCCCTCCATGGCAAGGTCAAGACAAAGAATGAGAAGCTTATCAACAAGTTCATCAACAAGCTTATCAACAAGATGAAAGTTCATCTTCATCTTCCAGGAATGAAACCTCGCCAACATCAAGTGGGGTGAAGCTGATGCTGAGTATGTCAAGAGCCCCACTAGCATCTTCACAGGCCTAGAGAAGACTGGGGTTCACTTGAAGGGCGGTACCCAAAGGGTGTTCCTCTCTTCCCCTTCTACCGATGCCCCCATGTTTGTGATGGGTGTGAACCACGGAAGTAAGACAACTCCCTCAATATTGTCAGCAATGCCTCCTGCACCACCAACTGCTTACCCCCTCTGGCCAAAGTCATCAATAACAACTTTGGCATCTTAGAAAAACTTGCAAAGACAGTTTATTCCATCAATGCCATCCAGAAGACCTTGGCTGGCCCCTCTGGCAACTCTGGTGCAGCTACTGGCACTGGTCAAAAGTGAATGTGTAATTCATGATCTTTGGGGTCCCCAGTCCCAATGTGTCAGCCACAGATCTCACTTACCCTCTGGAGAAAGGTATTGAGTTGGATGACGTCAAGGAAGTGGTGCCGCGGACATCCCATGGTCCCCTCAAGTGCATTTTGGGCTACACCGAGGATCTGGTTGTCTCCTGCAACTTCAACAGCAGACCCACTCTTCCACCTTTGATGCTGGGACTCCTATTGTCCTCAGTGACCATTGTGTAAGGTCATTTTTTAGCAAGAAAATGAATTTGGTTACAACAATAGAGCAGTGGACTTTAGAGTCACTTCCCCTGGCAACAGCACTAGAGGAAGAGAGAGGCCCTCAGTCACTGGGGAGTCTTTGCCTCAACTTGATCCCCCAACACACTGAGAAAATCCCATCAACTCAAGTTTCCATTCAAACCCCATAAAGGAGAGGAGCTTAGAGAACCCAACCGTGCCATGCACCATGCACAGTATGCCACCAAAAAAAAAAAAAGGAAAATAATGTTTTCTCTTTGCTAGGAATCAGTATCAGAAATTCACAGTGGCGGCAGTTTTTCCGGTGCTTTTTGATAGCTATGAGTGCATTTCTATTGACTCGATGACAGTGATTTGGGTTTTGGAAGAAAAATATATATACCTATGTATATTCTTGAAATCAAATTTTGCTTCCATTGTCTTCTGAAGTAGCACACCTAATTTCCCCTTCTAACCAGCCATACTCGAAAGCACACTAGTGTAAAGGAAAAGAAGGCAACAGTCTTAGCTAATGCACTGCCAAATTGACAGCTATTAAGATAATTCACTCTGTCACATAGTGTTTATGTCAAACCCGTGGGTGAGACTGTAAGTGTCTATTACACACAAGGTGAGAATGACTAAGATGTGGAATTTCTTACTGCTTGTGTCCCCTAAGTCTCAGGTAACTTCTTTTCATGTTCACATTAACACACATATTTTTAGGTAATATTAAAATTTAATGAACATTGGCTAGGTTGGACACTACTGGATACTCATTATCCTGTATTACAATTGCTTACGAAGTAAAACAATAAACATGGGAATCATCTCATAATATGAATAAGAAGTGATATAGCTGAAAATGCACATATATAATCATATACTCTATGTATAATACATGTACATTCATATATGCATTATCGTTTGGGATTACTAAGTGGAAAACAAGGCACGGCAATTTTTCTACACAATTTTAATTATGAATACTATGAGGATAGATAAATGGATCAACATGTTACTTCAGTGGTTACTTTTAATGGAAAGAAAAGTAGGGGATTTGCAGAGTCATTATATATCACAATCTATAAGATGATATGTATAAAATATAGAATGGCAGTAATCAATAAAACACATGCTAAGGAATTTATATTTTGGATTTTATTCTAACACAAGTGAAGTGAAAACCTCTGAAATTCACCAATAAATTTGCACAATGTATAAATATGTACATGTATGTATAGATACACTTTCGCACTCTATATAAAACCATAAACCCTCAAATTCCATACTGAAAAGATAGTATTAAAATAATCTTGTGATTAATAAGATGTGGTCGTTACATAACCTGGTGTCAATTTGGGATGTGAGACGATTAAGAGTGAAGGGGTAAAGTCTAATCTATCAATCGGGTTATATAGCCAATGAGGCCTCTTTGTGGCCATGACCATCCCCTGAGGATTCTTGGAATTCCAGTATTTCTGTGTTGGAGGTGGGAGACACACTCTCTGTCTGTTCTGTCCCTGAGAGATGCTTTACAGACAAGACACAGAACACTATGCTGATGGACCTGATGCCCTGGGAACTGGAAGAGTCATGAGGAGACCCCTGTCAGAACTGAGATGCCATTACCACTACTGGATCCACAAACCTTTGCACCCACTGGCCTGTGATCTTCCTGCGTTTAACCTCATTGCATTCGTTTCATGAGTCTAAAGGAGACTTTATAGAAGGGCATCAGACATACAGGTAAATATCATACTTATGGACTTGATCTGGATTGGGCTGGGATTATTATAAAGCTCTTTCCTGTACACACGTGAGTCTCTCTGGATTTGTTTCTCTGGTCTACCCAGACTAACAGAACATGTTTCACTAATGAAATAATGATTATATACATTTTAAGTAAGGAGGTCTGTGCTTATTAGAGTCTTTAGTTATGATAGGTGTATATGGTTATGCGTGATTTGAAGCAACATTTTTTCTCTTTTTAGACTTGGGAAAAAGCATTTTTTTTTAAAAAGCATTTTATACCGCATCTTATCCAATCTCTAAATTTGACTTTTTCTTAACACCTTCAGCACTCTCTGTGACACACATAGTTTCTTTTACTCTATTAAATAAAATGTTGATGGTCTGAATTTAGCCTGTGGTGTCACAGAAGAAATGCCAGGTGATTTACTTTCCTGATACCACACACGTGGAAATCTCACAGAGCCACAGTTCAAATGCCATGATTACCAACTTCCTTAATGATAATGCATGGAGTTTTAAAACCTTCAAAGCAAGAGATTACAATTTGGGGAAATTTTAGTTCTAATGCTGTAAGGGGATTCCTTTCCTTGAAGGTAAATAAAATCCTGTAAATAAAATAGTCTTCACATTGCATAATTTATAAATGCATAGTGAGTTTATTTTAATAATCAATAACAGTCTAGAGACTTGATGTTCTCTTTGATTTACTTTCTGAAATGTTTCATTCTATACATGCTACTCCTTGTTATATTTGAGAACTACTATCAGATTTCCTCTGAGAGTTATTTTCTATAACAAACTCAAAATTACTTTGACTCTTCTACATGTGACAGAATTTTTGACATTTATCTTCCTGGTTATTATCTCTGTGAACATTTTGCTTTTTCAAAATCCTTCTGAGTGGGATTTAAAAACAGAACACTCATCTACAACATTGACTTTCTGATGTGGTGAAATGTGAGCCCATTTATAAGTAATCCCATAGATCTATTGATAATTGAATATAAAAGTATGATTTAATAGTATGAAATTAACTGCAATTAGCAAATATATTACTTTGCATTTTGATGAGCATTCCCTGTTAGTGTTTAGGAGATGTAGAATTTATATTGTTGAAAAAAAGAAAAACAATGCAAAATTGATCCTTAACTCTCCTAAGACACTGATATATATCACCAGTAGATTCAGATAACAATTGAAACCTTAAATGTACTAGGAAAAAATAATAGAAAAATATTACAATTGACCATTATAACTATGAGGGGAGGATTTTTGACCAATGCCCTGAAATTATAAAATACTCACATGCAAAAGGTGGATATGTTTCTGTAAAACTAAACATTTTTTGTGTACCAATGCACATGGTTAGTGAATAGATAAAAATCTCAGGAAATTTTTTTTCAAAATCTAAAGTTGAAAAATGATTTTACACAAAATACACAAAAAACTGAAGAAAATATGCAAGAAAAACAATGAAGAAACAGTATAAGGATGGAAAGAGGCTACCAAAACGCCTACAAACACATGAATCTTTGTTTGATGATGCATATCTTAAAATGTATTAAAGGCACATATAAAATGAGATGCCCCTTTGCAGCAATAAGTTTAGTAAAAGCTAGAAAGGGGACTAGCACTCAGTCTATTGATTATGGCACTGTTAATTGACTTTCAGGACCTCAAATACTCTAAGGTCAATATGGCTTCATGAAATACATCAGTATCCCATGCATTCATGAGCTGAAAATGACTGGTACGGGCCTTCCATTCTGAATTTGATAATTAAATGATTTACTACCATGGGAATGCAAATTCAAGAACAATGACATCTCATCCATTGCCAAAAAGAATATTCCAAGATGTATTCTAATGTACTATGTTGATCTACATATCTACAAGCAAGTCCAATAAATATACACATTAATCAAATTTACTCCAATATTACCTCAACAACAGTGATCATCCATGTAGACAATATCAGAATGAATATGCATACATCAAATTGACTATCTCTGTGAGAAGAGACAATGGAGAGGTTCAAATTTAGTAACCAATAATGCAAGGGGATGTCTGTAGAATTAACTATTATTTGTTTATATGGAAGCTCAGATAGTGTTGAAGAAAATCAAGACAAGTTTAGAAGACCCAAAATATAACCTTGAGTATATCTCATTAGAATTTGAAAACAAATTTGATACATTGAACACTAATGACAGAAACGTTAACTAACCGAGATGACATGAAGATTTTCATACATAGAAAGAGCAAAAGATCATTAAAATGCAGGAAAATAATAAAGTTTAAAATGGATAACAAAAGAGATACTGGCATTTTCTCTTGAAGGAAAAATAGGCTAAGCAAAAGAAAATAAACGACATAAAGGGATTAACAGAAAAGTTCAAAGAGCAGCTCAGAAAGACACAGTATTATCATGGAATGCACAACGACTTGAATTTAGAAAGCCAAAAAGGAAGAACACACTTAGCTTATTTCAAACTTTGAAAACATGCTAAAGAAAATATTCTAGTTCCCAGTGTTAATGTTGAATGATTTTATTGAGTAAAACGAGAAAAAACGAAGCAGCAAAAGAACATGGGAGGTACATACAGTCACTAATACCACCACTATACCAAGAAGGGCTGTTTGACATTCAACAGTTTCAAGAGGTTGTCTATAATAAAGAAACAAAGACACCAAAGAAAGAAACCTGTGCATTAAATGGATTAGCGAAAAATAAGGCTCTAGGAATTAAAGGAATATCATCTGCAACATTTCAGTAAAGTGATGACAGAATGATAGCACTCTTTCACCCATGCCAAAAAATTCTGTCCAACTCACAAGGAAAGATCTATATTTCTGTACAGTTGAAAATAAATGGCCCAACAGGATATGAGAAGTAGCAAACAATATCACTAATAGCATATATAAGTAAAACTTTGCTGAAAATAATACAGAAAGCTCTTTGCCAGTATACCGTCAGGAAACTGCAAGAAAGTCAAACGAGATTCAGAAGATGACATGGAAGAAGTGATGTAATTGCTTACATCAAAAATTTCTGGGCTGAAAATAGAAACCATCAGAAATATTCTCTTGATTATGCAAAGGCATTTGACTGTGTGGATCATAAAACAACAACAGCAGCAACAAATAGCATTGAGAAGGAAGGGAATTCCAAAACACTGCATTGTGTTCATGCAGGACCACACGTGAACTAAGGGGCAGGTTGAAAATACAACATGGGAATATTGCATGGTTTAAAATGAGGAAATGTGTGCATCAGGGTTGCATCCTTTCAACATATGTGTTAGACATTTTTTTTCTAGAGAATCAAAATCAACGACAGTCATATGTATAAGTACACTTGATATAAGTCAAAATATATCACAGAAACAGCTAGACTAATCCAGCTCCAGTCCTCAGGCCAAATACTGGCTCTAGGCCCTTCCAGACTCATGCGATTTCTGGCCAGTGAAGTAGGAAAGCAAAGCAGGAAGCAGAAAAATCACAGATCACCTTGCCCTCAGGTTGCTGGGAACATGACAGGGCAATGACAGCTGCAAGAGTCAGCAGGTCTCAGAAGACAACAATAGAGTCCAAAGGAGAAGGAAAGGGAGAGAAGCAAGAGGGGGATCAGTTGGCTGTAGCAGCTCTTATGAAAAGGCCCAGTCCCTAAAGAGCCTTCATTAGACTGTGTCCTGATTGAGATGTTGTTTTCCACCTATATCTCCCCACAGGTACAGTAATTTGACCCAAAACATAACGCTAAATATCACACCTTATGTGATCTGCATGATGAGCAAATAATCTAAGAAAGTGGCCTAGACATTAACTACATGAATAAAGTGAAGAACTTGACTTCGGAATTGGAAGAAAGCTTATTAATATGCAGAGAAGATATCCTTGCTCTCTGAAAGTAAGAAGGATTTGAGGCACCTCTTGAGGAATATTGCAGCCTCTGTAAGGATTACAACTTGCATAAAGAAAGGCAAAATGATTACCACTAGGCTGATAAACAATATCATGATAAATAGACATAAAAACAAACACTGAAGTCAACAAGGATTTCAATTTGCTTGGATGCATAGCCAATGATTATGGAGGCAGCAGTGAAATCAAAATATTGTCTTCAACAAATCTGCTACATAAAACTTCAAAGTACTGAAGAGAAGGGGTGACACTTTGGAGATTACGGTGAGCCTGACCCAAGTCATGATATTCTAAATCTCTTCTATGCATGTGATGTTTTAATTCTCGCACATGAGTTTGACAAATCCATCTCTATTAAGAGAAATATGGCAAGAGTGTTCTTTAGAAACAAAGAAGGTAAGACTCTAGCTTACGTTCTCTGTGTTTATTGTTATGAGAGATCAGCCCCTGGAGAAAGGTATCATGCTTGGTAAAGTGAAAGGACAGTGCAAAAGAGGAATCAATGAGACGGGTTGACATGGTGGCTGTGCCCATGGAGCCATTGTAAGGATGGTGCAGGCCATCTGGTGTTTCCTTCTGCTGTGCACAGGGTCTCAGTGGGTAGAAGACAACTCCATGGCAGCTAACAACAACATATGCAGGAGAAAACTGGATGATAAAGAAAACAGGAGGTTGGGTCATTTGAATTATGCATTGATAAATAATTTTGAAATACCATGGACTGTCAGAAAAACAAATCCACCTTGGAGGAAGCTGAGCCAGAATGTTCCTCAGAAATGTGAAGGATGATACTTCATCTAAAGCACTTTGAACATGCGAATGTACCCTGAGCAACCTTTGAGAAGGGACTGGTGTCTGGGAAAGGACCTCAACCTTGGGCAAAAGAAGAAGCACCTCAGTCAGATGGATGGGCATAAACCCTGCAGCCACACCCTCAACTATGGTCAGCACGAATGACAATATGAGCAGAGTGCCAACCAGCCAGTGTGTCTTCTGTTGTGCATCGCGTTACTTAGAGTAGATATCCATTCACAGTTACTCAAGAGCAACTGCGAAGCGAGGCGTGTGTGCCACCTGTGGTCTATACATTTTCTTGGATAACGTATTCCAAAGCAAACAGATAAAAACCAAAAAAAATGCCCTCACACATGCTTAGTGAAACAGATAAAGGAGTTTGTACCTTACTGTGACTTTGATGGACTGGGAGAGGGACTTAACCTGCTTGTCCATCAATGGGGTAATAAACCAGTGCAGCTACAAATAATCAAGTAGATATATTAACAGATCTTCAGAAAGCAGTGCTGAGAAAAAAATATATATCATGTCCAAAAGGAGAAGCATGGTTGAAACAATTCAGGAGTCTGGTAAATATTAGATTCCATAAATATTAGATATAATGTAAGCATGCACATGGAAGGATTTCCATGCTTTCATTAAAGGACAAGAAAGGGAATTATTTAAGGCATAGTTAATTTTTTATTAACAGAATGTGTAAAGCAAAAGAATAGCCCTATGTTCTCTTATTTGAGAATCAGACCACAGTAAAATATTATTGGAAACCATGAAGGGTAAAGTAAAATTATTTTCCTGTACATCTCCAAATTCTTTGATATGTTACTGAGAATGTGTTACTTTAAAAAACCCATTTTAACAGCATAAAGAATATGCATGGCTTTATATCTAAAAAACCTCCTTTTCAAATCATTTAGCAACTGTTATTACCCATCAAAAAAGAAACATTTTATTCGTTCTGATCTATTTTGTATATGTATTCAAGACTGAGGGGTTTTTTTTTCAGGTGTTTTGAAAGGAAACAGACAATGAATAGAGAAAAAAGGCCACCAGATAACCTTCAAATATTTGGGAGCTGCTATGAAGGCATGTTCTTAAAGATTCCCTCTTTGTGGACTTTAATAACATCCATTTCAGAAACCACAGAGTTATCCTATCTCACAAATCAATTTCATTCTATTATATTGGTGAATTAGTTTCTTTTTGTGAATTGGTTGTTCCACTTTAACTGTGAGCCTTCGAATAAAAGGGCATGACACACATTAAGAATATAGCATATAGTCAAGATGATAGTGTAGAAATACCTCCTACTTATCACCTAACCTCTTCTTTTCGCATCCCCCATGCCTCAGTGTCTATAAACTGTCATCACTGAATCACCCTGATGAGCCTATCCACAGCCACTGTTATTTCAAGACAGAGTTTACTAGGGGTCCAATAATGAATAGTTCTAATAAGATATATCTGTTTTCTGGGAATCTCAACCAGGGACTATGAAACCCAAACCAAGCATTATTTTCCCTACAACAAAAAATACAAAAGAATTGATTCAGACCAGTCAGTTCAAAATGTTCTTCTTTTGGAAAATAATCATCATTAAGGAACTTTATCAATCTAAAAATGGAAATAAGTGCCTCCCCAAAATTTGTATTTATCAAAATGAGTGAGTGGTGAGGCACTGAAAGCATGGAATATCATTTAGCTGTTTTTATTTTACCAAATGAAATGCAACTTCTTTACAGAGAAGACATCTTAGGTTTCAAGCAGGTTTTAGATATTAGTTCTGACATCAGTGTACTACAGGTGTCTTATGCAAACTGTTTTCATAAGGTTCATGAATGGGTAAAATAAAAAGGTTGAATTTTTCATGAACATTTGGAACTTCATCATATCAACTGCATATAACTAAAATAAGAAATTAGGTAATTATTAATAATAAATTATCCTAAAATGGATAACATGAGTAAATGTTGAAAAAATAACAAAGAGAATATATACACCCCTACTTCAACTTATATCACTAAAGGGATTATTTTAATAGGTTATTATTCATATTATGTGGAGTGAATGTCACTATGCATATATTAGATGTAAACATTACTGTTAAATCATTAGCATCATATGAATGAATGAACAAAGTGAAATACAACATCTTGCTGTGGCCAGGTAGCCCCAGTTGTTAGAAAGTGTACTTTAGGCCATTTCACTTCAGTGAAAAATCTACATCGCTGCCTGTTTTCCCTAACTGATAGAAATTCAAAATGAATTTTTGCTCTTACAGAAAAAATTTGAAAGCCAAACTAGCCTTCAATGGGTGTTTTGTTGGTGGTACACTATTAGAGCAGCAGAAAAGGCTTCTCCAAGCTCTTACTCTGCCTTTGAACTGGGTCTGTGGATAGGATACATGAATGCTAGTCTAGATTCTTTGAGCCATCTGGTTTGATTTGTTAGGCTATTTGAAGAATCTTGGGAGCACTCATAAATAATACCCATATCAATTGTTCTTTCAATAGAACTAATGACTTTTCTTATTGTATATCATTGTAATATTTATTTATTTTTATTGTATATCATTTCGAATTCTGAAAAGTTTCATAAAAGCACTTGACCTAGAGATACTAAAGGAAATTGGTGTGTAAATTCAAATAAGATGATATAATTTTGAAGCCGAATAATTATAACTAGTATTCCAATACCAATCTATGGCCATATATTGAATTCCTTCATTTGTAGCTTGACTGACTGTATGGGCCTGAAAGAACTCAGTTGATTTGTTTGTTCTATGTGAGTTTTGAAATTAATATTATAAATTAGGTAACAGGAATATTACGTATTTTAACTACTTCACAAGAGACACAGTAAATAGAGGAATAAACAATAGAGGAATAAACCAAGATTTTTGTCTTTAATTCCTTCTCTGCCAATCTGCATTTTGAGTCCTAAAATATCAAAGAATTGCTATAATTAGTTTGAAGCAACTTGATGACAGTGGGTTTAGTTTAAATTCTGTAATGTTAAACTATAGCTATAAAATATTAAAGAAGAATGAAATAAGTCAGTAACAAAGTAACAAATTCTATGTGATCTTAATTAAATGAGCTATCTATAACAGGCAAGTGGATGGAGACTGAAGTTTATTTGTAGTTTCCAGGGAGAAAGGGGCACTATGAGTGGTAACATTTGGAAATGGATAGTTCTAATGATTGCAGAAGCTTTAGAACGTATGTGCTAAATGTGAGGTTATATATACATACATACACACACATAAACCTAAGGAATCTGGTCTGAATCCAGAAAAGGAGGAAGTTGTTATAAATAAAAAGACTAGCATTGACCTTTTTGAGTCAGATAATCATATTATCTACTATGATAAAAATGACAATTTGAAGAGAAACTGTGTCAATTCCATCATTACACAGAAAATATCGAGACTATCCTGAAGTTACAATTCTATTAGTGATAGGGTAGTATCCATAAATCAACAAGGAAGACCAGTTAGTCCTACTTATTATTCAAATTTATGCACCCACCATTATGATGAAAAAAATGAAGACTTTTGCCAACGTCTACAGTCCAAAATTGATCAATTGCATAGTCAAAATGCATTAATATGAGTAGCTGGAATATATGACCTCAGCACTAGGAACAATGCTAGAGATCACATTATAAAATTTTTCAAGACAAATGAATTATTTATTATAAATACCTTTTTAAAGAACAGAAATGACTGCTATCCACCTGGACCTTGCCTGATAAAATATACAGCAATCAAATCAACTATGCCTGTGGAAGTACTCAATGGAGCAGTTCAATATTGTTAGTCAGAACAAAGCCAGGGACTTACTGTGGGACAAATTATCAATTGGCTATTTGCAAGGGCAAGTTCCATCTGAATGTATAGAGCATTTTAATAATAATATAGAGATAATGAACACGAACGAAAAAACTAAAAGTTTATGAAAGAGAAAATGAGAACAAGTGGATATCCAAATAGACTCTGATAATTTATAAATTATCAAAGGGACATGGGGAGGGAGGGGGGAAATGAGAAACTGATGCCAAGGGCTTAAGTAGAAAAAATGCTGGGAAAAAGATGATGACAACATATTTACAGATGTGTTTGACACAGTGGATATATGTGTGAATTGTGATAAGAGCTCTAAGTGCCCCCAATAAAATTAAACTTAAAAAAAAGAGAAGAAACTGAAATTTGTGCTTGGATATAGGCTGCCTAAAGTGAAAGAAAGAAATAATGAAGTGGGCTTGCCCCGGTGGCCTAAGTGGTTGAGTGCGGGACTGTGGCCCACAGGCTTGGTGGTTCAAATACAGCAGAAGCTCTCAGGAGCAGCGCTGGGTGGCTCCCATGACCACCAGAGGGCAATGATGCCCAAAAATAAAAAAAAATTAAAAAAAGAAATAATGAAGCAATTGAGCCAACAAAAAGATTTACAATCGATTTAAATCGAAGACAATGTAAAGTAATATAATGAAGGAGGTAAAGACATTGAGTTCGAAACCCATAAAGGAAGAATATACTTAGTGTTTATTAAACCGAACATTTTCAAGACTTGAGTTGTCATGCTAAAACCAGGGAACACAGAATGGCTTAAAATTAGGAAAGGCATGTGTCAGAATTGGATTCTATCAGTTCAATCTATATACCAAGCAAATCATCCAAGAGACCCGCTAGTACGGAGGAGAATGAAGCCTGTTTTGGAGAAAGGCTGGGTGATAGCCTGTGACACAACTTTGCTTGCTAAAGAGGACGTGAAGAACTTGCTGCTGAAAAATCAAGAATTTTAGGTTTCTCCACGATAATAGCTCAATTTAAACAAAACAAAAATCCTCTCAACTGGATATCTTGATAAATAGAGAAAAGACTGAGGCTGTTAAGAATTTTGCCTTGCTTGATCCGCAATTAATGTTCATGGAAGCAGCAGTAAAGAAATCAGGTTACGGATTGCATTGAGTCAATCTGCTGCACACGACCTCTTTACAAGGCTCTAAAGAAGTGTGCAAAAATTGTCCAAGCCCTTTAGAATCAGCATCCTTTCTCTTTAAACTGTTGAAGAGCAAGGGATGCTATTCTGAAGACTAAGGCGTGCTTGCTCCAAGCCATGGAACTTTCAGTTATCGGATATGCATGTGAAAGTTGGACATTGAATAAGGAAGACTGACAAGTGAACTGATGCATTTGAATTATGGTCCTGCGGGAAAATTACCATGGGCTGCCCAAAGCACAAACAAATTTATCTTGAAACAAATACAGCCAGAATTCTCCTTAGACACAAAAATAGTGAATCTTCGTCTCCCATAGGCAAGAGCAGTTCTTTCAGAAAGACACCATGCTTTGAAAGTAGAGACACCATCACCGCTAATGATATGGACTGACAACAGGGACTGCAGAATGGGCTTGAACAGAACCACCATTCAGGAGTCTGACGCAGGGTTGCGTGGTGTAACTTTACATTGGTCATAAGGTTCCATGAGCCAGAGCTGACTGGGGTAGCATCCAGCAGTAACCCATGGTAATTATTGAGTGATAGAAGCACCAAAACAAGGTGCAGGGAATGCAGGCTCATCGTCCCCAAAAAGAACTGGCTGATCATTTTAAGAGGTAACATCTCCTCAAGAGCTAATAATATTGAAAGAAATGTCCAAGCTACATCGAAAGCATTAGGGAAACTGTACCAAAAAGCAATATCATGATAAAGAGGAAATGTATTGAATTTTTCAAGGATTTCATTGTACCTGGATCCATAATTAATCACTTTGGAGGAAACAGCCAGGAAATCAAGTGTTTCAAATTGGTAACAATTTGCTGTAAAAATTCTCTTTAAAAAATAAAAAGTAAAATAAGTCTCATCGAAGATTATGGTGCACGTAATCCAGGCCATATTATTACCAATCACTTTCTAGGCATACACTTTTCACACAGCAAATAAGAAAGACGAAATAACAATGATGCCTTTCGATTGTGATTTTGGCAATGGTTGTAGCATGCAGCAAGGAGTGTCAGAGGAAAAAAAAAACATTTATTTCTAGGGAAGTGTAACCAACCACAGTATTCCTGAGGAGACAGTGTATCACATCTTTTGGATACGTTATCAGGCAGGATGTGTTCCCTGAGAAAGACAGCGTGCTTAGTGAAACAGACAAGGAAACTCCGGGAGATGGACTGACACAGGAGCTGCCCCAAAGGACTCCACCGCAGGAGCACGTCTGAAGACCGCACAGGGTCAAGTAGCACTACCATCTGCTGTGCACAAGTTTTCTGTGAATAAGTATCGTCACTCAGCAACTAACGACTGTATCATTTACACTTATGAATATTATGAAGACTCTAGTTCATACATGCAAGGGCTTCTTCCAAGAAAAGCACATTCAACCTTATTTGGAAATCAGTGGAGGGTTATGAAGAAGGTCCCTCAGTAATACACTTGTTTTAGTCTCAAAAATGCTAAAAATGTTCTTTTTCAAAAATATTTTTAAAATTCCGATGAAAAAGTGGCTTCGGAAGGGATGAACTGTGGCAGAGAGGCTGAGAAGTGAGCCCTAACGGTGATGGTGATGGCTTCCTTGGATACAAAAGAAACACTCTGGGCATTCTCTAAAAGGACACTTGAAAACTGTGGAGCCTTACTATGAAGAAGTTTTAAGAAAACTGAAAACTACATTGATGACCAATAGGCAAAAAACCCACGGGGAAATATTTTCTCATCATGGTAATGCATCTGATCATTGTTAGAAGATAGCAAGTGTTGATCTGCAAGGTGTGTGTATGTGTGTGTCTGTTTGCTTGTTTATGTTTGTATGCTTGTGTACGTATGGCAATTTTACCCCATCAACCCTATAACTCACATCCTGCCTTTCCAATTTTCTTTGGGTTCCCACAAGTCAAAGAACATTTCCACTCAGACTCAGACCTCAAAAGAAGAGCTCACCAAAAGAAAAAGACAGAGGTCATGATACTGAATATATTTGGCTAGCACATGCTCAGTGTATTCTTAAATTGGATTTCTTAAATTGTGACATACATATGCCCACATAAAAGTGGATATAGGGACTGAGCCCTGGTGGCGTGGTGGTTGTGCGCGGGACTGCGGCCCTCTGGGACGGAGGTTCAATTCCAGCAGTGGGGCTGGGCCTCCTACTCCCACCACCGGAGAGCAGTGTGTGTGAGTGTGATCTGAGTCTCTGGAGTATGCAACAACTGCCCGTCATTCATGAGAACAGATTAAAATATCATTATACAATATAAAATATATATTAATGTTTCTATATCCACTTTTTATTTTTGGCATCACTGCTCTCCGGGGGTGGGAGTAGGAGGCCCAGCCCCACTGCTGGAATTGAACCTCCGTCCCAGTGGGCCGCAGTCCCGCGCACAACCACTACGCCACTGGGCCTCAGCCCCTATATCCACTTTTATGTGGGCATGTGTATGTCACAATTTAAGAAATCCAATTTAAGAATACACTGAGCATGTGCTAGTCAAATATATTCAGTATAATGACCTCTGTCTTTTTCTTTTGGTGAGCTCATCTTTTGAAGTCTGAGTGTGACTAACAATCCTTGATAATGACAATGAATTTTGGAATTTAATCATATGTAACTTGGTGGACAGAAAACAAAAGGGGGATTTTAGATTCATAAAACAGTCTTAAAATTTGGTAGTGGGTATGAGAAGAAGTAGGTAACTGAGGTGAGAAATAGTCATATAAAAATAGACAAAATATGAGAATGGACAAAATGTTCAAAGAATAGGTAGATGAATTGTTTTTTGAAACAACAGATTGGGTAATTATGGCCTCGCCTCTGAAGAACACTGAGATGAATGAAAAACAACAACAACAAACTGGGGACGATTTTATATGTTGCTTAACTTGCATAAACATGTAAAATGCATGTTCTTATATGTACTCTAACAACCCTGAGTGGCACTGTCTGGTATGTGCTGGACTACTAGCTGCCCTCACACCAGGCCCTCCATGGGAGTGGAGTGAATAAAGCTTTCTCAATAAATTTAATGGAAATTTTATTGAGAAAAAAAGCAGCTTTCTTTTAGAACTTAAATTTTATGTGTAGTATTGTCACTAAAATGGGTTTATCAGTAAATCTTGATAGTTTAAAAATTAAAACTACATTTAAATCCAAGGTTCATAGAGGTCTCTGGATTTAATGTGGTTGTACACGTATTAATGCACAAAAAGAGAGATTTTTTAAAATGAAATATAAAGTCTAAAATAATTAAAATTTTTACCATTGCATTAAATTGTCTCCACTTCATATCTTGCATCATTCTTTTATTTTATAACTGTAAGCTTATTCTAGTACAGAGAACCAACATCATATATTAAAAGGTAAAAGTCTGCATTTCTACACTTTAACATGTGAAGAATAAGTATTCTGGAACACTAATGTGTGTCATGTAATACAAGTACATAGACCAGGAGACAGGCACTTGAATGTAGCAAGGGGATACAGTGTACAGTTTGAAAGCAAGAAAGGTGTGCATCAGAATTGTATAACTTCACCAGATTCGTTCAATCTGTAGTCTAAGAAACGTGACTAAAAAAACAAAAAAAAAACAAAACAACAAAAAAAGAAACGTGACTATATAGATAAGAATGCGATGTCAAAGTTACAGCAAGAAGACTTACTAGTCACCTTGATATGCATCTATTGCCACCTCACTTGTTGAAACAAAGAGAACGTGAAGTATTTATTGATAAGTCCCAAAGACTACAGCCATCAATATGGATTTCTCCTCAACATCGGTAACAAACGTCCTCGCAGTTGGACCAAACACAAGGTCTCTGGTGGACTGAAGGCTTGACTGCTGACCACAATGTCATTGACTCACGTTCAGCAGCCCTCCCCCCACCCCCACTCCCCGCGCCCCCGCCTGCCAATAGCCACCGAGGGGAAAAGATGAGGCCGTTTGTTCCTGCAGAGACGTAGCGTATTCAGAGCCGCCATCATTTGATTCTTCCTTATAGAGTGGTTGGACTCTGCAACCAAGTGGAAGGCACTGGTTTGGGTTGTGTGGATCCACCGCAGCAGATGCAAGACTGAAGTTGTCAATATCGTGCTTTCATTGGACTTGAATTCATAGTCAACTCTCATGAAAAGCAGCAGATAAGAAAAATATGGGGCAAGTTATGTGCATGACAAAATGGCACAATGAAAAAGGGACACTAAAGAATAACTAATGCTTTTCAATTATGGTGTCAGGTAAGAATATGAAATATAACATGAACTCTCAGAAAGATGAAGGAAGTCCTGAAAGAAGTGCAAGCAGACTGTTCCTTAGGATGGAGGAGGAAGACATGAGATTTGGTGTCTTGTGGCCCTGCTCCCAGGAGGGAAGGTCCATTCTATGGTGAGATACTTGGTATCCATACTTGGTAAGACAATGATTTTGTGGAAAAAAAAAAGAATACCATAAATTGACACAGTGGTTGAAACAATGAAATTAAACTCAGCAATGTTTGTGAGGATGGCTTCTACCCATGACACTGCGCCAGGGACAAATAATATCAACACCATGATGCGATTCTCAATTTTTCAATTGCCGTGACTTTAATACTGTTTAATACTGTTCTGCAAGTTGTGGTGAACCCCCAACTATACAATTATTTTCATTGTTTTTCATAACTGTAATTTTGCTACTGTTATGAATTGGGCAACTCCTGTGGAAGTTCATTCAACCCCCAAAGAGTTCCTACCTCACAGATTGCGAACTGCTGGTACAGGGTGTGTGCATAAGTTTTTGTTGTTGTAGTAGTTTTAACCAGGAAGAGCTAAATTTTGAGAAGAGAGAAATAGCCTTCATAACACAATCTGTAGAGCTTCATAATACATGTTCAGGTGCATATAATGATAGTAAGTAACATTTAAAAGATAATTTTATTGGGGAATCAATACAGCTCTTATCATTCATATGCATCCATGCATTCATCCATTGTGTCAAGCACATTTGTACATTTGCTCCCATCACCATTTTCAGAATATTTTATTTCTGCTTGAGTCCTTGATATCAACTCCTCATTTTCCATCTCTGTTGCCCGCCAAACCCTTGATAATTTATAAATTATTATTTTCAGATGTCTTACACTGACTGATGTCTCCCTTCACCCACTTTTCTGTTGTCCATTCCCCCAGGTAGAGGATTGCATGTAGATAATGATGATCAGTTCCTCCTTCCTCCCCCATCTTCCCTTACCCTCCAGGGATTGCTTTTGTTATTTGTTCATTTAGATGTTCTGTATACATATGTATGCATGCATATAGAATTTAGATATTTCTACCAAAGTTTATTTTTATTACTCTTTATGACAATTTAACTTAAAGTATTACGTGAGGCAGAGGGAGTTGTTCTATGAGATGTAATTTTACATTGTATCTATAATGTTCTAAAGTGTTCATCTTACAAGCCAAGTACCAGTCGTGCAAGCCCACAGACACTCAGCTGGAGCCAGCCATGGCAACTGGCCTCCCTAATGATGACACCACAGAAAACCAGTGGGGAAAACTTACTCTGTCCAGGGGGGTCATTGGATAACATCAACTCAAGAGAATCGAGTTTGATTTGGTTTTTGACACTCTAGGAATCAAATGTTTTATACAACAGAAAATATCTTTATATATACGCTGTTTAAAGAAATAAACCTTTTGTATAAGAATAATGTCTTTTAGTGGTAAAAAAAAGACCACACAAAGTTTAATGTACATCACCACCCCCACCATGCATCCACTGCTATGAAGTTAATTCCAACCAATAGGGGCCTTGTAGGTCAGAGCAGAACTACCCCTTGGGGATTCCCAAGCTGTACCTATACACAGGAGCAGAAGATCTCCCATTTCTCTCAAAGACAAATGGTGAACTCGAACTCCAACTTTGTGGAAGGCAGCTCAGTTTGAAGCCCACTATCCCGTCTGGTTCCTTTTGTCCAAGGTACTAAACCAGAACCCAAGCACACTGCCTGCCCCCCAATCAATGCTGACTCACACAGATCTTATAGGACAGAGAAGAATTGTCACCTGGGCTTTCTTAGCCTATAAGTCTTTGTGAGAGCAAAGTCTAAACACCCGGCTATATGATAATCAGGGGAAGAGAATGAGAGGAACGGACAAATGACTTTGAAAAGGATTGATTTGTCTTTTATCTTCAAAGAAAGAGAGGTGTAGTTACACTAATTGGCTGGTGTCTATTTTATGGCCTTTATAAATAGACTGTAATTCCTTTTGATTCTATAATCACTAGTTATACAAACAGCATATGACAAGTCTGACAAGCAGTCTTTTTCAACATAAAACAGATAATACAGTGGCAAGTATGTTAGCAAGATTAATAAATCAAGGTTATAGCATTTGATAAATTATTTTCTTTCTTAAAAGGAGAAATTGTCTATGTTTATATGTTAATTCATGGATATCAGTATTGTGTTTATAGCTGAATATCAAATGTGATAGATTTATGCCAACATTTTTAACACATTCTTAGGAAGCTAAATGCATATTTTCTTAAAGTAAGCTAAACTAGAAAGCTATGTTCCCAAATATAAGAATATAAAACATTAAAATAAGAGGTTGATAACTAACATGAAAATCTGCTACTGGCTCTTTGACATTACCTGAATTCATTATTGGATTATATATAATCTACCTGAATTCAATAAAACATTAAGAAGCCATAGGAGAAGAATTCATAACTTAGTTGTGTCATATATGCAAAGTTCACAAGATTATTACAGCCTTGTAACTAATAAATTAATATCAATTGTCCATGCTAGAATATGTCCTGGAAATGACCCCTGTTGAAGCCAGCAGTAGATTATTATCTTTCTTTCTTTTCACACTTTAGTTTGGGGCTAGGGAGATCATCACTATTCAATATTTCTATTACATTAAAAACACAATTATCACATAGGGATCAACTTCATGCTGCTAAAACAGATGTCCCTCAGGAAGCAATTTCTGGCTCTGTTGGGCAAGGCAATCTATTGTTACCTGTACGATGATCATGGAAAGTAGATTTCTTCAGTCGAAATCCTAGCCTAGTATTTATTTGTGAAGTAACCTTGGCAAATTACTTCAAATCATTGAGTCTCCATTGGGGATAATAGCTGCTATCTTCCAGGGTAGTTGTAAAGATTTGTGAGGGAGCATAGAGGGGCAATCAATTAGAGTGTTGATAGCTGGTTGCCTTAACAAGTGGGGGTAATTATCATCATGTGTAGTCTTTTACTCTTTCTTTTTTCTTTTTTTTTTTTGGGGGGGGGGCATCACGGCTCTCCGGCAGTGGGACTAGGAGGCCCAGTCCCACTGCTGGAATTGAACCTCCGTCCTAGTGGGCCGCAGTCCTGCGCACAACCACTATGCCACCAGGGCTCAGCCCTACTCTTTTTTTTAATGTCAAATGTCATCTTCATATGAAAAATAGTCAAGAGCTAAATAATTTCCTTTTCCAGTACCATTGGATATTATCTCAAAAGGCAGAGAGAAAAGAAGAATGCTAACAAATGCATTTTTTTTCTTGAGAATTCCCCAACAGAGCCACCAGAGTATGTGGTCAGAAAGCCATGTTGCAATGGGATCCACGTAAAGGACTTCACCAGATCTTCTACAAATATTTCTACAGCTTTAGGTTCCATCACACTGTCTGCATGTACCGGCTATTATGCTCTAGCTCCCTGACATTTCGCCTTTTTTCCTTGTCTGAGCACAATTCTAGCCATTGGGATTTATTTACTTGAATTTTCTTGAGAGTTCTATAAACTCTTAAGAAAAACAAATAACCCCAAAAGAAATCCCTTTATCTCCTAACTTTGTCTCACTTTCCACTTATATGTGCAATCCTCATATACATGTAGGCAAATGTATTTATATTTAATTTTATTGCAACTTTGAATTCTACTTTGGCGAAAAAATGCATACACTACACTACAGTCTATAGGCACTTTGAGAATACATAAAAGATGATGCTGGCATGTATTGGAATTAATGTGGGTTTTCCATAAGGTATATAATGACATTTAATCAAATCTTATTTTATGCTAACATTTATGGATTTGATGGCTACTAATACTATATAATAATTTTTTAAAATTCATGTTCAAATACTGATGTCCCTAGTAAAAATAACAATATTTGTTGCTTATCTTTTTTCATTCAAATGTACATAGTGTGATAATAAGGTAATATAAGTATATTTAAAGCAAATTAACATTCAGAATAATGCTTGCATTTTTAATGTCTCTAGAAAATTTTAAAAATATTTTTAATTGTTATTGACTAATTCAGGATCACTTTTCCATTTAACAAATTAGTTCATGATCATCTAGAGACATGAGTTTTATATAATACTTTGGTAATATATGATGAACATTATGCTTTCACAATATAGCTGGTTGCTCAGGAAAACATTTTGGTCATAATAAATTTAGAAGGAAAATTTTCCATAAGCCTTATATATCACAAGTCAGATTGAGAGCAAAACTATTGCTAATAATCATATACTAAATGAACTCTGGGTAAATAAATGTGTTGGATTTGAAAACATAAGTCAGTACAATCAGAACTCATCAGTACTCTTTCATTTGTGTCATAAATCAAATTTAACAACATAAAAGTTCTGAAAATGTGAACACTTTTTTCACAAATATTGATTGTAAATGTGGCTCCTAATTTTTCAACGAATCTTTAATTCTTAAAGTTTTTTTTTTTTTGTGGGGGGGCATCACTTCCTCTGGTGGTTGTGGGCGCTACCCAGTGCAGAGCCGTCGCTGGATTTGAACCGCCAAGCCGGTGGGCTGCAATCCCACACTCAACCACTCATGCCTCCGGGGTTCAGCCGAATCTTTAATTCTTTGCAGCAAAATTTGCCCAGGCTTTGCACATTATACAATACAATAATACTTCTCTTCAGTTGTGGTAGGCATTCATTGATTTTTTTGCTCAGAAGAAGTGTATGACACATAAAACTAAATTAATTTTCAATGTGTTCCTCTTGATTTTGGTTTAATCTGGTTTTTCACACTTGAAACCAACTTTCTGAGCTATTCAATATGCTCCTTCCTTTGCTAATTAAAGGTAGTTTCAGTTTTGAAGCCCAGCACCCTAACTAGTGCATACAGCAACCTTTTAATGCTACTGATGAGATATTTATTCCTTTGTCTACAAGGAGTCATGGGGAAATAAGCATTTCTTGATTTTGTTCACTTGTCCAATGCAGCGAAATATTTGACCTGGCTCTTCTAACCAGTTTTTGTAGCTACCAGAGAATGACAGATTTGAAAACAAAACAAAAACAATCAAATTCAGAATTTGATTCTCTACTGAATCTCTGATTACTAGCAACCTTGTAGGACAGGGTAGAATTGCACTTATTGGTTTCTGAGCCTGTCCCCCTTTATGGGAAAATGCCTTAATGATCTCGGGACTCCTAATGACTGTTTGCTGCTGCTGTTAGGTGCTTGGGAGTCAGTTCCAATCCACAATGATCCCATACACAACAGAATAAAGCACTATATAGTCCTACTCTGATGCCTGAGTCCATTGGAGAAACCATGGTGTCAAACCACCTCATAAGGGACTTTCTTTTTTGGGGCCCCTTCACTTTACATCTCCAGGGACTGTCCTGTGCAAAGAACATGTTCACTTTCATGTCCAAAGCACATACATTGAAGTTCTTCCACCCTGACTCTTAGGGGCACTCTGGCCATACTTCTTCCCAGACAAATTGTCTGTCTTGTCCTTTTAGCGCGTCCATTATCCTATCCCTATTTGTCAGCACCACGATTCCAGTGCAATGATCCATCTTTGGTCTTCCTTATTCAATTCCCAACTTTCACAGGCAAATGAGGTAATGAAGAATAGCATGGCTTGGATCAGGCACATCCAAGTCCTCAAAGTATTGTTCCTACAGTTCAATACTCTAAAGAGATCCGTGTAGCAGATTTACCTCATGCAACTATTCTTTAGAAATGTTTCCCTGATTCCATTAGCACTGATTGTGAATCCAAGCAAAATAAAATCCTTGACAACTTCCTGTCTTCAGAATTGGAGGAAGACTGATGAACCTGCAATATTCAGATAAAAAAGCCTTGCTTGCTGAAAGTGAGGAGGATTTGAAGGTCAAGGATTGAAGCATTCCACATGGAGTACAGCTTCTACAACTTCTAACAGTTTTCACTGTGTTTGCTAAAGTCCAGGAAACTCTTTGAGTCTGTAGGAGGTGATGATGAAAATTTAAATTCTTGGAACAGCAATTGTCACTGAACGAAGAGTGTGCATTTAATAGTTCATTAATGCTTCCATTGCTTATTAATAGATATGTCTACCTAATTTACAGTCACTGTGCTTTGCATGGATCAAAAAGCACATAGTCTGAGATAAACCAGTTGCTGTATAATGGCAGGATCATTACGCCCAAAAGATCAGGTCTGTTTCTCGTTTGCCTTTGAAATCATAAGGCATAATTTGGCAGGTTGAAAGCATAAAGTTGACAAGCACATGAAAACTTTCAGATTCACATGGTAGAACTAATGTCTTAAAACATCTTCAAAAGACTGGAACAGAAAAACATGATGGATAATTGGGGGAAAGGAGTCCTTTCCATCATAGAGATTCTTGATTTAGATTAAAAAGAAGTCACATGTCTGTAGATCAACCTGCCCTTTAACAGCACAACATAGTCCAGCCCTGAAACTTACCCTCCACCGAAATTGTTTGCTTCTCCAAGGGTGTGTTTCTCAAGAGAATGCATAGGCACAGAGAGTTAGCTTCAAGTGAATGGTTTATCTTATTTTTGTCATCTGGCTTCTACCACACCAGATATCCAGAATTATCCATTGTGAACTAGTATTTAAAACCTATGCCTAGAACTAAGTTTGGTAGTAGAGTTGATCATTTTTCAAATATTTCAGAGACATTCACATACTAGTAAGTAGGCTCAAGTTTAAGACATTAAACACCTTCAACAAAGAAACCAAATGAAATAAAAGTCTCATCTTTGTGTTAATTCTGGCTCATGGTGGCACCCTACTTGTGCTGGAGAAAAATCCTACCCATTTGACTTTCAATGGCTGGAGTTTAGGAAATAGATCAGCAAGTCTTTCTTTTTTCTCAAAGCACCACAAAATGAACTTGAGCTTTCAATCTTCAGATAATGACTGATTGAATTAACCATTTATATCAGCCAAGACCTCTAAAATTTTATGGCTACTAATGTAGGTAAAATTATTCACATCTTCACTTAAGTGTACTCTACTCTTCATCCCCAGTTTGGGGTGGGGGAGGGGCAGCACCAATAATAATAACAATATGTAACATAATAACATATAATAATAACCAATAATAATAATATAATAATAACCAATAATAACATATATGTAGCTCATGAACCAAAATTCAGCTAAGTATATGATTACCACTGTTAAGACCTATATAATTAAGTTTAATTAGAAAGCATACAAGAGGAAGCAATAACACGTGATACACCTAGAAAGTGTTCTGTGGATCTATTTGAGTCATATTTTAAAAGGCATATTGTTGATTATGTGATGTTTTATGTGCAAACAGCAGGCCCAGGCAAGAACACTTTAGCTCCATCCTCCATAAGCGGCAAGCATTAGAATCATGTTCATGACACTCCAATAGACATCACTAAATCATCCCTAAGCCCTTGGTGTTTGTGTTTGATATTTCATGGAAGAAAAGACTGGCTTAATTTCCTTCAAACTTTCACAGTTTGGGGAGGTTTTAGAGGATCCTTGGTGGTATAGTGAGTTACAAATTGGAAGGTTTTTAATTTTAAAGTGTTTTCCCCCTATTGTGGGAAAAATTAAAATAAAATTGCCACATGTCAATTATAGTGATTGCTTTAAATTCTTTTCTAGGACTAAAAGGATGAACTTAGAGGGCTTTTCTGTGCAAAAGTCCATTGTATTTATTTCACAACACATTCCTGCTTATGCAGGAACTGACTACAACATTAGCATCTGGGTTTCAGAGATGAGTATAGTACCTACCTTCAAGCAGGTCAAGTTCAAATGCAGACCATCCACAAATGAGCAGACGACTGTTAGTGCAGTACACACAGTCAGAGAGGGATGAATTTCAAAGTGTTGTGAGGGCCCAAATCTTTTTCAAAGTGATGACTATGAAAAATGAGTGCTTGCTTTACATACCCATAATAATCTTTCCAAAGTATTAATATTAATTACTTTTAGGGATGTAAGAATAAAAGCATGTCACCATATCCTTAGATTTCATAATCTCTAGGTATATAAAGAGCTGAAACTGTGGTCAGTGCTAGTGATGCGAGGCTTTTAAAAAGTGATCTATGTAATAGCTATGCCGAGCTTCAACATAAAATATATTCATGGTTATTAAGTGCTTGAACTATATCGTTTTAATGACTATATTCCCCTTGGTTTAATTTTAACACTAAAAAAAACCCAAACCTGACATTTTAAGTCAGCAAGGGAGACTCATTGTAGCTCAGAAAACATCCATCTGTTCTCAGTGCCATAATCGTTGAACACAAGTCTGCCAACTAAGTTAGTCACTGGGGACGATAGTGGTGCATCACCTTGTGAGACACTTGGTGATGAGTTACTGAACTGCCTGGCTGGATTTTGTAGAAGACTCATCTATAACAGTAATCCAAACATCAATCACTTGAGAAAATTAGCAATGCTCCAAAATACACACGAGCCACACTGTTAGTCGTGGGAAAGAAGTGGCTGATTTGGTCATTGTTTTGGACTGAGACTAGCTAGTTGCACTTGAACAAAAGCACATTCTTTATTTATATGTGATGAATGGAAACTCATGGAAGTTTTCTAAGTGAAGGAATTGGTGAGTTATCTAAACTGATCCTCATTTTATAGGTAAGGAAACTGACTTTGTAAATGCTAGTAAACTTACGAGATGTGGTCTCCAGGCTCACTTTGCCTTATATTTTGATAGTTCTTAGCAAATAGATTTTCGAAATACTTCTCATTAAAATGCAACTGTCTTCTGTTAAGGGAAAAATTACTCCTTGAGAGATGTAAAAACTACGTGTTTTTTCACACTTCTGAAATATGAAACATGCTGTGCTTTTTCCCGGAGTTTAAAGGACCAGTATATGCAAATAAACACATCAAATATACATGTTCCATTAAATATGCAGATATGTTTTATGGAAAAATGCGTGCATATTTGTATGGATTCAATTATATGCCCTCAAAACATGGGCTGTAAACCCTAACCTTCACACATGGGCAAGTGGAACCTAGGTGGTTCAAGGATTAAATATTTGTCTGCCAACCAAAAGATTGGTGTTACAAAACTACTCAGAGGTCTTATGAAAGAAAGACTTGGTCATTTAATTCTGAAAAGATCTGCTAAAAAAAATTCCTATGAGGCAGTTCTACTCTATCCCATGGTGCCACTAAATTGAAAAATCACTCAAGGACTCCTAGCAATAACACCAGGCCTGTGGATGTAATCCCTAGTAGGGACGAGATTTTCCTTGATGCATAAGTGAGTCCAAAACACTACAGGGTGGATTTTAAGTCCACTCCTTTTAAGCTATGAAAAGAGTGGATGAGGGCTAGAAGCAACTCCCTGGAAGTCAAGTGGCAGAAACTTAAAGATAAGTTTTCTTCCCCAAGCCTGACAGAAGAAGAGCCTTTACATAAGTTTGCTGCCTTGGATTTGGACTTCTAGGCATTAAGGCAAGAAAGCATTGCATTGTGGTTTGAAGCCAAGTGCTAGTGATGATATTTCTGTTAAAGAATCACTAAGGAATCATTAAAACACTTCCTGTCTCTGGTAGAAACCTATAGAACTCTGATGATGTCCATACCAAATATCAAGTAAGAAGACAATTCAGAACATATTCCTGTGAGATTTACAGGTTATTCATACAAACAACATGTGTGTGAACATTTCAATATGATCAGTAAATTGCTCTTAGTTCCCTTAGGAAAATCTAAGGAGGTCAGCAAAGTCCATTTTCATTATGTCTATTACATTTTCATCTTCTTTTTAAATTTGATCCTTCCCCTTTAATACTCATGGAAAATTACAGTTTATAATGACAGAAACATCACCTTTATTAAGGGTAGCATTGCATAATTGTTTAAATATCAAGATGTGCACCTATAAATGTTGACTTGGCTATAGCTGGGTCATAGATATATTTACATGAGTAGCCGCTGAGGCCGTTGATATATAACATATATCTCATGTGGTGATTAACCTTACTATATGAAAATCAGCACAGATCTTATTTGTTGACTGTTGATTGAAAGCTAGGACATTATTTTTATACAACAGTTTTCTTTATGAAATTGCCCATGTTGTTGTGCTCAGCTGCCATTGGGTCAGCTCTAGTTCACAGGGAGCCCATGACAACCACGGGGAAGGGACACTGTCTGGTCTTGCACCACTGCTCTATGGCGATCATGCAGGAGCTCATCCATACACTCTCATGACTGTGTCACTCTATTTTAAGGAGACCTGTCTCCTTTTCTGATGACCCCCTACTTTACCAAGCATGAAGTCACTTTCTTGGGGCGAGTTTCTCCTGATAACATACTCAAAGTTTTTGAGAAAGCAAATCTCACCATGAGTAGTATAAATTCTTAGCTCAAATGTCTGAGGCGTGGAAACATTCAAGGAGAGCAATGAGTTGACAATCTATAACTGTATCAAAGTTTATCTGAATTTACATCACTTCTGAGTTTATAGTTAATGCTTTTTAACAACTATTGCTTTCATAATTATTCGAATTTATTTTCTTTTTATGAAATATACTTACACAAGCATTACCTGGCTTTCCTGGGAAATATTTTATGTATGAATCTGACTTTACTTTTAGGTATGATGCAAAATATATGATAGAAGGCTTATATGGATTAAGGAGTAAGACTCAACTGCTTAGAGGTCTAATGTCATCACTTTGCTTCTCATGCTAATGAGAGAATATTCATTGCATGCATTATATTGCTTTAAAATTGCACAGTAATGAAAAATGTACTTTGTCATCTCTTAAAAGTCCTCTTTTCTTGAGCTAAATTACTTTTAAACCCTTAATTCTTAAAAACCAGCTATGATTTCTAAAAAAGTAACAGGTTTATTTAAGGAGTTGATGATCCGATAAATTCAAGAAATGTAAAGTACTACTGAAATACCTGCATCTTCGTTTTAAAATTAAAATGCACCCAAAGGGAAAATTGAGGCCATCTTTTTGTTCCTTTATAGATTTGATGAAATTACATGAAAGTAAGTGGTCTGTCTACCTTAAGTAATGTATTCCTAAACTAGTGTACTCTCTTCTTCAATGAAGCCAGTTATCTTTCTAGAAACAAAACTGCTACATCACCTAGCTTCCTCTTGCTCACAAGGGAAAAAGAGTGCTGTAGATCAGGAAGTGGTACAAATTACATCTCTTGATTTATTTTGTTGGGCTTACTTCATCACTGCTTAGCATTTACTGTGTGCTATTGCCGTGCTAATTTTCTGAAAATTACTTTTAAAAACCCAATTCATTTTGAAACATGATCTCTCAGCATAAAATGCTGCCGCCTCCCTTTAAGTGTCTAAAGAAAAACACCCCAAAGAGACAAACCATGTTTATTAATCCTTAAAATGAAAATCAAATCTGAACTCCTTTATGAAAGAATGCCATACATATGGAGCCATGATATCCATCTACTGAATGAAAGAATGTGTTATTTAATATAAAAAGGATAAAAAGGAGATTTTTAAGAAAAAAATTTAGCCATTTTTAAAATCAAGATAAACCTTCTGATTACTGCTATTTAAATGTTGTCAAAGCCACAAATAATTGAGTATTTATTCTTTAGAAATGATTTTTCTATTTCCATTAATTTTGTAGTTAGAGTTCAGAAGAGACAGCACTATCTGCACACTTTCACATTTTAACACATACACTTTAGTGACCGTGGTTCTGTTCTCCAAGCTGTGAGTCTGTCCTCACCCTCACGTAGGAATTGCCCATTAACATAACCTCATGGCCCCTCAACATTCCTATGTAACCTTTGCAGCTGCCATTGTCTAATTCCATACAGACAGCTTACAGAAGAACATAGTGAATGGAAGGCTTTTTTCTCCACTTAGTTTTTTTAAAGACCTCAGGATGTTGCTTCATCTTACAATGCCTTGTTTTTTTTGGGGGGGGGTACATATTATTATTTTTGGAAGTCTATCTAGGTAAGATAATTGTGAAGGGATATAATTGTCTGGAGGAGAAAACATTGGCACTGATGGTTCCAGGGGGACATGGGAAATGGGGGAAGAGAAGTGGTCTTGATCAACCCAGAGATAAGGGAACAACAAGTGAAGCAAAATCAGTGACAAGGTGGGTGTGAGAGAACTAATAGGAATTGAACAAGAGTAACGTAGCAAAGAAAAATTACTGAAACCAAAATAAAGATTGAGCATGATAGTGGGACACGAGGAAAGTAAAAGGAAATAGAGGGAAGAACAGGGGGGTAAAGGGCATTTATAGAGGTTTAACTATAGGCATGTACATAGGTAAATGTATTTATACATGATGATGGGGAAATAGATCTATGTGCATATAGTTACAGGGTTAGTATTAAGACAGCAGTTGGGCATTGGACCGCTACTCAAGTACTTCCTCAATGCAAGAACACTTTGTTCAATTAAATTGGCATTCCATGATGCTCACCTTCCCAACACGATCACTGAAGACAAATATGTGCATAAGCAAAAATGATGAAGGAAGATAATGGTGCCCAGCTATCAAAAGACATAATATCTGGTGTGTTAAAAACTTGAAAGTAGACAAGTGGCCATCAAGTTCAAAAGCAACAAAGTCCACATGGAAGAATCACTCCAGCTTGTATGACCACAAGGTGTCAAAGGGATCAGTTATATCAAGGAACTAAAAATCATTACATGTGTGCCCACCTTCCTGATATGATGGCTGACAACAAATGTGTACATAAACAAATGTGGTGAAGAAAGCTGATGGTGACTGGCTATCAAAAGATATATCATCTGGAGTCTTAAAGGCTTGAAACAAATCTAGCTCAGAAGCAATAAAGGCCACATTAATGAAGCACACCAGTCTGTGTGACCACGAGGTGTTGAAAGGATCAGGTATCAGACATCAAAGAACTAAAAATTATATCATTAAAATTGAGGAGGAGTACAGATTGGGGACCCAAAGCCCATTGGTAGGTAAAGCAACATCCCCTTACAGAAGGGTTGGATGAAGCAGAAGAACCCATTAAGGTACAGGGTAGCAACAATAAAATATGCAACTTTCCTTTAGTTCTTAAATACTTTCTCCCCTTCCCCCCCCCCCATTATCATGATCCCAATTCTACCTTACAAATCTGGCTACACCAGGGGATGTACACATGGGGAATTCAAGATAGATGATCCCTTCAGGACTAGTGATCAGAGTGGTGATACCGGGAAAATGGAGTAGAAAGGTGGAACCAATTGTAGGGATCTACATATAACCTCCTCTCTGTGATATGGACAATCGGGAAGTGGGTGGTGATGGGACATATTGGGCAGTGTATGATGTGACAAAATAATGATAATTTGTAAAATATCAAGAGTTCGTGAGTAAGGGGGAGTAGAGAGGGAGGGGAAATCAGAGGAGCTGATATCAAGGGCTTAAGTAGAAGGATGTTTCGAGAATGCTAGCAACAAATGTACAAATGTGGTTTGCATATAATAAATTTGATTGTGATAAGAGTTGTGTGAGCCCCCAATAAAATGATTTTTGAAAAAGAACCAAACAAAGAAACAAAATAAAACAAAACCCAGGAAATGTGTTTTTGAATTTAAAGATTATCTCTGGGCAATAGTTTCAGGATTTCATTAAACCTCTGTAGCTCCAGAAATTGTAGAGTCTATGAGAATCTGAAATTCTATGTTGCATTTCTCCCTTTCTGATTCTGTTCTTCTCTGAACTCTTTGACCAAAATGTACAGTACAATAGCCTGGTACCACTTAGCTCTACCTTTAAAGTGAGGGGGCAGTTTTCACAGAGGCATCCCTATCTTCCTACTATTTCAGTCTCTACATTTTCCTTTGTCATTCTAAATGATTGGAGACTAATAGTTATGGCCTTGATGGCTGCATTCAATGAAATAGGAAATATAAGAGAAGCGATAAATATTGGACCAAATAACTGGAAGTCTCACAAAACCATGACCCTAAAATTCCAAACCGAGGAGTCAACTTTCACGTGGTCTTTCATTGCAATCTCATCTGTTACTTTCCATTTTTCTCTGATCTATCCACCAAACAACTTCAAACCCATATTCATGTATATTAGGGAATGCAAAATCCAACAGCCATTGTGAAAGAGTATCTCAGTTCCTCAAAAAAACAAAAGTAACATTTTCGTTTGACCCAATATTCCCACACTAGGGAAGCTTTATTTACACACACACACACATATACATACACACATACACACACATATACACACATACATATCTGTATAAATGTGTATATATCCTGAAAGCACATTCTGAAAATGAATGTTCACATCAGTGTTTGTTGCAGCGCTCTTCAGAATAGTTCAAAGAGAAAATCACCTTAAATGCCCATCAACAGATGATAGACAAAGAAAATGTCATGAAAGAGTACTTCACTATAGTAACCTCTCCTCTTTATTCTGAATACAACTTTATACTTCTTCCAAGCTTGCACAGAGTATGTTGGAATTGGATGCTTCATGCAATCGTCTACTTCTTCTCACCTCCCTCCTAAATACCATTAAATTATAGGCTCACTTTTTGGTAAAATCTGTATTCTAAGTCAGTTTTTCCTAATCCTGCAGTGATCCTGTTGAAAGTAGATATAGTTTTCACCTGATGTATAACAAAATATATAAGTTTGAAAACATTGTTATAAAATCATAGAAAACTTTAATAAATAATATATTAAAATGTGATGCTATTATTTCTCTCCCTATCACACATCCATGTTTCTGTGTTTCTGAAGGTATCCTCATCTGTCTAACCATCCTTAAAAGGGTTCTTTACTTCTAGATTTGCGACATATCAGAATGTGCTTAGAATGCCTTGGTCTTCTTAAAGGTCTTTAAAAGTGGTCATTTTCAACATTCATCAAGTGTGGGTAGCAAAAAGCATGCAGTGGTAAGGTCAGGTAAGGGAGGTAGTATAAGGGTTTCCCAATCAAATTATCATAGGATAGTTCTTGTTTTCATCTGAGCAGTTTCCTTGTTGGGAAAGAGAAAAAGAGTCCTCTCCTGCAAAGACTGTTTTCTCACCAATGCAGCCTTCACTTGTCTTCAAACATCTTTATAATTATGCTCCATGATTGTCCTTTGGCATTTGAGAAAATCTATCAAGATTACATCTTTGTCATTCTCAAAATGAGTCACCAAACACTACTAAGATGACTTCTGTGTCTGAAGTTTAAGTGGTTGAGCATACATACTCTTCTAATTTAACCTTTCCCATAAGGTCAAATCACTCCATCCTTCCATTCCTAGTTCCACATCCACTGTTTTCTCCCATACCACTTTGTAACTTGCTGTGTTCAATAATTCATGGCAAATATATAACTAACAGACAAGATTCATAACTAAGGAGGTCTAATTTGAAAGCCCTGAGTTTGGAGTGCTCCTCTGAGTCTCTCTGCCAGAGTCTGTGTTGCATCTGCTGTCAAAGTTTCCAGTCCCATTAGACAGAGATCTTGAAGATCTTTTCCCAAGCACCCAGGGGCCTCGCACCTCTGCAGTACTGTTTCAAAGATGACTCATCAGAAATGACTCCTTTGCCCACCCCTTCAGAGCCAGAGGAGTAGAAATGTACATGTCTCTGGGTTACACATGCCTGACTTGCAGAATCCCACAAAATTTGCAGAATCCCATTTGGTAGTAGTTAGAGAGATTTGAAAAGAAGAGATATATTAAGATATTTTATTCCATTACAGAAAATAACTGTACAGAATAAATGATGTAATCAATGTGCCTGAGTTGTACATGGAGAAATTTCTGAATTGGTGAACACTCTGCTGTGCATATTCCCAATTACAATAAAAAAAGAGTACAAATAAAAGAGGAATACCTTTACTTGAAAATATAAGAATGAAATACTCGACATAAGACATTAATACTCAATCAGAAAAAGTAAATTATTACACATTAGTAACTTTGTTTTATGCTTTCAAATGAGTGCAGCCATCTGTGATTTATATATAATGGAGTTTGTTTTTTTATTTAAGTTCTGAATATATGATACGCATACTTGACCTTCCCTTTTTAAAATTTGTTTACTTATGAAACTGTCAGTATGCTATTGTGTTTCTTCCATTACAAATAAAATTCTTCTTCTTTAATCATTTTATCTGGGGCTCGTACAACTCTTATCACAATGTATCCATCCATCCATTGTGTCAAGCACATTTATATATTTGCCGCCCTCATCATTCTCAAGACATTTTCTTTCTACTTGAGCCTTTGGTATCAGCCGCTCATTTTCTCCCTCCTTCTCCCACCCTCCCTCCCTCACAAACCCTTGATAATTTAGAAATGATTATTATTTTCTCATGTCTTACACTGATCCATGTCTCACTTTCCCATTTTTCTGTAGTCCATCTCCCTAGGAGGGGGTTAAAGGTAGGTCATTGTGAGTGGCCCCCCCTTTCTATCTCCACCTTGTCCTTCCCCTTCTGGTATGGTTACTCTCAATATTGGTCCTGAGGGGTTTCTCTCTCCTGGAGTCTCTGTATTTCCAGCTCTTTTGTGTACCAGTGTACATCCTCTGATCTAGTCAGATGTGTAAGGTAGAATTGGGTCATGAAAGTGAGGGATTGGAGGAGGAAGTATTACAGGACTAGAGGAAAGTTTTATATTTCATCAGTGCTGTATTGAACCCTTACTGGCTCATCTTCTCCCTATGACCCTTCTGTAAGATGTCCACTTGCTTACAGAAAGGCTTTGTGTCTCCACTCCACATTCTCCCTCATTCATTAAGATAAGATTTTTTGTTCATTGTTGCCTGATACCTAATCTTATTGTCACCTCATGATCACATAGGTTGGTGCGTTTACAAGTAAAATTTTGAAATGATACCTTGATAGTTAGGTTTACATCATCTTAGCTGGTGCAGAATTCTCTCTGGTTCTCCAATTAACACATTAAAATTCCCCATGTCCTGGCCTAAAACAAGGTAATCACAACTAATTAATTATCAGAAGATTAGGGTCAAATATAACAATTTACTTAGGTCATAGCCATGATGTAATCAATTAAAAGGAAATTTCCTCTGGGCTGTGGCCTGCTCTCATTGTAAGTGGGTATCATGGAAGGTTGGTTTTCCTTGTACTTTGCTGGGACAGGAGTCCACATTCAGACTTGAAAAAAACAGCCTGCTCTTCCGCCTATTGAGTGTGTGAGTTTTCATGAACCTACCATTGGACACACTGACCTTGGATCCATTTACCTTTGAGATCACCAGTCTGTCACCTTCCTACTATTCTGGGATTCATCAGCTGCAAGAGGTAGGAGATGCCTTGAGCCTAGCATCCGACCCACAGACTTGGAGCCTAGTCTTGCACTTGTCCTCTTCTAAAACAGCAGGAGTCATATTTTTGATATAAAATTATCTCTACATAGGCATCTATAAGCTTCACTGGCTTTATATCTCTAATCAACCTAGTCTAAGACAGACATTGTAAACAGGTTATTGGAACATTCAATGGGAATATATTTTATCAATGTAGTATTTCAAAATTGACATAATCTCAGAACACTATCATATATCCATAGGGAATACCCAAGTACTAGTCTTAATCTTTACTTCATTTGCTAGGTCCAAATACAAACCATTTCCACATTACAGGTTATTACCCTTAATATGTTAAGTTTGACATCTGTCTTAAATTAAATTTGTAGTGAAGTCAGAACAGGCATATGCATATGTTATTCTCAATTAGCTTGACTGTAGTATAAGAAAGCAGTCCAAGTTGTGCTCCGGATTAAGCACAGGACTCTGAACCACAAGTCGGCAATTCAGATAATCAGTCTCCAGTCACTCCACAGAGAAGTCTCTGCTCCAGTCGAGGATGCCGGTATCAGCAACCCAACAGCCAGTTGGGTTGGGTTGGGATTGTAGAGTATGTGAGCTGTCCTGGTGGAGTACTGAATGATTAAGTCCTTTATAACTCACTGAAAGGCTAGAAGTTTGAGATCCCCCCCCCCCCGGCCCTGTCTCTGCTCCTGTTCACTGGAGAAAGATGTGACAGTCTGCCTCTGCAAATATTAAATCCTTGACCACCCTAGGGGGCAATTCCACTCTGCCCTTTGGAACTCTGTGAATCAAAACAACTCCATGGTGTTTTGGGTTTTTTTTTTTTAAATGTAAGAAAGAACTGAAAGGCTTTGGTCTGATTTAAAAGGGTTTGGTTTAAAGGTTTTAAAGTGAGGACAAATTTACATAATATTAAAGAATCAATAGGAGTACCCTCTCAAAACTGGGGACTTATTTCTGTACTTAATTCTTAAGTACAAGCAAGTGTAAGAGGGAAACTGTCAGTGATGTGTAGCTAGTTGTCTTTTGGGGAAAAATAAAATGTATATTGCTTTCCTAATCTGATACAGTAAGCTTAATATAGTACTTTTGATAAATCAAATAGCAACTTTTTCAAAAACATCATCTTCCTAAAAAATACAATGCTGACCAGTTAGTAAAGAGTGCTCTGAGGTAAAAGACTATACAAATGCATACAAAACAAAAGCAGAGAGTGAGAGAGAGGACCACCTGTTTGGTGGTCAACTTGAGGATAGTTGCTGAGTTGGTGGAGCTGAGTCAGGCTGGGCGGGTCTTCTGGGCACAGGAGGTTAGGATATTCAGCCAAACGCTGTGTATGGAAAGAATCTGTCACTGCTCTCAAGAGCCACAATGTGCCGCACAGTCCTTACCCAACATACTCTGGAACTCATCTGAGAACAAGTGAACTGTACCGACAATCACTTGCCACACAAACACACAACCTGGAAACAACCCCAACGAATATTTAATTTTTAAAGTGATTCCAAACTGTAGCTAAATACAGGTAACTTTATAGAACATTCTGTAAATCTCCAGCTTATAGCTGCAGTCAAAGTTTCCATCAATACCCATACGTTTATTTATGAGAAAAATGAATTCAAAAACCATAGAAATGGTGATAGAGAAGACACTATGAATAAGATGCAGAGGAATCAAGAAGCAGAAAAATCAGTGAAGATCAAGATTTGGGGATCTGAAATTATTTAGCACATTGAAATTTAGCACATTTTTTCTAATGAACACATTGAAAAATACATTCAGAAAATTAAACAGAATGAAAACATGAATAAAAGAAGTGTTAAGGCCTAAATTATGTCCTTCCAAAGTATGTGCTGAAAGTATTATTCCTGTGCCTGTAAATAGTATTCTGCAAATAGAGACTGTCCTCTTATGTCAGTGAGGTCAGAGGAGAATAGAGTGAATCCTAAGCATGATTGCTAAAGAGAGTACCACAACTACAGGGTCACATAGAGGTAAGGGATATCTCGTAAAGTTTGGCCAATAGAGTGCATGCGTTCATAAACCCAGGATCTTCAAGGATTACTATTAGCTACTGGAAACTGACAGAGGCAAAGATAGATGTTCAAATAGAACTATGCCCTGAAATCATGCTTCTACCCACCAGGATTGTGAAGAAGTATATTTCCACTCTTTACAGCCATTCACCTGTGACAGGTTTGCTATGGCAGCACCAGGTATTTGAAATAGAATGCAAATGTAAAATACTCAAGTCTATTTTAAAAAAATGAAAAAAATTCTAAAAGTAAAATACCTATTAAAATTAAAATGTTATACTAATGTTTAAGAAAATTAAACAAATGGAACGTGAACGTATTAAAATTATGTAGCATACAGTCCCCAAAGGGAAAACATATGGACAATACAAAAGAAAATTAAGAACAATGAGGATAAACAATGATGAAAAATCCAATTGAATTTCCAAAAGAAGGTACAGAGACTGGATCAGAGCAATATTAGCAATTTTGATAGCTAACACTTTTTAAGAGTAAATAAAAGAACCATTTGACTGACTTAAGAAGTGCAAGCCATACAGGGAAATTAAAAACTAAATATCAAGAACCGTCCTTGAAAAAACACCAGTTGCCATAGAGTCAACCTTGACCCTGGATGTATCATCACAGAACTGTGTTCTTTAGGATTTTCATGGCTGATTTCTGGAAAGATCAACAAGCCTTTCTTCGGAGGAGCTTCTGACCTTGACTTTCAGCTTTGCATTTAGAAGCGAGTACTTGAAAGTCTCCAATCAGCCCTCTCGTCCTCTCTCCCTGCCATTCATTTGATTCTGGGGTTAGTGAGTCTGTAGGCCAAGGTACAACTGTCCCTGTGAGTTTCTGAGCCTACTTCGCATCTCAGGAGAAGAAAAGTCAGTCTTTCCCCAGCAGAATGGCTGATTCAATAGCTGACCTTGCAGCTAGCAGCCCGACACACACTTACTACATCTCCAGTCACATTATCTTAAAATGTTCAAACAAAAGAAATAGAAAGGCATTTACTGAAATATCCTTTAACAACATTGAGAGTGAGATTCCAGGCATCTAAACATGAAAATATCATATATTTTATCACCCAAAAAGGAGAAGTATTATGTACAGGGCAGCACATAAGGCATAAGTGGCTATGGTCTTCAGTAAACTGACACCTAATGTTAATCATAACCATTAGCAAATAGTAATTGTCATCACAGGTTGCCCTTCTCCAATAAAAATAAAACCAAAAGAAGGTCGAATTAAATCTTCGGTATGTGGAAAGAAATAATATGAATTGAAAGTCATTTACAAAAAGAGAAATAAAGATATTTTATTAGCTCCCCATTTCTCACCAATCTCCCTTACCATTATTCCAAGGAACCACTAATTCAGTTACTGTCACTAAAGATCTACCTTTTCTGGTTGCCATAAACAGAAAAACAATAAGAAACAAACAAACAAAAACTAACAAAAATGCCAAGATAAAATAAATGGCAATCTAAATTGAAAAGACAGCAGAAAATGTTAAACACCAGAACCACTTTAAATGGATTATTATGGAGCTAAGAACAGTGAGTATAAGAATTAAGAAAATGTTATAAAACTGATTGCAATGCTTATTGCACAACTCTTCTTGATATCACTAAACTATTGAATTGTACGGTACATGAACCCTATGCCAATAACACTGTTGGGAATAAAAAGAAAGACATTTTAGGACAAAAATTAAACATGAGCATATTTTTACAGAAGAAAATCTCCCTTGAGTGCTCAGCTGCTCCCTCCCATGGTCCCTTAGCCTGTCTCTGAGAGCCATGAAGGCCACCTGCACTCTGCTTCACTGCCACCCCGTTCCTGGCCAAGGCCTGGCCATGTGTCTTCTTTCTCTCTCCTGGTCTCCAAGCTTCAGTGTCTACTGACTCCACCCACCACTCGAGACAGGGATCTCACATGAGTTCCCCGGGTTGCTGTTCTTTCTTGATTCTGAGACGGCTGTGGTAAGGAGAGGCATGGTAAAAGTGACCGGTCCCTCTATAAGAGTTTCATTATTTGTACAATCCCATCAGTCATTGACGCACTGGCACAGCAGCTGCCATAATAGACTATGGCATAGGAACACATATTGAGGATGTCACAGACTTGGATGATGTTTCATTCTACGGCTCCCAGAATCATCATGTGTCTGAACCCGGGTGATGGAACCAGACAACAACAATAACCCTTTTTGTGCTTCATGTACTGTCATTGTATGTTTATGTCAATCTATTAATTTTTAGTAGTTTGAAAATTATGCAATAATTTTGGCAACTTTATTGGCTATTTCCACTAACAGACCTACTTAGCTAACTAATGACAAAATATATACTCCTGTTTTCTTCTCACATTAAAAAAATATAATTCCCTTATATTCCTTTTTATTTTTACTCACTTTAGCCACAGATTTTAGGTTTTGAGTAGCCTCACAACTTAATATAAATGATTATGCATATGATTATATTCAACGATTATTGGTACTTTGTCTATATGAGAAACCATTAATGTTTCTCATATATTTTTCATGGTTTCCTTAACATATAACTCATATATCATGAAATTCAATAGTTTAGTCATATTAAGAAGAGCTGTACCATCACCACAATCAATTTTGGAATTTATTCTTTCTCTTTATTATTAATTTTCCATCACCGCTATAATACATTCCTTCCTGTGTCCCCAGAAAACCACTTATCCAGTAATTATCTCTATAGATTTCCCTATACTGGAATTTATATACAAAAAAAAAAAAAAAACATGCCCACAAAAAAAAAACAAGCTAAGAAAATAAGAGAGTAAACTGAGAAAAACCTCAATAGAGAAGTAGAAAGCATTAAAAATTAGAACAAATTTAAAATGGGTCAGAGAAGTGATCAAATGATAAATTTTAACCCAACTGCATCTGCTATAATCTACGTACCTGTACACTCTGCATGACAACATGGCTCTTCACGTCCCTAGTATATGATCAGAGGGAAGTCCCTGGGGCTTTCCTTAATTGATGTGTTTTCACTTCACCTTTTTTGCTTTAATTGAAACAACCTTAAATGGGTCAGAAGGGAGATCAAATGATAATGCATTATATTTAACCTAACTATGTCTGCCATGACCCACTCTTTAGTGCTCTCTGTTGGATTACAAGCTACTGACATCTCTCAGCGATGGTCAGAGGCCTTCACCAAAGTTTTAAAACTAATGTGGGCCCTGCAAATGGAGTTTGTGCTTTCGGGGGTGGGGGGCATCACTGCCCTCTGGTGGTGGGAGTAGGAGGCCCAGCCTTGCTGCAGGATTTGAACCTCCATCCCAGTGGGTCACAGTCCTGCGCACAACCACTACACCACCGGGGCTCAGCCCGGAGTTTGTGCTTTCATTGCAGTGTTCCTAGCCTTCTTCACGTGTTCACAATTTAAGCTCTGATAGCATTCCCACCTTCAAATTTGAGTGTCTTATCGATAATCCTTGAATTACACCAGCTGATGCACTTCTTGCATGTGAATTTAGGTGATGCCTTATGCAGATGCCTGACTGAAGACAAGTCCTTAAGACCTCAGACACTATTCTTTCAGATAGCTGGGCACCATCTAGTTTATTCTACACAATTTGCCATAGAAATTATATCTTCAGTGATCTCTTCATGAGATGGAGCATCAAAAAAAGCCATGTCATAAGAACTAATTGTTCTTAGATTGGGGTTAGAATCAAAGGCCGGGCCCTAACCCATCCATATATCTATGATTTATATATGTCTCTGGTTCACCTTAAAAACATGATTGTCCTTTTATTTTTGAGAACATTATCAATCATTCCTCTCAGGCATAAGGTAATTATATTGATTTACCAATGGCTCATAATTGAAAACACTGTTGTCCAAAGGACATTCTCGAAGTATAGGCCACCTAAGGACCTCATTACATATTGTATTGACTTGTATAGGTTAAGCTATTAATTTTAAGTGACTGTGTACTTTTTACACAAACAATGTGTGTTGGTGATAGGGCAAAACTTTTAATAATATTCATTTACATTGGCAGAACTAAGCCCATCAGCTTAATACATGTCACAATAAATCAAGGAGGAAATTAAAATTGCAAATATATGGTGATCCCAGGCCATATTTCTTTGTGCAACCTTAAGGCAAGTAATGTGAAACATAATCCATTTATATACTTTGGTATAGAAATCATCTGTTTCTTCTCACACTAGGGAGTTTCGGGGCTACAGGTGAGTTTGAGGTGAAATTCAGTTCAGTTATTGAGGTTTCTCCCCATTGAATCTTTCTGGTGTAGTCTATGAAGGATAATATGCATCTGGAAAGAACAGAGTCTAAAGTCCCAGTAGTCTACAGCACATGACCTAGGTCACAAAATGTTGTGTAGAAACTAGATCAAAAGTATCCACTTAGGAATTTAGTATCATGCATATTCTTTCCTTGGGTTCTATATAAGTATTTTTATGCATCTTTCCCAATGGGAGTATGCTTAGTCCTCTTTTCCCATCAAGATAAATGTAATTGCCTTCTCTAAAACTTATATTTTTTACCCAAGCCCCCACCAATCCATCTTGACTGTAATTTCAAATAAGGTTCACCTATAGTGCCTGCTCAATTGTGACCTTGGATAGTTTTGTATGGTAACAACTGAGTAGTCTTTTCCCTCTCTCCTTATCTTGAAATCTGAGGCGAAGTCTCCTTTGTTGAAATGTTTTGTAACAATCCAAATAGAACAAGAGCAAGTGTGTATGTCCATGGGTACAGATGAGAGCTCAAAACACTGGGAATCCAGGACAGGTAAGTCCCTTGGGACCAATAATGAGAATGAGGATACCGGGAAGGTGAAGGGAAGGTGGAGTAGAAAGGGGGAACTGACCACAATGATCTGCTTATAACCCCTTCCCTGGAGGATGGATAATAGAAAGTGGGTGAAAGGAAACATTGGTTTGTGTAAGACATGAAAAAGTAATAATAATTTTAAATTATCAAGGGTTCATGAGGCAGGGAGGGAAAAATGAGTTAATACAAAGGCTCAAGTAGTAAGAAAATGTTTTGCAAATGCACATGGCAGCAAATGTACAAATGGGCTAGCCACAATCAAGGAGTGGATATTTTGTGGTAAGAGCTGTATGAGACCCCCATAAAATGATTAAAATAATAATAATAATAAGTAAAGGGAAAATAATACGAAAGAAAAGTGTTTTGTAAGAAGGATATATTAGTGGTGATGATGTATGTTTCCTAAATACTAGGTAGGCTGTCTACCTCATTGCTTTGGAGACTAGATTAGAAAATTACATGACTCCTCAGATCTTTTTTATAACAATGAATTGTTCACCAGGAACACAATGATAGTTGGAAGTCACAAAATGAGAGTGGATATTGGAAATCTCTAAAGGAACCAGAAGAATGACCTACAGAGGTGATCAAAGGGAGAACCAAGGTGACTTGCATTCCAGACATTTTTGCATACTCAGAATTCAACTACTCTCAATGAAATCTGCCCTTATATAAAGATAGATGATTGTTTAAGGGTTTAGACATTTTTCCATCCTTCTATTCTACAATGATATACTAACAAGTAACAGTTCGTAAACCTACAGGTCTCAGAAACATCCACTGAGATGGAAAAAATAACACTGTGGCAAAGTCCTGAGAACTCTTCATGATATTCCCATATACTTGTCACCCGTTAGAAAGGGGTTGTTCTGGTTTCTAAGGATATGTTTACTGTGCTTTAAAAAATGAAACCAGATAGGTGTGTGGGGTGGACTATGGGTAAATTGTGATTGTATTAATCCTGACTTCTTTTCATAATTTAAATAAATTTGCTTGACTTAAGTAAAGAATTTATACATATAGACCTATAAATGCACACCAAACACATTTGCAAATTGTATATATATTCAAACCATTGAGCTATATATTTCCCTAATTCTATTACTCTGTGAGATTCAGTTTATTAATGGGAATTGAAACACTCTCATTTGCAAAGAGAGTATGATGTGAAATGGCTGCAGCTTTAAGATTCCTTAGGGATGAACTAAGAGACAGTAAATTTTAGAACTGCAAAAGGACCTTAGGGATGATCTCTCCCAATCCCTCATACTGCACATATAGAACTTGCCTTTGCAGAAACAAAGTTACATACCCAAGATTACTCAGCTAGCCAGTAACAAAGCAGTGATCATTGGAATGAATCCATGGATCTCAGTGCTAGTCTTACAAAGAAATTCTTTCAACCGTTGCCCAAATCTGTTGTCCTGCTGCATTTTTAAATATATATCTAATCCTGTAGACCTGTTTATGAATGATTATTTTACAACCGCAATTTATAAACAGATAACAGCTATAGCCTGTCTGACTAGAGCTTCTATTCAGTCATACCCAGATAAACGTAGATACTGTTTCAGGATTATCAAAAATACACAAAGGTAGATTTATTCTACTGTCAAATACAGTGTCCCCTGGTTTTCATTACCAGAATTAGAAACATTTCTTGGTAATGTTTTTTACAAAAAGTATTCACAGATGGTTGTACAACATGATGAGAGTAATTAATGTCATTGAATTGTACATGTAAAAATGTTGAAATGGCAAATTGTTTGCTGTATGTATTTATAGTCATCACAATATTTTTTTTCCAAAATATATTCACAAAACCCTAGAAGAGAGGTTATCACATAAGTAAAAAGGACACTCTAGCTCGATGCTCCCTTAGCTAAGTCTGGAGTAGATCTACTCACGGCACTGATGTGGACAGCAGAGGGAATGTTGCAATGAAAGTTTGGCACAGGGTGTTCTGACCCTGTGAAGGCTTCTTGGACACCGCTGACTCAAGCAGCAGGAAGCAAGTCTGGCTGTAGGTCTTGGTACAAAGGAAGAGGCAAAGCTGAGCCAAATGGCTGGAGAAATCGATGCTTCGCCATCTTGTTGACTAGAGAATTTGTATTGCAAAAAGAAACTAGGGCATTCCATTGCTTGCATCACATGACTAATCTACATGGTCATAGAGTAAACATTTTAAAATAGTTTGTTTGTGGAGAGCAGTGGTTTACAGTCGGGACAGCAACTCTATTTTGAGTCTTGAATTAATTTAATTTTATTTGAGCTAATTCTGACCATTAACCAGAAATGTAAACAGCCATACTCTCGGGCAGTGTAAAATAGGCCAGGCCAGGGAGGGATATTCTTGCTCTCAGACTTGCCTGACTGTACCCTGAAAGATTTAAAGATCCTTCGCACCTAGAATTTGAGCTGCCAGGTCCACATGGAACTGAGTCATACATGACCATCAGGAAGCACAATAAACAGAGGCATTCAGTAAACATTTTCAATCTGTAATTGTGCACATATTCTACTTTTGGTCCATCTATATAGTTTTTCCCATGGCAGTGCATAATTGATCTGTAGCCAATCATGATTTTATGTGATTTCCTTAAGACACAATTATGTTCTTATGTTGGTGGTCTCCCTCATGTAGATGATTTATCCATCATTGATTTTTGTCTTGGTTAGGCTTACTACAGGGATTTCTAAAATGTTTTAATTCAGGATGTTTTCCCTCTAAGACAATTTCAGATGTGCATTAGAAAATAATCACTCAGAATCTCACTGGATTCGAGAAAGTTATGTACAATTTTGACTTTACTAGTAAAATAATGGCAAATTTTGGATTAGACATGTGGAACAATACATAATGCTTAGTTAATCAGTAAATGTTAATATCTCTCTGAAATCTTGAATTTCAATACTTGGATCAAAGTATAAAGATAATTTCAAACTGGTGTTTAAACTTCTCCTTATTTCTTTGTGCCACCACTTCATGTTCATGAGAAGTAAAGAGATCATGCTAATTGACTATGAGTCAAACAACTGGCTCCACTGAGTTAAGCTCCTTCCATCAGACATTACAGACAGGTGTGTTTTTGATGTGCAGCCTCCGCCTCCCTCTCCTATTCGTGGTAAGCAGGATTGACAGGATCCTGGGAAAACAATCTGCTCAATGAAGTAAATCATGCTAGAGGCCATTGTTTGAAATGTTCCTGAAGGAAAATGCAGCTTGAAGCCAAGCTTTCTGGTGGTAAATTGTGAATTTACTGAAACTCTCTAAAGTTGGGTAGCTTCTGGTTGCCAAACAATTTTATTTTCTTTATAGAACTGCAGTGTAAACGATATCTCCCTGTAAATATACTTCAGTTCTGCCAAAATTCAATTTAAAAAGAGGCATACTCTAGAACATGTGTTTTCTGCCCTCTCGCCCCCTTGTGAAGGAGTACCTCAAGCTACAATTGAGTCGGCCCTATTCATTTGAGCCTTCTATTTATCAATACACATCCTGAGCAGCAATTCATTGTCAACATCTCCTGAAATTATTTTGTGAAACCCTTTCCAATACACTGTCCCTGCTTATTGAATTGACCAAGCAACAACTCTTTAGGGGACTTTAAACCTTGCTGTGGACAACATTGGTTTATTGGAGACTAGGTGCTATAAACAAACCCAGAGACCATGTTTCTTATTACACTTTTTTCCTCATGGCACCTGCGTACAAAGATACCATCTTTCAAGCATACATGACTGGGCTCAGAGATTTGGAGGTTTGGATGCAATTATAGCAAAAGATTCCTTAGAAGACCGTTCTTAGTCAAGAACAAAGTATCTTTACTTAAATGTAAGAAACCTGCATTCCTTGAAAGGTATCCTGAATTCCACCCAGAATGAATGACATGGAATAAACATAGATCTAGGGTAACTTAAGGAGTTCAAGAAGGAAGAGAGTATTTTGAAACTAATTGTAGAAGCAATTGTACAATACTGGCAAATGTGATTGAACTATGGAATAATATTAGCTCTCAATCATTTACCAATAATAATATTAGTCTTGGCTTCCAATTTTGGAAAACATATACCGACTTTTGGCAATAAAATGAGATATGGCACTGAGAAAAGCGTTTAATTTTTTATAGATTTACAGTAGAAATAGTAGCTAAGAGAGTTCAGAAGCACAAATGTTACCTAAAATCAGAATTCCATCTATTGCCTTTTGTGTTTGTTTTGAAAACATTTATTTAATAATAAACTTAAAAAAAATCAAGATTAAATTTGCCAAAATTTTTAAGTAGCTATATTGCAAACAGAGAGCCCAAATCTGTAAGAATGTTGTAAGAAGCATGTTGTAAGAAGCATTGAGATTCACTTTTATAAAGTGGTTACAATCAGTTTTTCATGTTCAGAAATTTCTTTAAGCTACCTTTTTCCTTTTAGCCCCCCTGGCCAATAAAATAGATGGATAAGAGTCTGTTTAAAAGTCTCTTCTCTGAAGTATTACACTTTACATAGTTAATAATAGTTTTATATTTAAATTGTCAAACAGTGAGTACAGTTTATTATTACCTAAGTGACCTTCTGTGAGATTTGTAGCTATGCCTTCAAGATGCATTCTCTCCTTTGGTTCATAAGTGCTGAAAGTATATGACATTAAAGACAAACGTGTGAAAACTACCTATTATAAAGATTCCTGATGAATGTTTCACTTGTCAAATCCACGGGTATATTTCTGTGAGAGCTAGAAGAAATAATGTTGCCAGACCTCTGGGGTAAGCCCTGGACTGCTATCTGACAAGCTGCGGGTTCACACGCACCGACTTCTCCGAGGCAGCACTGTGAGGCCCTTCACGCTGTGAAGAGCTACAGCCTCAAAGGAAGCGGCCTGCTCCGCCCTTTAGGGAAACTTGGAGTAACTGAGTAAAACAAGGCAGGGAGCTTGGTTTGTACAGTAATGCCAGTGAACAGTAACAGAGGAGGGCGCAGGGGACGTTTGACGGGGCCCGCCATTGTCCTTCGCATTATGGTTTGTGTAGCATCTATGAGAGATGGTGACTGGGGAAGGAGTGTGTACTTACCAATCAGGCTGCTCAATGGAAGGCGAGCAGTTTGAACCAACGAGCTGCTCTGGGTCGGAAAGATGAGGCGTTCTGCCCTGGAAGACTTACAGCCCTGGAAACTCCCTAGAGCACTTCTGTTCCCTAGTGTGCTATGAGTCCCTTATAATTTAGCCGACGGCAGTGGGTTTGGTATGGTTTCTGGCATAATAAACAGCAGATAACCTTTTGATGTTCCTAGATGCAATCCAGTTAGTTCAAACTTTCAGGGAGCCTATGCACAATGGAAAAAATAGTGCCCAGGCCAGAGCAGTCCACACATATATAAGGATATTGTTGCAATCACTGTGTCAATCCATGTGATTGAAGATCCTCTTTTTCTCTGACTCTCCAACAAGCCTGATGATCTTCACCAAGAAGTGCTTCATATTGACAAAGGTACAAAGCAGGTGAGATGATGTATCACCAGTCTCATATCTAAGGAGCATTTTAGCTATATGGCTTTCACTGTTGGTGCTGCAAGTTCACGGCATACCATTGAAAGCACCAATTGTTCTTCTTTCTTCCTGACTCATTGTCCAACTTCCACCAGTATAGAAAGAACCTGAAATCACCAGGACGTGTGTCCAGCACATCATACTACTCAAACTGACATCTCTGATCAAATGTATGCACTAACTCCCAATGCCAAAGATAAATAAATCTAAGAGTTTTACCTTTTATATAGTCAGAAATAGACCCACCATGCAATCAGAATATATTGACAAGTATTGGATTGAAAAAAAATTGAAAATAAAGAACAATCAGAGTTAGAAATGTATCCTTTACAGAACTTACACAGGAGACCACAAGACAGATGTTTTTAAGATCAAAGACTGATGCACTTGATGGATATGGGTTTTTGTTTGTTTGTTTTTCATTAACCAAAATGGGGACTATAAATGTGGACCTCTAGATATGAAATACATAGGCATAAAATATACTACATCTATGAAAAGGGATGATGAAAAAGCTTAATATTATCATCCAGAACAAAGCTGGGGACTGACAGATGATCAGAGTATCAATTTCTCATATATAAAGCCAAATTGAAGCAGAAGAAAAAATAAAGTTCATGAAAGCAAACATATAACCTGAGCATACACCTCACCAGAACTTGGAGATCATCTCAAGATTAGATTTGAAGCTTTGGATTGTAATCACTGAATTCCTGACCAGCTGTGGAATGATATGAAGGATATAATAATGAAGAAAGCAAATATCATTAAAAACAAAAAAGGAAAGAAAGAAAAGACCAAAACAGATGTGAGAAGATATATGCTCTTGAATTTAGAGTAGCTAAGTATAAAGAATAAAATGATGGCTTAAAGGAGCTGAACATATGATATCACAGGGTGTCTTTTGAAGATAAATTATAATATTACAATGAAATATGTGGAGTTAGAAAGGAAATAAGTTTTCCTCAAGATAAACTTTTCAATTTGCTATAGACAGTGATTCACCTTGACACATTATAGGAAAGTGGAAACTCTAATCTATGAACCAGTAAGATAGTAGAGCCCCAGAGGCTGGAAGACTGCACTGACTTTGGTGCAGATTACTTCCGGAGAGTGGATGTTGAATTTTACAGGTAGCTTTATCTGGAAAAGGCCTGCCTTCTACGTTGGTAGACGCCAAAAGACCAATGTTCTCCCAGATTCTGATTTCTCAGCTATGTTTGAACAACTCATATAAATTACATAGAATTTACAGTCACTCAGACTTTGGATAGGTATAATCAGTCAATTTGCAAACAATGTAATATTGGAGCTGTGCAGTATCCATCTTCCATTATGATGTGACCCGTTGAAAAGTAGAATCTTTCTGAATACAAAGAAAGATAGTAAGGTAGGCCTTTAGCAGGGAGTGGATGGACATACTTATTTTTTTACTTAAATTCTGAGGTGTTTTCCAAATCTTTATTTCTGTCAACAACAATAACAAAAACAACACACACACACACACACACACACACACACCAGCCTACATGTGAACATGGAAGAAGCCTATAGAGAGGGGTTTCAAAAAGTTTGTAGAAAAAAATAAATGAAAAAGATGATAGAATTCTTCAATGAGCTTTTAATTTAAATGTCCCTGTTTCTTAAGCTTAATGGGGTTTTGCTGTGGCTTCCATTGCATCAAGTGTTGCATCTTTCTTGTTGTTTTTATTTATTTTAGGGATCATCCAGTAAGTTCCTACTTACATTGACCCCGTGAACAAGAGGTAAAGCACAAATCTCATCCTGAGAATTTCACAATCTAGATTATGCTTTAGTTTAGCTCATTGTGGCTGCCCCTGCCAGTGCCAATCTATCTCATGGACCCATCTTCTTTTTCTATAACCGTGTTTTGTCAATCAAGGTATCGTTCTCCAGGAATTGCCCATCATGACCATATGTTGAAAGTATGTAGGATGAATTCTTGTTTCCCTTACTTTTGGCTGTATAACTACATTGTTTACCAACATAATAATTCAAGTATATTAATATGCTTATGTTCTTCTTTATTCATATGAGAATTCATTTTCAAAATGGTTTATTTTTGGCATTTTAATAAGAGCTCAAATATTAAGAATATTAATTTTAAAAACATTCATAACAGTAGAAATTTGAATAAAATAAACTTAATTTTTCTTTAGAAAGTTCATCTTTCTTCAAACTCTGTCTTAAATAACCTGTCTTCCTACACCTTTTCAGGAAGCTGTGAGTGACACTGGAAGTCCTGAACCTGTTGGCAATGTTCCCGCACACAACCTCCATTGAATCCCCTTTAACCCCAGTCCAGGGATATGATTAGCCTTGCTCTCCAACAGAGATTGGTAAAGTCTAGGATATAGTTAGGTAAAATTGTAACACCTTATTGTTGGATTTCACATTCAACATATTGTAAAATTGGTTCCGTTTTTGGTATTTTCTGCTTACTTTTTGATTAAGGTGTTTCTGTTTTGCTTTGTCTTGGTACTTCCCGCCCTGTGTCCCCCATTTGTATTTTATATGACTCTGTATAGGTAAATCCAGGACAAATAAATCTAGAAATCAATCTGAATTATAAATTACCTAAGGCAGGGAGGTTGGGGAAGCATGGGAGTGAGGGGATCATAAACGGGGGAATTAACAATATCAAGAGAAGATAGCAATGTTCTAAAACTGATTGAGGTGATGATCGCACAACTCTTCTTAATATGACTGAACTATTGATTGTATGTGTGAATTACATTCAAATAAAACTATTTTTAAAGTAGTCATGTTAAAACAAATCTGTCTGTATCTATCCAAGGATATAGACCTAAGGCACATTTCTTTGAATGTTTTGTGCACATCACCTTACCACTAAAAATAAAAATAAATTAAAAAGAGCTTCATTACGGGCTGAGCCTCGTTGGCGTAGTGGTTGTGCGAGGGACTGCGGCCCACTGGGATGGAGGTTCGATTCCAGCTCCACGGAGCAAAGGCTGGGCCTCCTATTCCCACCACCTGAGGACAGTGATGCCCCCCCCAAAAAAAAATAAAGAAAGAAAAATAAAAAGAGCTTCATTACCTATGATCATTGTATACAATGAAAATATACAATTCACAGGAAATTTTTTCTTAAAGAACCTTGTGTCCTCTGAGATTTCAACTGGTCAAGAAAAATTCTCTAGTGCTGTCAGATGGACCTTATCACTTGCAAATAAATGACATTTATTCATCAATTATGCCGCTATTGTTCATTGATACCTACTTGATTCCACCTCAGGGTGATCGCACTTGTGCAGAATAGATCTCCTCCAGGTAGTCTTCAAAGAGAACTTCTGGAAGCTGAGAGCCAGCTGTGCCTCCTGAGGAGCCTCTTGGTGAGACGTGACTGTCCGTTAGTAACCTATCCCTTTACCATTTGCACCACCCAAGGCTACGTCCTTCACTAACAGGACTCAAAAGCCAACACCCTGGCAGCTGCTGCATTGGGACTCATAGGAACCTGGGAGACAGAGTGGAGCTGCGGCCATCAGGACTCCAAGGCTGTGAATGTTTACAGAAGCTGACTGCCCTCTCTTTCCATATGGGACAGCCCGTCATGTCCCATGCCCACCTTTTGGTTGTCAGACCAGTGCTTTAACTACTGGGCCACCAAGCTTCCATCACAAAAATCTAGATATGGCAGTTTCATGACAAGAGATTTATTTAAAATATTTTAATAGGGAAATTCAGCTGTCATATTTGAAGAATATAGTTTTTATTTTTGATTCTCTTCAGATTCAGGACATAGAATTATGTCCCTATCATATTCTTTTAGAATAGGGGTTTTGAGCTTATTACAAAAAACTAACAACTAAGTGAGAATTTGATTTTTTTCTAGTACTGTAGAAAGAACTGAGTTTCATCAAGCATTCTGAAACACCTAGATTAGCAAATTCCTGTCTTAGAATGTGTGTAAAAAAATGATAGTGGCATCATGGGTTATATGTTGGGCCAGTCACTGCAAGGTCAGTGGTTCAAAGCCACCAGCTACTCCACAGACAAATGATGAGACTTCTACTCCTATGCAAAGTTATGCTCTCAGAAACTTAAGGAGGCACTATGAGTCACACCAGTGTGATGGGTGTGACCTGCAGGGAAAAGAGGAAGCGTTCCGCTCCCATGAAGGTGAAGACCCTTTGAAACTGCACAAAACAGCTCTGTTTTGTCCCATCGGTCATTTTGAGATGAGATTGATTTAATGTCTGTAAAGTCAATTATCAATTTAATAGAGTGGATTGAATTTGACACAGTGATCTGAGATAAATTCCAATTGCCTTTGAGCACAAATCTATTTGAAACTCAGATACACTCTGGTAATTCAGGAGGAAAAAACAAACCATCTACTCCCTGTAAGTGCAAAGGGTGCATCAGACCATCATGTATACATTACTAAAATGTATCAAAATCCAAAATTCTACAATTTAATTTCACAATCTTTGAAGGTGATTTTACTTAGTGCGACCTCAGGCAATGCAAATTAATTTTGATCATTAATAATGTTAATAAATGGGAAGCTTGGAATTTATCTGAGTTCTGAAATACCGAGGGATGTTATGCTAATGGCCAGGTGAGCATTTCTTACCCACCAGCTCTTCCTCAGAAGGAACCTGAGGCTTCCTGCGCCAGTTGAGGTTGACAGCCTCAGGAACCCCTAGGGGGAGCACTACTGGTCCTGTAGGATGACGATGAACTCAGGGAGGGAGTGAGGGAGGGAGGGAGTGATACAGTAACTTCTAAAAACCCAAAATAACACGGTAAATGTAAAACCGTCCTTCACTCGTCCACTTACTCATTCAAGAAAGATGCCATTATTGAGTACTAGTTAAATGTAAACAGTGACTGTTTGTCATATGTAAAACACTGCTGTTGAGAAAGGACAGAAAACTGAATTAAGGTCATATTGAATTAAGCCTCACTGAGCCAAATATGGTAATAACCTACCACCTAACATTTTTATTATTTTAATGATAATCTTCTTGAAACATAGTGTCAGATCATTTCTTTTCCCTGTCAAAAACTCTCAGTGATGCCCTCCAGAGTTTTGACACAGTCAATGTCAAGGAAAGAAAATCTAGTTCTAACTTCATGATTTTATGTTCACAATATATATAATCTCAGGATTCTACTATTGAGATCACCTAAACACAGCAGAAGATGGTTTAGGAGCCTTACAGCATCAGTTTAAAATGACCAGCTCTCCTATTTTGCAACAAGTTACTTGGAGGGGGTTGTTGAGCATTTTATTATCATTTGGATGAGTCTATGCAAGGTCAATGCATGCTTTAAAGAAGCTCTTTCAGGCAAAGTCTCTAACTCCCTCCAAATGACCTTTTCTTGCATGGGTCAGGTAAGAAGGTTGAAGGGAGATGTTGAGAGAATCCACCTGTGGGTAACTGTGAACAGGATTACCTGTGATGAAATCCTGCTGCACATAGAATGACTCCTCTGAGAAGCAAGAGGAGGGATCTCGTGAGCAGCTAGTAACAGGAGTTGAGAGCATCCACTGGACACAAACCCTTGCATCATGAATCCCTCAGATCCAGAAGATAGCTGTGACATCAGAGAAGCAACAACAGAACCAGAAGCTGAGCATGAAACAGAGTGGTAGACTTCTAATTCACAGAGCAAGTAAATTTCCTTGCTTTTGTTTAGGAAGATGGCTTGAGGAGTGGTGTGCCTCTGGGCACTTAATTGGGAAGTTGGGTGTGCTATTCCAACTTGGGTGTGTATCTTTTGGGTTGAGGCTTATTGTAATGGAGTGCCACTGGGTATTTAATGCAGGCATTTTCCAATCCACAGAGTATAAGCTGAAAACCTCTGGAGTTGAGTGGTGCATCATGAGCATTCATTCACAGACCCAAAAGAACTTTGTAGTGGGTCCTGATACAATGTTGAGCATTCCCGACTAGCATATAAAATTTTTAACTTCATTAATAAACAATTCCATCATGAATATTGTTGGTGAGCTTCTGTATAGCCATTGCAATGTATGTTAAATCCCAGAGAGGTAAAATAATGAACACTAATTTAGACACTACACTTTACGAAGCAAATTTGTTTCCCATCCAATATTTTTTACACATTTTGGTTTATGGCGTTAGTTGTCATCTCTGTAATGTAACCAGAGATCCTTAGTTGACTTTTTGCTGTTGTTGCACTTCATCTTACAGAGCTGGATAGTCCCAAATTCATACAATTGTTTGGAGAATTGAATATGAAAACACAAAAAGCACCCAGGAAAAAGGCTGGTACAGAAGAGATGTCCTTGGTACATGTCAGGGGCATGATTTGTTATGGTGAAGTGTGGACTGAATACCATAGACACTGGGTCCACATTTTGCTTCTATCATGTGTTTGCTGTGTTAATTTCCACAAATCAACTCTGATCTTTAAGGCCCATTTTCTTTCTTTTTAAAAAATTTAATCATTTTATTGGGGGTTCATGCATCATTTTTCATCATACATAGTTCAATACATAGTTACATATACTGTGCCAAGCACCCCCACCTGCCTGCCTTCATCAACATTCTCCCAACATCTGCCTTTCCACTTGGGTCCTCGATATGAGCCTCTCTTCCTTCCCCCTCCAACCTTTCCTCCCTCCCCTCCCCCCAATCCTCATTACTCTGCACTCATTATTGTTTGGTCATATCTTTCACTGCCCGACATCTCCCCCTGCCCACTCCTCCCTATGTCCGTCCTCCAGATAGGAGACAGTCTGCAGATTCCCATAGCTGGTTTCCTCTCTCCACCCCACCCTCTCTCCACCCATCCAGCAACTCCACTCCCACCACTAACCCCGAGAGGCTCATCCACCCCAAGTTCCCTGCATTTCCACCTCCCATCTCCTCCAGTGCACCTCCTCCAGTCCAGCTGGAACTGCAGGGCAGAGTTGGGACAGTGGTGGTTGGTGGCAGGAAACCTTTAGGAAATGGAGGAAAGTTTTATGATTCATTGCTACCTCACTGCCCTTTGACTGACCCATCTCCTCCGCATGACTCCCCTGTAAGAGGGTGTCCAATTGCTCACAAGTGGGCTTGGATTTCCCACACTGCTCTCCCCCTCATTCCTACAGATTTAATACTTTAAGATTCCAACTACTTTATTGTTTGGTGGCTGGGCGCCATTAGGGCCCATTTTCATGAGAAAGATTTTGTAAGTATTTATTTAAATGAAAACTTTGGGAAAAAATCCACTAAATTTCATGAAATATATCCCTAAAGATGTTATATAAAGCAGAGTGTGTAGTGTGCATTGCCTGTGTATCACTAGCATTATTATTGTTTTCTTCCAACCACACATTGTGTTTTTTTTCCTTCATGCCCTTTTTTCATGCAGTCCTTTTGCCAAAGATGTTTTTGATGGTCTTTTTCTATCTTATTCATACCTCAAGGACTTGAGCTGCTGTGATTCCCTCAGGCAAACAGGAGTTACTTCAACTAGCCTCTAAACTATTTTATGTAGAGGCCCTTTCTTGTGTTTCATTTCTTAAGTTGCTGCATAGACATTTTCAATAATACTTGTGAGATGTTTCAAACATATACAAAGCAATAAAGAAAATAAAAATGAACACCCGTACTCCCATTGGCTGAATATGAAATATAACTTCTCTGTGTCAAGTGGTTGTACAACAACAGAGAATATTGAAACAGACAAACCACAAACTGGGATAAAATATTTGCAACTCCTGCAGCTATCTGAAGACCAACAATATAGTTCCACAACTAGGGTTACCGTTTATCACACAGGACGTCCAGTTGTATTTGAATTTCAGACAGCAATGTTTTTAATTGTAAGTATGTGCCAACTACACATCGCCCTCTATTTTTTAGAGGTAACCTCTTATTTAAACTACCTGTTAATTATTTCCCTGAATTAATTTACACTTTTACTGTGTATATCTTTAAGCATTATCTAATAAGTTTATTCTTTTTGGTGATAAATTATAGCACACAATATGTATTTTCTGATTCTGCTTTTAGGACGTAGCTGTGGGGAGGAGGTTCCAGATTGTGGATATTTATGCTACTTCTGTTTCGTTATTTTTTTGTCATTGCCAATACTGAAAAATGTTCATTCTATACATGTGCACCTTTCTGAGTTTCTATAAAGATTTTATTTTTCTATTGATGGTTCCTAGTGTACAGTCTGTTCTTTCTCTGTTATTTATGGATAAAAGCAAGTTGCATTCTTGCTCTGTTTTTTTATGATTGGACCAACAAACGGCACCTATGGGTAAGGAGATGGCAAGAGGAGAATGAGGTTGAGTGTTGGGTCTGTGGACTCCTTTCTTCTTGAGTTGCCCCATGAGTATGTTCACTGAGAATCACAGGTCCTGTTGGGTAACTCTCTCAGCAATCACTACCCCTACCCCTCTCTTTGTACCCGCTAGCCTCATCCCTCACTGCAGACACTCGCTGGAGGCATGGTAGGTACTTGCTGATTGTTCTGAAAACGTAGCAAAGCTTCATAGATGGTCCTTTATTAAGTCCCCTTTAGTTATCCAGCTAGAGGGTAGGAAGTCCTGTCTTTCTGGACGGTGCCACACCTTATAACCTTATTCCACCAGGGCTGTCTGGGGGATAAGAGGCTAACTCTCTACCCCTGGTTCAACCTTGCGACAAATTCTTAAAGACAACATTGAATCTTGTTCATAATCCAAGAGTGCTGCTTTAAAATAGCATCTTTTTTATTCCCAGAAGTTTTAAATTTTAATACAATCAGGCTGGTCAGAATTTTTCTTTATGGCTGCTGCTGTTAGTTGTGGAATTGCTATTTATGGAAGTGATTTGTTTCCCTAAAATGACATGTTCGTTGTAGGCAGAAGAAGCAAATGCATGGCTGGTTCAATTGAGCAACATCGACACACTTAGTGGCATGCTGGGCACAAAGAAGTGGGGAAAGGGTTCATACGGTAGCCAAAGAGTGAAGATGTTTCCCACTCTCGTATCCTCACAGCCTCAATAAGAAATCCAAGCAGAATTCCATGTGAGAGAAAGTGATTTCTCAGCATGTGAAACAGTTATTCAGGTTCCTGAGATGTTCTCCTCATGAAGACTAAGTAAGTGTGCTGATTATATTGTTGGAGACAAGATTGTTTGTTTCTCCTGTTTGTATTGATGGGGATGAGGTTGATCATTGTGGAAGAAATTTTAAAAGACTTTATTTGATATAAAATAAAAATGTATACCCCCATACCCACAATAGGTCAGAAGGGAAAGTTCATTGTTATACATATAAATAGACTAGGGCTTTTTCTCTCCTGTAAAAAGAAGTTTCAAAAAGTTTGTGGAAAAAATAGTCTTGTCTTTTCATGCCATTTGCAGTGAAAACTTTGCTGTTCTTTGAGTATGTGTGCATGCACCTTCACCTTGCCGAGTAGTTCGGGTTCTACAGTCAAGAAAACAACTCTGTTGTTCATTCGTGTTGGTTCATAAGTCACTGTGAATAAAAAAAAGACGTGTTTGTGGTTGTCATTTGTCTGCTTAGAATCTTGGCAATTGCTCTGTAAAGTGGATGAAGTGTAGTCCCGACCACTGTCCTCTTTATAATCCCCGGCCTCGTGGGGTCCATTGTTAGAGTTCTTGTGTCCATCCACCTCATTGAGATATTCCGTCATTGTAATAGGATAGCCTGCTATTTTCTGTCTCGTAGGAAATGTGGCCAGACTGCTCCTTAGAGGCGATGATGGCAAGATTTTGCCTTACAGGCTTGGATGTGATGTCAGGGGAGAGCAATCCCTGGAGAAGAACTTCACACTTGGTGAAGGAAGGGGCAGCGAAGAAGATGAAGGTCCTCAAAGAAGTGGGGAGGCACTGGCTGCATCCGTGGGCGCATGTGTAGTAAAAATTGTGAGGATGGCTCTGTACCAGACCGTGTTTCCTTTGCTGTGCTGAAGGGAGCTATGGATTGACGTTGACTCCACAACAACAGGACAGAGGGCCCACTAATAGAGAGTTGAACACTTAAAAAAAATGTTCAACCTAGAAATGACAGACCAGTAAGTAGTAAAGTCACTGGTGTGTGTGTACAATGGGTGTGTGTGTGTGTGTGTGTGTGTGTGAGAGAGAGAGAGAGAGAGAGAGAGAGAGAGAGAGAGCTTATTCTCAATTACAACTATGTCAAGGAACCATTTTACCAGGATGCAAATACTTTCTGAGCCAGGAGTCCCAGGTCACAGCTGAAAGTTTTTAACTGGCCTGCCAGGTAATAAACATATTCAGGTTACTGTGTGGGTTTTTGTTTTCTTCTTCCTCCCACCTGACACTGAGTCCACGATTCTTACTCAAGGTCTCTCTGAGGACATCAGCATTGAGCTGCTTCTCCTCTCCCTTGATCATCCATCACTCAGCTGTCATGTTCCCTACACGTGGGATGAATGAGTGACTTGTCATTGTCTACAGGAGGCATGTACACCCGGAAAAACATTAGAAAGAAACCAGATATGAAATTATGATATGAAGAAACAGATAACTCACTCATATTTCAACGGAGATCAACACCACAGCCTAGCCACAACTGCAACTTTCACGACAAGCAGATGCCCTCTGTCATGTATTCCTGAAAGCCAAGAGGCCTCCCTAAGAGTAGCTTGGTCTCAGCTCTTACTCACTGCACAGGTTGAAAGTGTTGCTCTCTGTCAGGAGATGGAAACATCTGCAGAGAGAGCAGTTATTAATTTGACACTCCCGGAGTAAATGAATGATGGAGCTAGGTAGCTTTTTGTGGACCACTGTCTGTGTTTAGGCTTCCCTTGCTAAACACAACACTAGCACACATTCTAACATTGGCATGCTGGATTCGTTTTGTGGAGAAGGCAGCTGGGTGGCACAGGCAGTGTGTCCTTTGCTATTTAACATCTCTGTGACCTGGATTTAAATTTCCTGTGGCACAAAATGCAACCTCAGTTCTCTCAGAAGGCTATGAAGTCATTCACAGTAAGACTTGTGGAGAATCTCAAAGACTAAAGAGTGCTTTGCAGTCTGTCCAACAGCTACTCTGGTTTGTAAAGATGATAGAGTTGTCGATTTTTCTTACGGAGACAACTTACAGGGGAAACTGGGCTTCCTAAGTCAACTGATAGGAACACACCGAAAGCAAAAACACAAAGCTAGAGACTGTTTCAGTCATGCTGTCAGGAAAAATGTAACTATTTTGTGGGCTTTTTTTTCAAGAACGTCAGTTTTATATTGCTTTATACATGATGAAATCAGGATCGAGGGACCTGATGAAAGCAGACATGCTTCCATCCCTACACCTGTCATTATTCCCTCAGCATATCTGAAAATATATATTACAGTGTGTATTGTCCTTTCAGTTATCCCTGAATATTAGGATGAATTCCAGTTGTACCTTTATAAAACCAGAGGAGGGTAAGATCCTGATTTCATTAAATTCATTCTAAGTGTACTTTTGTTCAAATCTTTCATTTTCTTTCCCTGTTCAAGAAAGAAAGTGGTGATTTTTATTGACTCAGGAGTTGAATGTCTCCTTTCCTTTATACCTGTGCATCAGAAAATCCATTCAGTTTATACCAACAATGGATTAAAAAGTAAATTAATTAGGCTTACTGCTCACCTAACTTTAAGGGTGAAACCCTTAAGCATAATTATTTTTAGAGTTAGTCCCACCTTCCTATTCCTGCTCCCCCTCAGAACACCAGCTTCGTGTCTGAAGCTGGCAAGAATCACCATTTAGTGAACACAGAGCTCCTGTTTACTCTAGAAGACAAGGTGCTAATTGTTTCTAATGACCTCAGACACGCTTTGTTATTTCTTAAGTATGCCATTCAGAAAGGGGGCAGGCTTTCTTGTTCCTTTAGTCATATGTCAAGCCAGTATGGTCCAATGTAAGAATTTTCTTTCATTGATAGCATACATTTGCATATGAATATTACCCCATATTAATTAAATGATGAGTTATGCTATCACCCTTACACCCACTTGCTGTCAATGTCATGTATTTAATTCACCAGCCTGGACAGATTCAACATATAGTAAGTACACTGTAGGCCCTTGAAGCTCTTTAAAAAGCATTTGCTGTCCAGCCTAGAATTCCACAGAATTAAAATTTCTCACCAGGGCTATCCAATGAACACAAAAGGCAAAATAAACAGGATTTTAACTTTCTATTAGCTACAATAAAAAGTGGGGAAAGAAAGAGGTTTCATTCAACATATCAAAATATTATAATGAAACACAGAATAAAAATGTATATATTTTTTAAGTCCTCTGGTTGTTGATGTCTATTGTACATTTTACAGCACACACTCTCTCTGCGGAGATTTGCACATTGACAGTGTTAATAGTTACATATGCTTCCTGACTCCCGTGTTGGACAGTGCAGTAGTCGAAAATAGGCCTAAGGCATCCACATTTTGACCAAGTAACATTTTCAGAACACTGTGTAAGTTCTTTGGAAAGTATAAAGATCTCACACAAGAGACCTTCTCCCCAAGGAGTGTTTATGGTCCTAGAAACATGCACAAGAAAATATGACCCAGGCAGCAAGGGGAAGATGCCCTAGAAGAGGCCCGGGACAAGTGTGTGCAGAGTTTGGTTACAGAAAAAGAAGTTCAGTTGTGGGAATGTAAACAACAAACAGCAGAATGAATGCTGGAGATAGCACTTATCTAAATATGGCATGTACATCTCAAGATACACAAACACAACCCTGAGAATCTTAGATGTCATTGAACACAAATAAGTCTGAAAATTTCATGTCTCTTTGATTGTAAGTCTTCATGTCCTCAGTCTCCAAACTGGAAACTAAGAAAAACCCATTTCAGGATTTCATTTAATTCTATTTTCCTGCTTGGAATTTTCCACACCAATGATATCCCAAATACCAAATATTTTTAATTCTCAGGAGGCTATCCTCAAAATATAGATATTTATAGATTATAAAACATTGCTTCATAAACAAGCGGCATTTAGCTGAGGAGCAACAAGGCCCACAGGGAATTGGCACACCAGCCTGTGTGATCATAAATTGTCGATGGGATCAGGTATCAGGCATCAAAGACCCAGAACAAAAAATTATATCAACATGAATGAAAGGAAAGGCATAAAGAATTGGACATCACCTCGCAGAAGGGCCTCAGGGAAGAGAAGAGGCAGTCAGGGTGCAGGATATTACCAAAGAAGCATACAACTTCCCTCTAGTTCTTTAATGCTTCCTCTTCCAATTATCATGACCCCAATTCTACCTTACCAATCCAGCTAGAGAAGAGCATGTACACTGGTACAGAAAAGAGCTTGCAAGACAGGGAATCCAGGACAGAGAAACCTCTCAGGACCTATAGTGAGAGTAGTGATACCAGGAGGGGATTGGTGGGGGGGGGGGGGAGAGGAAAGGTTAGAAAGAGGGAACTGACCACAATGATTGACAAACAACATCCTCCCAGGGGCACAGACAACCAAAAAATGGGTAAAGGGAGACAACGCTTGGTATAAAACATGGAAAAAACATAACATATAAATTATCAAGTGTTCATGAGGGAGATGGGTGGGAGGGGGTGAGGAGGAGTGAGGAAACGAGTAGTTGATACCAAGGGTCCAAGTAGAAAGTAAATGCTTTGAGAATGATGATGACAATAGATGTACAAATGTGCTTGACACAATGGATGTCTGTATGGATATATAAGAGCTGTAAGAGGCCCTAATGAAATGATTTAAAAATAAGAAAAAGCAAAGAAAGTATCATGGTTTAAATCAGAAAAAGTTAGTCCTCCAAGTCCTTCTTTGCTCTTTAACACTTTAAGTAGGCCTTGTGCAGAAGATGTGCCGAAGGCCATACATTTGCTCAATACAAACATTTGATTCCTTGATTTTCACTTCTGTGAGTATTGATTGTGGATCTAAGTAAAAATTAAAAATTTTAAAGAAGACAAACAATCAAATAAAACACATTGTTTCTCAGTATTTATGACTTTCAGATAATGTTTGAATAGCAAAACGTCGAGATTTACTTCAAAGTTTCTCCTTTTCACATTGTCCAATGTTATGTCTTCTACAATGCTATTTAAATTTGAAGACACCAGGAATGTTTACTCCTCATATTCTTATTCATATTTGGTAGACTTATTATATAGAAGCAATTATAATATTTCAATTTCCATCTTTAATTTGTACAGTTTTAAATCTGGGGAAAATTCTTTTATATATGTATATCTAATACTATTTTCTATACATTAAATACATTAACTAAACATTTTAAATAACAATCTAAAGAACATAGGTATAACAACATAAGAAAAGATAGCAAACTCCTATAACTCTGATACCTAAACTAAGCAAAGATCCCACAAGAATTCGGAACTATGACCAATTTCCCTAATGAACATCAGTGCAAATATTCTTAATAAACTCTGGTCAGCAGAATACAAAATAGACATTGGATGGTGTAATACATGACAAAATAATAATAATCCATAAGTTATCATGGGTTCATGGAGGAGGAAGGATCAGGGAGGGAGGGAAAAATGAGGACCGGATACCAGGGGCTCAAGTAGAAAGCAAGTGCTTTGAAAAAGATGAGTGAAACAAATGTACAAAAGTGCTTGACGCAATGGATGTGGATTGTGATAAGAGTTGTATGAGCCCCCCAATAAAATGATTTTAAAAAATCCAAAAAATCTACCCCCCCCAAAAAAAAAGCTGTATAAAACAAATAATTCACCATGACTATCAGGGGGTGATCAATCCTCTGATATACTCACAACAAGGTTTCAACAGGCAACTGTGCAGTGATAATTATCATTTATTCATTTATTATAATAATGATATAGAAATTATGACATGAGAGAGAAAGAAAGTAACAATAAGAATCTGACATACATCACATAAGGGTAGCATGCTCACCTCTACCCCATATGGTGGTCCGCGTTGAGATGGAGAGGGACCGGGAGAGGTAGGGAGAACGAACATTATTTTCCCCATTTAAGTAGTCTAACAGGGGATACATAATTTCTCTAGTCACTGATCAGGACATGCTGTGATGGAGGCAGTCTTAAGGGCTATAAGATGATAATGGCTTAGGGATGGCTCATGACTAAGAGGAGAGGGACATGATAAGGAGGGACTTCAGACTCCCGGGGGTAGGTGAACAGGCCAATATTGTTTAGGGGTCATTGACAATGACTCTTCAATCCCACCCATAGGCGTCGAGGGAAGCAGATCACTATCCTAAATTGAGTCACGCAAAGTCCTCATAAAATTGGGAGTTTTAGTAAGAATGGCGAGCACACTAAATATTGGTAAATTGCTTGCTTAATAATTTAGAGTATATGATGTGGAAAAGTCCTGTCTTCATCCCACACATGACAAGTGGAGTTCACACAAAGGATGCAGGGAAGATTCAACATATGAAAGATCATTAATATCATTCGCTATATTGAAATGAAACATTATAACAATAACATGATAATATCAATAGATGAGGAAAAAAAGAATTTGACAACATCCAAAACCAAATCCTGTTTAAGACACTCAATAAGATAGGAATGAAAGGAAAATTTCTAAATATAATACAAGCTATATATGAAAAACTAACAACTGGCAGAGCCCCGGTGGCGTAGTAGTTGTGCACGGGACTGTGGCCCACTGGGACGGAGGTTCAATTCCAACAGTGGGGCTGGGCCTCCTACTCCCACCACCAGAGAGCAGTGATGCCAAAAAAAAAAAAAAGAAAGAAAGAAAGAAATAAAAAGTAACAACTAATGTGGTAATCAATGGAGAAAAGACTAATACAATTCCACTCAAAAAGGGAAACAGACCAGGATGTCCTTGTCCCCACTCCTATTTAACATCGCACTGGAGGTCTTAGCTTACAGATTAAGGCAAAGAAAACACATCAAATGCAGTCATCTAGAGAAGGAAAAGGTGAAACTCTCATGATTCACAGATGATGTGATTTTGGATATGCAAAATACCTAAGTCCTCACATTATTCTGGATTTTGTGATTATTTATTGGTTGCTGCCTGCAGTAGGGGCAGCCATCATGTGACCATTACCAGACACATTGCAGAAGAAAATAATATCCAGAGGATGACAAAGTGGAAAGAAATTAGGGGAAAAGAAGTATTTGGTTATGTCATTGTACCACTAACTTAATCTACACCAAATTATCTTCAACTTGTCATGTAACAGTCAGTTTCCTTATTCTTTAAAAATGTACATATAATATTAGGGTTCTACCTCACTTAAAATCACTCCTAGCCAGGCAATTCTGACAATAAGGACCTTATAGAGAAAGGGAGAAGTGGCCTCTGGGATTTCCAAGAGTATAAGTGACTACTTACATGAGGAGAAAGTCTCGCTTTTCTTCCATGGAGCAGCTGGTGCTTTCAAACTGCTAACCTTGCAGTTAGAAGCTCAACACTATGCCACCAGGGACCCTTCAATTTAACAAATATGATGAAGGAAGTGTATTATCCTATTTAATTAAGACCTTAATTGAATAGATTGTTCAACAATATCTCAAATCAGGTCATTTTTTTATTATATAAATTTAATCTCAGGCACCCAATTAAAATCTGTTCGTGAAGTGAAAATACGATTAACTATAAATACTAAAACAGCATAATTTAAATTCTTAATTCAGTTACTTCGTGGCATATAGCAAAATGCAGCATTTAAAGTTATTATTTATAATATTACTTAGGGATAATTATGAGACAACCAAGAGGTAATGTGGTCAAATTAAATTTTAATGGATTTCTTAATCTTGTAATCATTTTTCTCAATAAGGCTAATTAGAACAAATACAATCTAATGATATTTTCTTTTATAATTTTGTTAGATCTTGTATTGTTATTGTGTTGTATCCCATTGTGTTGTGTGATTTTGATGTAGAGAATATTGCCAAAATTTAAAAATGCATCTCTCAATTTGCATTTGTTTTGTTTTCATTTTACTTGTTAAAAGATGGAAAACAGAAAAACAATTTGCCTATTGGGATCAAAACTCATAAACCTGAGTGATACTTTTTTCTTTAAATATATCTACTATTATGGCTACCATGATACAAAGGAAAGTAATATGAACCATAATGTGTCTTTTTTTAGGTTTTCATTGATTTTGGCTATTAGCTCCACCAAACATTTTAAATTAAAACACATCATTTTTTCCCAGTAATAGAAAGAACATATGATGTATATTATCCATGTTTTCTTGAGCATTATATGAGCCTAAGAGTGACATCTTCTTCCTCTTGAAGGGGGTTCTGCAGTGGAAATTATATGAAGGAAAATAGGAAAAACTCACAATCCTCCAACCTCATCTGAATGTATCTTTAAAAAAGTGGTGTGAAATGGTAAGAGTTTTAATATTATCAAGAATAGCAACATTTGCATGTACCTATAATATTCATTGTTAGAAATATCAAATATTTGATGTCTCTGTCTGCCATTTACTCTCTTTTGCTTACAGATCTCATAAAGCTGACACCCTGGAAAGCCCCAGGGAGCAGTTGCACTCTGCCCTGCAGAGTGGCTTTGAGTGAAAGTTGACTAGCAGTTGTATTTTGTTTCCTTTTTCCATTTATAAAACCGAAACCATCGTTGCCCCCCACTGAGAAACTTGACTATAGTTACCTATTAGGTAGAAGTAAAATTTATATTCATTATCACTGTGTCTACCAATGAAATTGTGATTTCCAGCATAGTTCCGACCACTGCTAAAGACGTGTCTATTGAGCAAACACCTGGAAGGAACGTGCCCAGGTGAGCGATAGAGGCCTAAAGCGAGGGTAGGAGCTGAGAAATCAACCAAGTAGCAAAGGCAGATCACCCTGAAAACGTGACCAGATTTTAACATTGGTAAGATGGGACCCCACTGACCCGGTGGGGGGCAGGAATGTAGAGGGGTATGTTCCCCCACCATTGGTTCGTTCGCCCACCATTCCCTAGCTTATTGTGCATTCTTTCCAAAAATCTGGACTTTTTTCCACATCGCTGTCCTGGTGCGAGTAGGAAGCCCAGCCTTGCTCCTGGAGAGCTGTTGCTGGATTTGAATCGTCAACCTTATGGGCTGCAGTCCACACACAACCGCAGCGCCACTAGGGCTCAGCAATAGGGAGTTTTGTAAAACGCAGTGGGATGCTGGAAAAATTGTTTAAAATCGGGACTATCCCACCAAAAGCGCCACGTCTGATCACTTTATAGTCACCCAGAATCTGATAGGCCCTGCCCCGGCAGACCTCAGTTTCACGCTGAGTAAAGTGAAAAATCGTCATTTTTTACAGTTCCTTTCCTGAGGACATATTTAATCCTGGAATGACCTTTAAATGGCAAATCTACTTACAGAGGAGTATTTGCTGTCCTACCCACACATCCTTCCTTTGTATCACCCACCAGCCTTTTGTAGTAGCTTGCTGGTAGCCTTCCCTGGAAGTCTTCTCTACATAGGTTATCGAAGGCCTTGGAGTACATCTCTCACCATCACAGAGCTGACTCAGAATAATATGAATCCTGTGGGATGGGGCAAAACTGCCCCAATGGATTTCCAAGACAAACTCTTTTTAGGAATAGAAATCCTCAACTGTCTCCAGCAAAGGTCTGGTGGTTGAGAACTGCTGACTTTGCGGTTAGCAGCCCAACACAAAGCCACTATGTACCACTAGGACTCCTTGAAAAATAACTTTGACCTCTGTGTATCTGACTGTTTATCAGCTAATAGCAATAGCAACTACAGATCCTTGAGCGGAGGCAACACATTCTAGCCCATTCTTTTCCAAGGTGTTTCCAGGAATCTCACGGCTTTGTATGCAAATGACAGAACAGGGCACTAACCTCCATCACCTTCCCTTGCCCCCACCCCCCGCCCCAAGAATACAAATCCACTGCCATGCAGTCCATGCTGATTATTAGTGACCCTCTGTGAAAGAGTGTGAGTGCAGCTGACAGTGTTGGGTAACCATTGGCCCCAATGATCCAATGCAGGTTGGCTGTTCAAACCCACCATCCACTCTGAGGCAATCTACTACCATAAAAATTTGCATAGTCAAAAATGCTATATATTTTGAGGAGCTACAACCCCAACACATCTGTCCTGCTTTAAACTGTAGTATTGCTTGCTTTGCTTGAATGACTGATTCCTGAGACAAGTACAGGTTCCGCATGAGCACAGTGAAGTATTGTGAAATCCTCATTCTTCTCAATGCTATCCACACACTGAAATGCTTTTCATTCAGTGTGACACCCAACTAAGCGTCTTTCTGGAATTCACTCCTTTATGTACACTGAGCAAAATAAATCTAAGAAGTTGGACTATATAATGTACAATGTCACTACAGAATCAAAGGAAGACTTATTAATATTCTGCAATGTGCAGATGACATGCCTCCTCCTTGCTTGCTGAGAGGACTTGAGGCACTCGCTGATGAAGATCAATGATAGCAGCCTTCAGTGTGGAGAATAAGCCCATACAGAAAACCGAAATCCTCTCTAGGGCAAAAGGTCATTCAATGATAGATAGATAGAGAAAAGATCAAAGGTGTCAAGAATTTTATTTTTCTTGGGCCCACCATCAAGGTTTATGGGTGCAGCAGACAAGAAATAAAATGAGGTGTTGCAGTGGGTAAGTGTGCTACACAAGACCCCCTTAACGTGCTTAAGAGCAAGGATTTTCCTTTCAGGGCTAGGCTCTGCTCACCTCAGTCCTGGTATTTTCAATCATCTCACTTGCACATGAATATTGAATAAGGAAGATCAAAGAATAATCTAGGCTTTTGCATTATAGCACTGGTGGAGCATATTGAAAGGACCAACAAAAGAACAAATCAGTCTGGTTGGAAGCAGTGCCTCTGAATGCTCCCTAGAAATGAGGATGAAGAAATGGTGTCTCCTGTCCTTTGGGCAGCTTAACAGGAGAACCCAATCCCTGGCAAAGGACATTATGGTTGGTAGAGTAGAAACACAGCAAAAATGAGGAAACCTGTGAAAAGATGGATTGATGCAGTGGCTCCAATTATGGGCCCAAACAGAGCAAGGATTGTGAATATAGTACGGGAAGGGGTGGTGGTTTGATCTGTGATATACAAGAATGGACTTGGTGCCACCTTAAATGAGTAAGAAAAAAACCAATGGTGATGATTTGGTAGGATGGAGACGTGTCCCATAAGTTTCCAAGAACAGATCTGCAGAGAAGCAGACTGCCTTGTCTTTCTTCCTTAAAGAATATTCATCTCCACAGTATGTCATGGATGATTATTCCACCTTTGCCTATTTCCATGATCTTACCTTGTTCTTAAATCTTGCCTCATTCTCATACCACCCCTAAAAATGGTGAGCCTTCCCCGACTCACCTCCTAGTGCTCATTCTGATTTGGTTTTGCTCATTGTCTATTTTGGAACATATGCTTCTGCTTTCAAAGCCTCTGGGAGGGCTGCCTATGCTCAGAGCACAGTGTTGCAACGGAAAGTGTACATGTTGCAACCAAAAACATAATTTAGAAGATGGTAAGAAAGATAATGAAATAACTTAAAAATTTCCATATAAAAGAGGGGCATTTCAGTGGTTGGTAGGTCATGAAGATTACCATAGAGCAATGTCAGCTGTTCCTTGTTTGGGTTGATTAATCATAACATGCATTTCAAAAGGGATGTGTTCATATCAGTCATTTACTTGGTATGAACTGATGCACTATGTAGAGGAACTTGATTACACTTAACATATGCTTGTTGTTATAAACCTTATTAATCTTCACATTTCAGTTAGATTCTTTTAATGGAGAATTTTGGGGTCACAATAATTAAGAAAGAAATTATACTTGGTTTTCAACATGACATTTTCTGTCTCCAAATATTTGTTTGAGATTGGTCCCAAACTTTTAAAAGTATGAAACATATGAACAAAATATTTTACTGCCCAATTAAAAAATATGGTTGCTTACAATGTCAGTCTGTGAATTATAATGCCTCAGACATAAATCAATGAGGAACTACTTAAACTTGCACTTTGTAATCAGCTGCAAATTTTGGCAGCAGGCCACATAATCTGGTGCGACATGCTCAGCTTTATTTTATTCCAGTAACATATTAACAAAATGTAGAGCCACTTTGACTTGGTGGATGATCTAATAACATCTCAGCAAAAAGCCTTTGTCCATTTTTTACACAAACGTCTTTTCTTGATGATAAATGTATTTTGTAATTTTCATGATGAATTGGTAGGAGAAATTAACTGTGCCCTTTTAGTGCTTTGTAGGTTTTAATCTCTCTCCTTTGGATATGTAAGCTACAATTCAACATGAATTGAAATATTTGTGTGCATTTCATGTGGATTAGTTTAGCCTTTGTAAGTCTGCTGAAAGTATCCTTTTAGAGTCCTGGGTTTATATTGTGAATTTCCAAAGCAGAGAAGTATTCTAATTTATAGTCACAAAATATTAAGATTACATAATGCAAAGTTATGCTTTTAAACACCTATTTCATTTTGGTTTTGTATATGTTTTGCTTTTGTCATTATATATCTTGGTTTTTCAAATGTATAGTACCTTATTCCCAATGCCATTGTGTGAAAATATTTTTTCTCTACTGCTTATTTACAGTCTTTCAAAAATGGGAATTAAATGTTTCCATCTAATTACCCACTCTTCTAAAATTATTACAGTTCATTTTCTTTTCTCTTTATAATTCTTCTTTTTAATTCCACAGAGGTCAAACTTGAAACTTTCATATCACATGTAACATTAGTTGATAATATATTCTATACTCACTATCTCTATTTGGCAACCTCTAAATTCACACTAACCCTATTCTAGTTGGTCTTTACCCAACACTGTTTTACTAAATTTGTGTTCCTTTAACTCTTAAGTGGTCTCCTATGCTATAATGAGTTTTTCTTGTTGCTGTTCATTTAAAGGAAATAATATTGTTAAAATTATTTTTGATTGCCATAATAACAAGATCAACTAACCAAAATGGATCTAATTATTGTTTCACCATATAATGTCATCATATCTGTTTTTGTATCAACTTACAGGTCTTTGTAAATGACCTCACAGCCGGTTCAAGTCATCAATCTCTTAACCATGGAGTAATACCTATGAACATTTTTACCATTCATTGCAAGTCTTTCAGTTTTCTTTTGCAGGGACTTTTGTATGCCAAATGTATGCCTTTGACATTCAAATCAAAACAATTATAGAAAAATTTTCAGAGGTCTTCACAATTTTTGCAGCTTCTTTGTTTCATTCCAGACTTAATCTCCTCCCTATACACACACACACGCACACACATCAGTAGTTATAACCTCTTCTAGTTCTACATAATCCCAGGGTTAGTGGTTCAACACCACTAGTTGATCTATAGAAGAAAGACGAGACTTTCTACTCCTGTAAAGATTGACAATCTCAGAAACCCACTGGAGCAGTTCAACTCTGTCTTAAAGGGTCCCTGTGTTGGAATTTACCCCATAACAGTAGATTTGCGTTTTGTTGTTGTTGTTGATTTATTTTATATCCATCCACAGTTTCAATCATATTATGAGCCTCACACTCATTCTTATTTCCTTTTCTTTAATACTACTCTTTCTTTCTAGATAATTCTCTCCACTTTTATATTTTGAGATCTCTTATCCACTCAAGATCTGTCTCAGTGGCTATTTTATCCCTAAAGTTTCTTCTCTGCTCAAAATTCTAATTAGGTTACTTTTACAGCCTTTCTCTCAGCATACTTAAAATCATATATTCCTTCAAAGCTCTATCATGTCCATCTCATTCTCTACTTAGTTTTGCATACGTGTTTTCATACTTAGGTTATACACTCAATAATGGCAGGAATGCTGTCTTGTTCAAATTTTTATGCTTCTACTAGCTAGTAGAATGGTGTTTATATATATTCACCAACAAGTGGTTCAGCTCAACTAGCTCTATGGCATACATATGAAATATGAAAATTTTTCTTCTGCATCTTTGCAAATATGAACTATGTGGCAGTAAATTTAAGACTCATCTTCCAACTTCTCTAACTGCTGCAGCAATCATTGATTGTCAACCCATTTTAATTTGTGTGACACATTCTAGCTGTGCCATTTAATTTAATTTTCAAAGTCTATCGTGTTGTGATATCATTCATTTTAGTTAGCTGTGTTAATCTCATACCTCAAACTAGATTATTGAATGCTCAATAGCATCAAATGTATCTCTACATTTCCAAATTGCATAATAAAATCGATTTATTCTAATAGAGCCAAGATAGTATTTTATATACCAATAGTATTTTATATACCAATATACAAGTAAATGTAAAATAAAAATACATTGTGCCCTACCATGTATTTATTATCTTATTGTAGATAAGATTATAGATATCAATCTATTTATAGTTACTATAATGCCTGAAGTTTAAGGGAGCCAAAGTCAGTGACAGTGATTGAAGGTGAAGAATATCCAGGTACTTGTTACTGCTCATATACCTCTTACTAAGATATGTTCAATTTCTGTTATGCTAGAGCTATAGATTATTCATTCTGTTCTAAGGCTTTTCACATTTATTATTAAAATAATTGGTTCAATGAATGAAAAACAAACCTATATGTTAGAGCGCTCCATATCCATAACAAAATTATTCTTCCTGAAGAACTTCACACGTAAATGTGTGAGAAGACTTCAAATAGTTTGTGGAAAAATTCCGTTACCTGTCAATTAAAATTTTCAATGAATTTCTACAGTCACTTAAGATTTATAATGATACTATTTTACTAATTTGAAATCATAAATAAGATGATCAAATCTGAACAAAAATACCATACTGATAAATCTCTCCTTTCTATTTTGTTTATTAAATTAGTCTTTTCCTTGTAATTTTGCCTGCCTTGTAGTTTATATCTCAAGAAAAAGGAAGCGTGGAAAATGCAACCACTCAAAGAGTCTTGCACCACTGGTGCTGGCAGTCATTTTTTAGGAAAACTAACTGCACATGTCTCCAATTTTAATAGCTAGAGTATTTTTTTTTCTGTTCTATAAGCTTGAGACCCAGCTTTTGTGGTCTTTAAAGATGGTGGACGATATGAAGAAGAATTAGGCATTCAGAATTGGAGCAAGGCTCATTAGCTACCTACTAGATGAAGATGACACAAGCTTGCTTGCTGAAAGTGAAGAGGACTCGCTTCTCTGGCTGATGAAGACTAGGATTGCAGACCTTGTGGTGACAGCTCAATGTGATGAAGACCCAAATCCTTTAGATTACACCAGCAAACGATATCATGAGAGATGGAGAAGAAGTTGAAGTTTAAAGGCAAGGTGCTCCTTTTGCTTGGATCTACAACCAAGGCTCAAGGAAGTAGCAGACAAGAAATCAAATTATTTGGGATTAATCTGGGGAAATCTGTTCATGAGCAAGATACCACTCTGAAAAGTAAGATTCACCTGACCCAAGCAATGGTATTTTCAATGCACATGAGCATTGAACAATGAGTAAGAAAGACCCTGGCAGAGAATATTGGAGGTACCATGGACTGCCAGAAGAACAAAGAGATCTGTCTAAGAAGAAGACAGCCAGAATGCTCCTTAGACGTTGTATCACATATCTTCTACAAAGAGACAAGAGTGCCTTCGTACTCAGTCATGAAGAGGGATAGTGAACAAGAGGAAGACCCTCAATAAAGGTATCAACAGGATGCATTCAATATTGGACTTGAACCTAGTACCGTGTTTCTCCAGAAATAACACAGGATCTTATATTTCTTTTTCTACAAGAAGACACCATGGAGCTTATTTTCAGGGGATGTGTAATTATTCTTAAATATGGTACAACAACTACATTTACTCAAATATAGTTAAGTCATCTTCTCCTGGAACATCATCATAAATCCCCATCCTGAAGCTATTCTCCTTCCCCTTGGTGTTTTGGGGGAGCAAGAAAGGCCCCCAGACTGGTGCTCAGACTGGAGCTGGTGGGTTCTGGGGAGAGAGGCCTGCAACGCTGAGTCACATGGCAGCCACAGCTTTCCTTCTTCCGCCTGGAAACACACAAGATCTACTTCACTGGGGAGATTTTCCCCCAAAAGTCTCAGCTGGCAGCATGCACTGGATGGCTGGGACTTGACCAGGGAGCCAACCTTATGGGTGGGATGCCCGCACCTCTCCTCCGCTCACCTCTGGGATAGCAGCTGTCACAATGGGACAGAGGACAAGGGCTACCCATCTTCACCATCACTCTGTGATAAAATGCAGGGATTGTGCAGATACAGAGCGTAACCATGCCCATCACTATGTCTTATTTTCAGGGTAGGGCTTATATTGTGCAAATGCTTAAAATCTTGCTAGGGCTTGTTTTATGGTAGCTCTTATTTTGGGGGGAACATGGTAATGATTGTGAGGACTGAGCAAATATGTTCTGTTGTAAATAGGCTAGCTATGAATTGAAACTGATCTGATGGCATCTAACAATGATCACAAAAAAGACACGTAGGTATAAGGACTATCAGGATCTAAAACTGGCTCCTAGTATTGTATCTAACATTTATAAAATCTCAAGCTAAAGGGGAAAATGTCTCTATTAGAATTTGGGTTAGAATCTCTGAGGCGCAGAGAAGAACTTAATTATTTAACAATCTGAACCCAAAGTTAGACACCAAGTATTAAAACAACCCCATCAATTTTCACCTTAAAAATAATTTCCCTAAGACTTATTCATCTTGAGTTCCGTCTATGGGGTCTGGATAAGCAAGTCAGTCATAATCTGAGGAAAATAACCTAACCTGAACAAATCCAACTGAACATGGGACCAATATAAAGCCAAGTTTTGGGAGAATTCACAAGATATCATAAACTGAAAAATGCTACAAAGTCCCAAATATCCATTTGCTGCTCTTTCCAATATTTCACACATGTAATCTCCTGATGAATGAGAAGTGTCTGTCCACTGATAAATTTAAAATGTATGAAGCACCCTTGGGAAAAAAATCATACCCTGAAGCTTGCACAGTTGAAAAGTTTCTAATATTATGGACGCTCCCTTTCGCTTCATCTTGTCCTAGGGACATCCTTGTCTTCGTAGAGCCTTTGTTTTATCCCATCTGCTCCTAGATTGAAAATGGCTTGCTCAATATCAGGGCCATTCCTAATGTGTAGGTGACCTGCTTTTATTTAATTTTGAATTTAGCTTCTATTCATTTTATGATTGTACTCTATTTTGGTAATTACGTGAAGGCACCCAGAGGGGTTTTGTTGATGATGACATTAAAAATTAATAAGTGAATGAATTGGTATGATGATTTATATTGCAGAAAGAGCCCATAAGGCATCAGTAAAAGATGTTTTCCGTTTTAGCATAAGATTATCAGGAAAAATAGTCTGACACACGAGCCAAAGTTCAGGTCTAGATAAAAAATTTTAGTGCATTCCTTTCCCCTCCTCCCGCACATCCTTCCAGCATTGCTCACCAACTCCCATCTTACACTGATTGAGGCTCACAGATGTTTCCTTTGGAAAGGGCCGCACTGGTAGTGTCATTCTTCTCCCGGAGAAGAAGCTGTGGGCACCAATCACTCTCCACACCTCTGTACCTGCTCTGTCTAAACCAACGCTGCTTTTTCTTCCTGTTAATCTGTGCCGATCTCCTCCTTTCCTCTCAGGCTTTTACCATAAGTGAGTCAGCTGTCTTACAGACGACAAAATTCAGCTGATGGATATATTTCCCTCCTGTTTTTTGATTCCCACGTGTACCCTTTTAGTATGCATAGTTTGACATTTGTGATTGAATGTCTACTTTTTTTCAAAATAAATGGCCACACTTTTATTAATAATGTCTGTGAGAGCTGATACAGGCCTTCATAAATGCACTAAAATATTTGGTTTATTGGGTTTTGTAACAAGTATGTTCTTTCATGTTTTTTACATTTTAAAGTAGGTGATTACTGAAGCTGAGAGACAAAATGTAGATACCTGACCGAGTTCTCATGTAATTCCGATGAGATGAGTCATAGATCTTAGTGACTAATTCTTCCCAGATTAGTACACAAGGATTTTCAATACTGATTCTTTGCACTAAGTACATTTTTGTTAATATAGCATCTATTATTACAGTTTCTGAGTATTTATTAAGAACACTTGCTTTCACTTCTTTATCAAATGGAGTGGAAATTTCCAGGTGTTATTTTCAGGTTCTGTATCCTCAGAGTTAGGAACTGATGACTAATTAAATCTATAAGCAGGTGAATGCAGGTGCAGAAAAATTGTGACTGCAATTAATCACACCTGCGAAATATTTAGCCTACAAGACAATAGCTTTTTAAAGGTTAGTTCAGAGTGTTCTATCTTGAAAGAAAAATGTTTCCAGATTTATCTCTTTCAAAATTTAATACTTTCATTAAATGTACCTTGCTTATTTCTCTACCATGTGGTATTTTGTAATAAATATAGTTCTCTAATCTAATTTGACTTCATTAAAGCTTCTACTTTAAAATTTGATAAAAATTGTTTTTCATAATTTTAATAATCTCTTTATACTTTTGTTAACTTTCAGGTAATGGAATAATTTACGTACAGAGACAAATAGATTACATAAATTCAATCTTCATAGAATGAACTTTAAATTGATTTTATTAATCAAGGAAATATATAAATGAATATTTAATGTTCACTATTTTAAAATATATTGCTATGCTATAGATATTTCTTATTTCAAATTAGTAAGAATAATTCATATTTCATGTTGCCTTTACTATGCTGTATTCTGTGAATGTATTTAATTGACTTACAAATCTCTAAAATAAACAGCAAATTCATTTTCCAATAGAATAGGGAATTTGTCTATGAAAACAAATGTTCCAAGAAGGTAATATTGCTTATTTAATTTTTTCTGTTACATTCTTCTAGCAAATGTAATCAAATGTGTTTAATAACTCCATTGACAAAAATCAGTATCAAATGCCAAATCAAAAAATAAGGAAACTCTAGTCTTAATGAACTTTGTATTTTTATTGATTTACAATTAGAAGTGATATGAATTCAGTAATGGTGCTTTGAGGATAGGATGAAGAACCCACTTATGGTGTCAGTGTACTCAGTGTGTGTTGCTAGAAAGGAGAGAAAAACTAACCCAAGAGCAGAAGGAAAAGAAAGTCTGCACATTCATCTTGCTGTGCCGCTGTTGCTTGTAGATGCTAATGAATCAACTTTGGCTCAAAGTCTCCCCCTATAAAACAGGGGACACACTGCCTGGGCCTGTGACATCCTCACAAGGATGGCTATGCTTGAGGCCATTGTTGTACCCACCATGTCAAGCCACCTGACTAAGTGTCTTCCTCTTTTTTATTGACCCTCTGCATTACAAGAATGATGTCTTTTTCCAGGTGCTTGCTTCATTTCTTCACATTGAGCTCCTGCTGTGAATGCAAAGTTCTTGGCATTGTGATATAGGAGGGGACAGCCTCCCTCAAGAACAAAATTCTTCAGGGCAGGGTAAAACTTTCATAGTCCGCATTTCCCCCACTAAGTAAGCATCAGGCCACTCCCTCTGAGTTAGTGCACCCAGTAGCGTAGCCTGGGGAGGTTCTCTCTGGTCACAGTGAATTTTTTTTTCATAAAAACTGTTTTGTTGGAACCGCATTTTTCGTGGTGCACAATTTAAGAGAACAGTGTGTGACTGCAAAATTTTCTTTCCTGCTCAGGAAAAATGCTGCAAAATCTGTTGTGTGGTTGAACACAGCTGACAATGACAGCACTCTGGGAAAAAACTCAAGTGTACTAGTGGGTTTTTGGTTTCAAAAGAGGTAAAAGGTAGCTTGATGACAAACTTTATTCTGGACGTCCATCAACTTTCCAAACTGACAAAAATATCTACATGTTGTGCATTTGGAGTCTGTTCCACAAGGCCAGACTGTTAATCAATCTCTCCAAAGGTTCTGAAAAGATAGCATGATAGTGTGCTACAAAAAAAAGGCCTGATTTTTGGCAGGCAGGGCACTAGTTTGACCACCAGGACAGTTCACCTGCTCACGCTCACGCAGCTCAGCTGTCTGAGTGCTCCAGTTTTGGTGCGGGAGGAGTATGCTTCTCTTGCCCCACACACCTGACTCATCTGACTTGGACATCTTTTTGGTTCCATGAATGAAGAGAGACACGAAAGGACATCACTTTGAGGAAGTGGTGGATTGAAGAAAAAATAAGGGCAGTGCTGTCAGTCATACAAACTGATGAGTTTGAAAAATATTTCCAGGAATGGAATTACAGATTCGAAAAATGCATTAAGTGCAATGGAGAGTACTTTCAAGGTGATAAGGTTGTTTTATAAAATAAAATTGAAGGCATCACTTTGAAAAATAAATCTGGGTTTGTTTGTTTTTTTCCAGAGGGCACTCCATCGTACATTGGGTTAAAATACTGAAGCTTTCTTCAATAGTTCAAATTTTAATTTTACTCTTGCAAACAAAATATAACCAAATTGTGATATATGTGTTACACTGAACATTTTTTAAAATATGGTACAAAAATTATAGAAGATATAATAGGTATCTCATGATATTTTAGGTACATTTTGCTGTATAACTTTCAATAACTGAAACTTTCTAGAAGAAATTAAAGATAAGTATTTTCATAGAGTATGAAATGATACATAGGTTGTGAGTACCTAACTCCTACTATTAATGCTTTTGAAATATCACATTATTCTCTACTTCACTCTTTGAAATATAAGATATCAATTACTCCATATGTGTGTGGGGGAATAAAATCAAAATGCAGTCCTTCACATTTCTCAAAATTTGTATCAAGTTTGCCTTTCTACCCCTCCCCTAGAATATTCCTAGTATATCTTGTCTTTATGAGTACATTCACAGAGAGATGTGGAATGATTGTTAATGTTTGTTAGAATATGGCCAATAGGCACTCAATGAATATTACTGGACAATCTCTCAGGAAACCAACTGGAGTCCACTGTTGAAAGCTTCTTCCAGAAGCTTCTTCCTAAAACTGATATTGGACTGAGAAACTGTCCACAGAATTCCTACATGTGGCGCCTATGTGACTTGTTCATGATGAATGGGGAGGTGGTCAGGTATCTAGCATGCCACGGCAAATTATGAAAGAAATGATCAGGGGGAAAGGAAGGACCAGGTATAGAGGAATACCATCTAATTAGCTCCTTGCCCTATGCCTCACAGGACTGCTATTCCGAATTAAGATTGAAAATCAAGAAGCAAGAGAACCATTTGTCTCCTGAGGAAGTTAGTATGTCCAGGGAAAAGAGGAGGCTTTCACTGTGGCTCAGTGTCTACCGCGACCTCAAAGGTCGGCAGTTCCAAACCACCAGTCGCTTCTCAGGGAAAAAAAAAGGGCTGTCAGCTCCCCTGAAGACTTGTTAGGCTCTGACCCATGGCAACTCCAGGGGAAATGCAATGAAACATTGCTTGCTTCTGAGTCATCCTCACTGTCTTAGTGCTTCAAGCCTTGGAAACTATATGGATCAGTTCTACTCTGTCCACCATTAGTCAAAATCAAAGTGACAGTGGTGAGTTTGGTGAATAAAACTAATCACGATAGAGATGATAGGCTTTTTTCAAATCTTCAGAGATGTATCAGATTCTAATTTTTAAGAAACTGAAGTAGGGTAAAGAAAAGAGAAGCCAGCTTAAAAAATAGTATCTTTGAGAGTTAATATTTTAAATGAATAAAAAAGAACAGAATGCAACATTTAAAAGTTTATTTAAAAGACTGGTCTCCTGCATTATTTGGTTATTTTTATAAATAAACAAATCATAACCAATATCAATAATTTTCCAAGGCAAAAATGATATGTAGCTTGACAACTAGTATTCTATTTCCCCACCAATGCAATTGGCAATGGCAACGACATTAAGCCTTGACTATTAATGACAGCAGATCTGTTTTATGTCACTAGAGTGAAGATTTGATGTGTAAATAAATTCAAATTACTTGCTTCACAGTTTGGAGAGACTTTCCATAATTTGTTTCCCCCATTTTTGCATACTCAGTAGCAAAAGTCTTTTTTTTCTACCTTATTTCAATGGTATGTATTCTATTGAGTCAAGTCTCATTATAATGTGAGACAAGCTGATGTATCATGACACTGCAGCACGTGCTGCACACACACTGCACAGGCACTATAATCTCTGCCCGTTGGAATCAAATTAGAGAAGTTTGCCATATTTTGCATGCTGTAGTTTACTGATTAGATCTGAGTCATGCAATGACTGCTGCATCAGACACTGCCCTCTTGCTGTGAAAATTATGACCAATGGTCACACTGCTGTGGTCTCACCACCACTCCATAAATGCAATTTGCTTTCTAAAGGAATGAAATGTCTGCTGTTGTGGCTGTGTTTGAGTAAATTCCCCCGTCTGCCCGCATTTTTCTTCTGTGACTACAGCTGAGAGATGTGAGGGTGTTTTCGTTGGCTGTTTGTCCAGTAGTCGGAGCCTCCTCCTCCAGTGGAAAAAAGAAAAAACCGACATATTTTATAATCGGCAACTCACCTCCATTTCGAACAGCCCAGTCCAAGAAAAAAAAAAGTCCATTATGCACTGAAGAAAGTGAGACTAAGAGAAACATGCTCTAATTCTTTTTATTCCTTTCTCCCCTTTTAATGTCTTAGGGACACTGCAAGTATAGTGCATTAGCACAGGGAGTTGACCTACTTTCTTAGAAGGGATTGGTGGCTGCTTATGTTGTTTTCTCTGCACTGGCACCAGTTGTATTTGATGTCTGTGAGGGACCAGGTAGTAAGGAAGCTGTGATTCAGCAGTCCAGCTGATGAAGTCATGTTTATGAGGTCTCCTGGAGGCATTAAACATCCTCTGAAGCATGCAACTGTTCAGGCTGATTTCAGGAAACCTTTAAAGTTCCTGCAAGTCCATATTTTTAATAGAAGTTGATGAATCTTTCATTGTCAGAATATAATGCAGTCAATATTCTGTATCAAATCCACCCCTTGGTTCTGTATTATCTAGGTGAAGTAGCTTTTTTTTTTGTTTAAATACGTAACATATTAAATTTTGAGGAATATTTAACCTCTAATGCTGTGACCTGAAAGAGCTAGAGCATATTTCATAAATTGATATTATGTTCCTATAGTTTTTAAGATCTATAATGTCTCATTTTATTAAATTAGAAATAAAATATAACTTATTAGTCATTTACTCAACCATTTTCATTTCCCTACATCTATTATGTTTCAGAGAAATGAAAGATATTTAACTAAATTTTGATTATCAACATCATGCCCTAAGATAACGTTATAACAAAAAGTTGTAGAATGTTAAACTTTGGTCAAATGGGAATAGGCATAAGAAAAAAGTTTAAAATATTTGTATAAAAATTTTGGAAAGTGAGTTAATTTCATTTCCTAACTTATCTTTTTTCCCTAATTTATCTCTTATAAAATTTCTTATAGCACTTTAACAAAAAGTATACATTAATCCTCTACATATGAGTTTATTAATTTGCTCTACCTATAACACATAATTATTTTGTGGATCAGGAACTTCCCTAGGCTGTTTGAGAAATAAGCCTCCTGGAAGCTCTATATTAAGTGTGCTCACGATTTGACCATGTTTGGTAGGTCTCTGGGTGGTCCAAGTGATTTGAACTCAATCACTAGCTGAATGGTGGCATGTAAGAAAACATCATGATCTGTATCTGTAAATATTACAACCAAGAGAATGATATGGAATTTGCTTATACTTTTGTTACAGGTAGCCATGAGCCACAATTGCTCACCATGAATTTAGCAGAAAGAATTAATTCTCTGGTTTCCAAAAGGTATTGCAGCACATATGGGATAAGTATGATATAATGTGACTATTACCACTGGCCTCTTTCCCTCTTGCCAGATTCTCAGTCTGAGATTTCACAATTCGGGATAGATTGGGGGGATTTACTTGCAGGGGTGAAAAAGCAACTGTTGATGATGGAAGGAGTGAAAAAGAGGAAGAGACAAAACTCAAGAACCAGTCCGTATGAGTTTCATGAAACATCTTAGTTAGCTGGTAAAGTAACAGCTGTACGTTTACTGCTGACAACTGCTGTACATTTAAGTAGTGAAAAGGATTTAAATGATTTACAGAAGACCTGATGCACATGAGTGAACTTGTCAGAAAATATTTCTTTAACATTTTGATGGTGAAAACAAATTTTAAAGATAATTAATTTAATTTTAAAAGTTTGTTAGAATTCTATTATTTATCCCCAAAATTAATATATTCAAAAATCAGTTGACTTAAAATGCAAACACATCCAGATATCATTTCATATATGATAAGGTTGCATATATATTTAAACTATATCTTCTGAGATTTCTGCTTGGTACAGACATGCTATATTAACACAAAAATATTTATAACTTTCCAGTTTGGATCTATCTACAGACCCTTAAAGAAAGAACAGGCAATGTACTGCTACCAGTCTGCACCATTGAGAATCCTCTAGAGCCATCCTATCTAACACACCAGGGGGTTTTAGGCATCGGAACTGACTCAACAAAACTGATTATTACTTCCCATAAAAATCTCCTGGTATTCTATTGTTGTTTAATATATTTTTATAGAATTTCTAAATATTTGTGAAAGAATCATTGTTAAAGAATCAACATAAAATACCATCTTGGGTCTACTATTCTAAATGGATATAGAAAAGAAAGGAAAAGAAAAGACTGAAAATAAAAGAATGACAAATATATGAGATCATAGTATATTATGGAATGAAGAACCATCTAGTTTTTTCAGCCTCTCAACAAGATCTTTATTTCCTATTTGACCTATGGTTAGTATATGTCTAATCCCAAATATTTACTACTCTTAATATTTTATTGGCATGCAGTTCATAAACTAAAATTATATAAGAAAATTATTTATGATTTCTGTGATTTCCAACTTGCAATAATGACAGAAACACAGTGCAAGCTTTATATACAGACAGTATCTTTTTCTAATTCTACCAAATAACTAAATTATTCCAACAAGTAAAATTGTAGTGAATTATTAAAATATATTATTTATGCATTTTCAACTCAGTCAAATCTTTTTGGTCATAATGAGAGGAAATATTATGAATGTAATCTGGATTATTATTAGTTGGACATATACACGCATCTCCAAAAAGTGTTTTCTGGAAACACAATTTCTATGTCTAAGTAGGCCACTGAAGTCACTTATTAAATGCCCCATATGGTTTTACTAATAAATTTTGAGTTAATTATTTTAAAATGCAAAGAGAGAACCTAAAAGGACAAATTTAATTTGCATGAAAGTAACATTTTGCGATGAAAATATTTGTATAATTCTTGAGAAATTCACATTCAAAAGTCCCAAACAAGAATCTATGCATAGCGTTAGTAATTTAAAGAGATTAGTACTGGATTTAAAAACTGCATTCAAACTCTTTCAAATGGAAAAGAATCAGAATTAATAAACTAAGAAAAGTCACTATATGGATGGTTTTTAAATGTTCTTATGTAGCCTGTAGTATGAACAAATACGGCTTGGGCGAAGTACTGTCAGAAAGTTCCTTAAAAATCAAATATGGAGAGACTTTGTTCACTTAATTAACATACTGATTGCAACAATGTGCTCAAATAGAGCAGTTCTTGTGGGCGTGGCTTAGGACTGGACAGTGCTATGTTCTGTTGTGGATAAGGTTTCTGTGAACCTAAACCCTCTTAAAGACACTGATGTTGTCTTTTAATACTCTAAATGTTAAGTCCTATGCTGTATATAATTATAGTTGTTATGAAAGCTTTACAACATGCTGATGCTATTAAGTGTCATTGCATTGTGATTCATAGCAACCTCATGTCAAACAGAGGAAAAACCAGTACGAAGCCAACCTTACAAGCATCTTTATGGTTGAGCTGATTTTTCCAGCCACTGTGTCAAGCTCCACCATCCAGGGTCTTCCTCATGTTCACGGGCCCTCTAATTTACTAAGCATGATATCTTTCTCCAGGAATTGATCTCTTAACATGACCAGAATACAACAAAGTTTCTTCCTCCTAATCATTAAGGAACATTCTGGATGAACTTCTCTAAAACAAATTTGTTTGTACCTCTGGCAATCCATGGTACTTTTAATATTCTTTAGCTCACACCATAATTCAAATCCATCAGGCTTGCTTTAGCCTTCCTTATTTATCATCCAACTTCAATGTGCATATGAGCCTATTGAAAACTACCCTGGCTTCTATCAGGCCCATCGTAGTACTCAAGGTGGCATCTCTACTCTTTAACACTTTAAAACATCTATACAACAGATCTGATCATTGTAGTGCATTGGTTCATGCCTTGAATGCTGATTCCATGCATGTTGATTGTGGAAATAAAATCCAGAAGGGTACTTAAGTTTTCTCTCCCCTTTTCAAAAGTTTTCTGTTGGTCTATTTGTGAAGATTTTAATTTTCTTTGTATTAAGTTGTGATTCATAAAAAACAAAGTCTTTGATTTCAATGAATACTTCAAGCCCTCTTGGATTTTGACAAACCAAGGTTGTGGCATCTATAAATCACAGATTGTTAATGATCCATCCTTCAGTTCCAATTCCATGTTCTTTCTCAGCTCAGGGGTGGGCAAATTTGTGAGACTGAGGAGTCAATCCTGTCCCTATTAACAACTTTAAAATCACCTAAGAACCTTAAATATGTTTCCTCAAACAGATGAAGTCACCATGATGTGGAATAATAACCTTCAAATGTTTTCAATGTTACTTCAGAGCCTCACATTCACACTGAAAGAGCCTTATATGGCTCATGAGCTGCAGTCTGCCAATGACTGGCCTAGCTTAAGGAGATTTTGGTTAGCATACAGATTGACCAAGTATGGTGAAGTGATGCAACCTTGAAGCACACTTTTTCTGATCACTAACCATGTAGTAATCCCTTGTTCTGTGTGATGAACTGTCTCTTGTATCTCTTGTGTAAGAAGATAGAAGCAATCATTTCACACTTATTTTGAGTTAGTCTGTGTCACTTTTTTTCATTTGCTTGGAATTTCATAAACTTAATAGATCACCTTTGTTATGGTAGATGAAAAAATCTTTTAGAAATGTATGATGCCCCTTCTCAATTTCCCTTACCCTGGAAAAGCTCTGTTTTTTATGAATAACCTTCACATCTATATTTAGTGTTCCTAATCAATTTTATCCCCATCTTGAATATTTTCGTTCTAATTGATCAGGGTTTTATTTTATGAAATATAATGAAGATTACAATATATTATTTTAATTTGGATGCAAAAGCAGGGCATATTCCATTTGAATTACGTTTTCATGTCTGGACAAAGGCCACCTACTAAAAAAGTAATGGGATAGTTTAGAGACTGTTTCAGATATCCTTATCCACTGGATCTGAAAATGAAATGTCTGTAATGGAAGTCTTGCAAATCCAAGCATAGAAAATGATAGTAGTCATTATTAGAAAAATATTAATTTTGACATGGTTTTTCAATTCTTGGAATTGGTTTTACCCTGTCACCTATATTCTAGGTGTTTTCTTTATGGCCTCACTGGTATATTGTTACAAGAATAATAAGCAGGTCCTTTGGGTAGTTAAAGTCTTCTGGATCATTGAAACAGTTCAAACAAGCCAGTTGACACCTTAAAATGTTGTTTCTGGAGTATGACTGAGAGGAAGAAGAGCATCACCATTTACCCAGTTCTCTGGGTAGAAATCTCCTCCCTGGCAAAGGAAAGCGACAGAGCCTGGGCTGCCTATACTTGGATTACTATCAAGTGCCCTCTAGAGGTCAAGGAGTAAGACTCATTACACTGAATAGATGTGTGCCTGGTACCAGCCACTTGCTGGAGATAGAGAAGTCTTTCTACCCCTGTAAGGTAATACAGACTCAACCCTGCCCCGCCCCCCCCCCCCCCCCCCCGCCACCCCGGGGGCAGTTCTAATCAGCCCTACAAGGTTGTTATAAGTCAGCATGAACTCAATGACATCATCTCCCTTTGACACCACTACCACCATCACCACCTTACTCCCTTCACCCTTCACCCTTCCTCTGCTTGCTGTTCATAGAAGCCCATCAGCCCTGCGTTCTATAGACCAAATAACCGAAAGGCATCTAATACAGCTCCGCAGGGGTGGGGGGTGGAGGCCTCCACGGACACAACACCTCTTAGATGCACTCTGCTATGAACAAACCAAAACCAAACAAAACAATGGAAACCAAAAAAAACATAAAAAATGTAAAGCCAGATCAGGTCTAGCCTACATCACAGTGGGAACCTACTGATAAAGCTAGACCTGCGCAGATCTGCCTTTGCTCTTCTGTACTCCTTTCTCTCCACCCCTCTTTCTTTGTGGGCCCAAAAGGAGAGTGAAATTTTATAGCAATACTCCTATCTATATTTCCTTTGACACTTCACCAGTCCCTTGACCTGGCGTATATCTTAAAGATTTATGATGATTTTCCCAAAACAAAGCAAAATGAGCAGATCACCAGGCCATTCTTCCACAAGGGTCTCCTGGGTGCATTTGAAAAGCCAATAGGTCAGCACCCTATTGGAAACAGCTGGTCAGTTCCAAAAGAGTTAATAAGCAAAAAAAAAAAAAAAAAAAGCACATGCATACTTATTAACCTGTAAGAAACAGATTCTCATGGATTTATACAATGAAAAGTATGCAAAACAGTTCACTCAAGATGAACACACAAGGAAGGCCAGGCTTAACTTGTTTCTTGGGTAATCTGCTGCTGCTGCTGCTGCTTGGGCCACTCGGCATCTGTTAATCAAATAGCAGGTTTCTTTTCCAGAAAAAAAAGCCATTGCTTCTTGGTCAAAGAAATACTGTTTCACACACTATTCTACATCAAAAAAAAAGTTCTGGAAATATCTACCACCTGATAACAAGGTTAGCAGTTTGAAACCACCTGCTCCTCCACAGGAGAAAAATGGAGCCTTCTTTTCCTGTAAAGAGTACAGTCTCATAAACTCACAGGGGTTGTTTTACCCTGTCACATAAGGTGGCTCCAAGTTGAAATTGACTCGGTAGCAATGAGTTTGGCTTTGGGACTGAATCTTAGTTCAGCTATCTGACTGTAAGCAAGTCAACACTAATGTAGGTACAAGTTTACTCATTGATAAAATTATATGCTATTTGACCATGCCCACCCCCCTCCCCATCAAGAGCTCTGGTGATGATGTCAAGTAACCATTGGGCTGCTAATCACAGTCTGATCAGTTTTATTAGTGGTCCGAACACAGCAGCAGCTCAGTTGTTTTTTTATGAAGATGAAATGATCTGCTTCTTTAAATAGTTCTAGCTTTTGAAACCTTATGTGGGGTCACCATGTGTCAGAGTCTCATGGCAGCGGCAGTGAAGAAATCATTGGATAAATCTGCCACATCGACTCAACGTGCTACTCAATGCTGCTTTAAAGAATTGAAGAGCAAGGATGATGCTTCAAGAACTACTAGGTACCTGCCCTCAAGCTATTGCACTGGCATAGCCTCATATGCATGAGAAAGTTTTATATTAAAATATGAAGACCAGAGCACAGGGAATTATGGTGCTAATGAAGAACATTGAAAATATCACAGACAACCAAAAACAAGCAAACAAATCTGCCTTAGAAGAAGAACAGCCAGAATGCTCCTTAGAAGCGAGGATGGAAAGACTTCACCTCATGTACTTTGGTCACAGCATCAGGGGAGATCAATCACTGAATACAGGCATCATGCTTGGTACAGTAAAAGATTAACAAAAAACGGGAAGACTGGCAATAGATGAATTGACATAGTGGTGGCAGCAATGGATTGAAGTATTATAATCATGGGGATGGCTGAGGACTGGGCAATGTTTCTTATTGTGCATAGAACCGCTCTGAGTGTGAACTCACTCAACATCACCCAATAAGAACAACATGAGTTGAATTCAACTCAATGACTGATTGGGTCAATATTATGGACAATATCACTAATTGCTGTTATGGAGAGAACCCAGCAGAATCAAGGTGTAGAATGGTGATCATTGAAGTTCCTCCCATAGCGTGCATGGATGGTCAGAATGGTGCTCTCCAAAGCTTTGAAATTTTAGCTGCAACCAGAGTGAGGAGAAAGAGCACAGCGAAAGGAAGACCAGTCAAAGAATAGGACCCAGTAACTGCTTACTTTTTGAGCTAAACATGGTGAGAAAGAATGTAAGAGTAGCTAAAAAAACAGGGAACAGTGAGAAGTATATAGGATATCAGGCCCAGTTAAAGAAAGGAATGATGAAAATATATTTAGTACTTTGGATAGACATTTGTATTCTATTCTATGTGGAAGGAACTCAATGAGATCATAGAGCGTAGATTTAACTAAAGTTAGGAAGGGTAAAGAAGAATTGATGCCTTTGAAAAATACTTGAAACTAATCCAGATTATACCAGGGATTTCTCAGGGTAATTGATAGATGTGTCTTAGAAGAAATACAGTCAAAATGCTCCATAGAAACAAGGATGATGATATTTCGTCTCATCGACTTCGGACATGTGTCATGAGTAACACGTCCCTGGAGAAGAACGCAATGCTTTGTAAAATAGTGAAAAAGAGAAGGCTTCAGTGAAATGCATTGAGCCAGTGACTTGATCAATAGACCCAAATACAGCAGCACCTACAAAGATGGTGCAGGACCAGGTGCTGCTTTGTTCTGCTTGTGGGTCACACTGTTGGAGACAACCCTGCAACACTGCAAACAGCAGCAATTTGTATTTTGAAGTTACAGGTTCGTTGCTGTACAGATAATGGAAGATAGTGAAAAAGTATGGATGCATGGAGATCATGAATTTAAAGAGTAGCAAGATTAATAATATCTGCATTCATTTTCCTGTTGTTATTGTTGTTTTTAGGGACCCTCAATTGGTTTCTGACACAGTGACACCACATGCACAACAGAATGAAACACTGCTCATTACTGTCCCATCTTCATAATTATTGTTCTGTCTGAGCCCATTGTTGTATCTGTTGTGCCAGTTCATCATTTGGACTGTTTTTCTTTTCTTTGATGTCCTTCTACTTTCCCAAACATGATGTCCTTTTCCTGAGAACATGTCTAAAATGAGAAATGCAGTTGATATCATTAATTAGGCACCAGGCTGCTAACCACAACGTCAGCAGTTCGAAACCATTAACCTTTTCTTCGTAGAAAGATGAGGTTTTCTCCTCCAGTAAAGAGATGCAGTCTCAGAAACCCACCAAAGGCAGTTCTGCCCTATCTTATAGGACCCCTTTAAATAAGAATGGACTTATTGACAGTGAGTGAGTGGGTGGGTGAGTGAGTGAGATGATATCTTCCCATTCTTATGTCTGAGAATTATGGGCTGTACCTCCTTCAAACATATTTGTTCTATGTAGGCTCCCATATGGCGTCAATGAGCAATATTTTCTCCACCCTCTTCCCCAAAATAAATCCAATTTTTAAAAAAGTTTTATTCAGACATAATCCACATATCATATAACTGTATGTGATATCTACAATACATAAGCCTCCTCTGACCATAAATACAAAGTTTATGCAGTTACCTGAACAAATTTAAAAAATGTATTAACTCTATAAAAAGACAAGTGCTTATGGTAGCTAATACTTCTTTAACATGGACCATGTTAATACTTGCAGAGCAGGTTAAAAGTACTTTATCAGCGCACCCTTCCCCTGTATGTATGGAGAAAGGACTCTTTGAGGTCCTGCTTGCCTAATGACTGACCCTAATCTAATCCCCTATGCCATAAAAAGATGCACACATAGAAAGTCCTAAAGAACACTGTTCGGGTTGCAAAAGACAGGATGACAGGTGAACTGTACAGATCTCTATGGAGACAGATACATATCCAGTGATGACAGAAGAAACAGAGTCAGACTAATTCAAGATAAAAAAAAAAAACGTCAGGAAAAATTCTTCCTTGTATTTTCAGGTTTTCTTTTAGCAGAAATGTTCAGGGTGACTTCAAATAATATGAACTATTCTGGTAAAAAAAATATCACTGCTCAATGTGAAATATTGTCATTCTCAGTTATATTTGAACCCTAAAGTCATATATAATTTTATCGTACTTATGTGAACATCTCTGTCATGATTTTCTTATAGAGATAATTTAGCAAAAAATATTCAGGTATTGTATGTTTGTGCACCAAGTGAACTTATATTTTAACCTCCAATTTGCATTAAATTGCTCAAAACATGTGAAACTTGCACTGTCTCTCCTCAGTATTCATATAACAGACTCCTGTTTACTTGAAAATAAAATCTATTCTACAGATAAGGCAGTGTGATTTCAAAACTTAGCTCATGAAAGAGGAGAAACAATCAAGTTTCTCTTTAGAACAACATGGTATTTGAAAAAAAGCATACATATTATTTTCTGTTAACTTTACATTTCATTTGCATTTCTGCCATATGCCATTGAGATGGTGAAATGTTATGTCCAAGGACCTCGTGTTATGATTAATTCCATTCATGTGTAAGAATAACTGGGGTTTCTTTGAGGTGAAAAAAATGAAATCAATAAATGGGATTCTAGAATAAAAAAATAAACAACTGCCCCGGCCAAGCAACCCGGAAACCTCCAAACACACTGCCATGCAGTCCATTAGAAACCCTCTCACTGCCGCCCTCTACAGCCATCTAGGAAAAAAAGTTTTGTAAGTCAGGGGGCAACTGCTGGAGACTTTTTAGTTGAGGCATGGTTCCCTCCAGACACCAGACAGAAGGAGGGGGGAAATTATATATATATATATATATATATATATATAGTCCTATATACATATATATGTATCATTTGATACATATATGTGTATATATATATGACTCCAGGCAAAATTGAGTAATAGCTAGTTTCCCTCTAACTACTTCATTATTTTTCCTTTCCCTTTGCCTGTTAAACACACCCCAACACACACAGACTGCCATCTTATGTTACTGCTCGGATGGTGGAAGTCCTAACTGGTTTTCACTCTGGGATGGACTACAGATTGCGGTTCCCCAACAGGGAGAGTAAAGGAGTCCCAGGGGCCTGCTGATGAACCAGCTCAGAGATAAAGCATGAGGTTGATGAAATGAACTCATTAGCCTCTCCACAAGGGAAAAATGTGACAGTCTGCTCTCTTACAGATCAGAACCTAAGAAGCCTTAGGGGCAGTTCTAAACTATGGTATAAGATCATTTTTTAAAAAAAAATCATTTTATTGGAGCTTATACAACTCTTATCATAATCTGGACATACATTAAATGTTGCCATCATCCTTCTCAAAACATTTTCTTTCTACGTAAACCTTTGGTATTAGCTCCTCCTTTTTCCCTCCTTTCCCACTCCTGCCTCCCTCATGCGCCCTTGATAATTTATAAATTAATAGTATTTTGTCATATCGTACACAGTCTGATGTCTCTCTTCACCCACTTCCCTGTTGCATGTACCTTTGGGAGGAAATTATATGTAGATTCTTTTAATGGGTTCTTTCTTTCTACTCCACCTTTCTTCCACCCTCGCAGTATTGCCACTCTCACTACAGGTCCTGAAGGGATCATCTGTCCTGGATTCCCCAGGTTTCTGGTTCCTATCTGTACCAGTGTACATCTTCTGGTCTAGCTGGATTTGTAAGTTAGAATTCAGATCATGACACTGTGAGGGAGAAAGCATTTAAGAACTAGAGTAAAGATGCATATCTCATCATTGCTACACTGTACCCTGACTGGCTCATCTCCTCCCCACAACTCTTCTGTAAGGGAATATCACTTCCCCTGCAGATGGACTTTGGGCTTCCCAATCTGCACTCTACCCCCCTCCCCGACCCCCCACCCATTAAGATCACTTTCAATCACTATTGATCTAAAAACACACTGTGATAACACTGACACCCTTACCCTTGGTCATTATTTGCTTTAAATCCCAACACATTATTGAATTGCCCCATCAAAGTAATAATCCTGTATGCTTCAGAACAACAGATGAGAGCACTCTGGAGCTCAGGGGGAGCCTGGGAAGTGCAGCAGTGATTCCTTGGGCTGTGATCTGCAGACTCAGCAGTTTGGAAAGCAGCAGCAGCTGCGTGGCAGAAACAGGAGCATCCCCACTCCCACTGAGCGACAGCCTCGGGGGGCCGCAGGGGCATGGTCATGGTACGAGTCGGCATTGACTTAATGCCAGGGGGATTGGTGTTTTGGGGGCCTGTTGAGTCACTAGCCAGATTCTGAAACACAACATATTCTAGGAAGTCCAAAAATTAAATTATGAAATGGTATTTTCTTTTGTAAAATACCATATTAAAGAAAGTGAAACAAAATATTGAATGAAGCATGTCAGGTGGCATTCACTGCCAGGCTGGAGGGGAGGGAAGGAAGAGCCACTGTTAAACAGCTGCAGTAGAGCAACTGCCATAAAAACCCACTCCTCCCATCCAGTTATTCTGCTGTCCAATAACCGACTGGGAGATGAACATAGGGCAAGAAACCAAAACAAAGACATCAATTATCAAACCAAGCCCACTGCCACTGAGCGGATTGAGACTCGAGTGGCCGAGAGGGCAGGGTAGGGGTTGTACAGTGTCCATCGTCCCCCTGCAGAGTGGTGCCAACCGCTCATCTGGCAGTTAGCGGCGGAGGCCTAACCGGCAGCCCCAGACGTGATCATCAAATGCAGGGACAAAAGTGTGTGTGTGTGTGTGTGTGTGTGTGTGTGTGTGTGTGTGTAAATAAATTGAAAACTGATGCATCTTGTTCAGAAACTTTTGAAAGTTCTCTGGTAAAAGTAAGAAGTTTGGAAATACGAGTGGTGCATAATGAGCAATACGAGGAGAGGTGAGTCGAGATTGCGGCAAGGCAGATGCTTAAGAAGCAATGCGTGTGGCTAGATGACTTCTGAATGTGGAGGCAGTGGGGGTTCCGAGCTAGGTTCCTGTCATCCGTGCAGGGGACTTGTCTGATGTCGTGCTATGAAGACAAACACGCTGCAGCAGGGCATCGGACTCTGTGGGGCGCGTGCAGCTAACACGACTCCGGACTGGGATCGACTGCAGGAATGGCCAGCACAGCAGATCAGATCAGGCCAGAGCCCATTGAAATAGATACAATACACTGGTGTCCCTCAGCCCTGGAAGCTGGTTGCTACATCGTAATCTTCTTTACATGAAAACACTTCCAATACACAGTAAAGAAAACGCTTTTTAGAACCGTTTCAAAAGCCCCATGCCTGTCAGTTTTGTAACGTACTCACTCTTAGAGAGTATCCATGCTTTTAGAACAAAGACCCTGCTGGTGGACCTGGGTCATGGTCAGCTTGGTTGTACATACATTTCTCCATAGTAAAAACTTTAGAATTATCAGTCTGGCTTTTACTACTTCTCTTTCTGCGCCCCCCCCCCAAACCCCCAGAATTCTGAGTGCAATTTGGAGAGTTCTTTCTTCAACTATTCTGACTCCTGCCCTTGGTAGCATTCCGCCATTGGTCCAATAGGGAATTAAAACAGACTCCAAATAAAGATCTGGAAGTCTACTTCCAAAAACCCAGATCAAAGGGTCCAATCACAACTGCTCTGGAGGATGGCACAAAATTAATTTCTCTGTGCAAGGAGTGTGCAAGACGTGGAGTTGACATACAAGCAGACAACTATAACTCTGATAGGAAACAGCACATTTAAAAAAGAAAATAGCCATCACAATAACAATAAAATGAGCTCTTAATGATCTTGATCATGTCATTAATATATCTTTAGAAAACTAAATGCCCATTTTGATAAAGGGGCATTTTCTCTTTTTTTAATCCTTTTATTATCCTCATAAAATTCTTATCACAATCCATACATAAATCCATTGTCTGGAAAGCACATTTGTACATTTGTTGCCCACATCATTCTCAAAACATTTGTTTTCTATTTAAGCCCTTGGCACAGGATACTCATTTTTTTTCTCCCCCCTCCCTGATCCCCCCCCTCATAAAACTTAGATAATTTATAAATTTTTATTACTTTGTCATATCCTACACTGTCTGATGTCTCCCTTCAGCCACTTTTCCCTTGTACATGCATACCCTAGGGAAGAGGTTATATGGTTCCCCCTTTCTACCCCACTTTCCCTCCACCTTCTCCAGATCACCACTCTCACCACTTGTCCTGAAGGGATCATCTGTCTGGGATTCCCTATGTTTCTGGTTCCTATCTGTTCCAGTGTACATCCTCTGGTCTAATAAGTTTTGAAAGGTAGAATTGGGATCATGATAGTGGGAGGGAGGAAGCACTTAAGAAGTAGAGGAAAATTGCATATTCCATTGTTGCTACACTGTACCCTGACTGGCTCTTCTCCTACCTGTGACTCCTCTTTAAGGGGAATCCTGAGACCTACAGATATCCTTTGGGTCCCCAGCTTATACTGCCCCTTATAGCATTTTTCAGTTCTTTGATGCCTGATATCTGATTCTTTTGATATCTCGTGGTCACACAGGCTAGTATGCTTCTTCCACATGAGATTTGTTGCTTCTGAGCTAGGTAACCACTTCAAGGCTCCAGACCCCAGATTCACTTTTAGACCCCAGACACTATATCTTTTGCTAGCCGGGCACCATCAGCTTTTCTCACCATATTTGTTTATGCACCCATTTGTCTTAAGTGATATGAACACAACAGTGGACACACAATACTATGATTTTATGTTCTTTGTTGCCTGATTCCTGATCCTTAAAAATGGATATTGTCTATTAAGGCTTTTATTAAGTTTCTAAACATTGTTATTAAAAGACATGGTTAAAGCACAGGTTTATTAGAAGCAATTTTTAAATATCAGCACATTTATCTGGCTTGTTTACATAAGTATATACTCAAAAATCCACTACTGAAGATACAAGTTTATGAACATTTCATCTGTGTAATATCAACTGCAAACCTAAAGTAGGTCACTCATTAAAGTCACTGACATTGGCTTATAATGAAGGGACAAAAATTGATTGCTTATTAAGTGGTCATCCTTGGCTACATACTGATGTTTTGATAAGAATTAGCACCAAATTCTGTTGAAAAGATTTTTCTTTTCAATTAACATTAATGCAATTTTTTTTCATGAATTAAAAATAAAAAATATTCTAGTTTTGACTCATTATAAATGAGGAACATTATTAGTAAAGAACCCAAAGAAATTCTGAGACCAAGAATATAATTCCAATCTTTATGAGCAAATTCTGGAAAGATATTTTAAGCCATAAAGAAAAATAAAATATCCTTTATTTAATTAAAACACCAAGATGGTTAGATGATCTAAATAAAGCACTTTAGAAAAACAAAAACTAGGGTATAAGTTGGGATCTGTTAATGAGTACTAACAAATAATTCATTTTCATTTCAAAGTTGCAAAAAAGTTAAAACCAACTTTCGAATTTTGCACTAAGATTTAAATATCCAGGTTTCATATTTTTTGTTTTGCTTTTTTGAGCATCACTGCCCTCTGGTGGTGGGAGTAGGAGGCCCAGCCTTGCAGGTGGATTTGAACCTTCAACCCAGTGGGCTGCAGTCTGGTGCACAACCACTACACCACCAAGGCTCAGCTCAGGTTTCATATTTTTATATTCTGATTTCACCACAATTATAGATTTGTCTTCAAATTATTTTGTAATAATCATGCTTAACTAAAACAAAACTAATAGTCTATTTTCAAAAGTGAAAGTAAAAATTGATACCAATTTCCATCTTTGTTTAATTCAAAACAACTAGAGATAGTGATATCTATCTATATCTATCCATATCTATTATATATATATATATATATATATATATTAAAAGGCCACTTCCCCTTAAGACAAGACTTCTTTTCTTTTAGCCACCTTTAAGGCAAGAGTCAAAAATACTATAAGAATTTCAAAATTTGTTTTTATTTATACAATGCTATATCACTATCATTTAATTCATTAGGTTTTTCTCCAGCATGCAAGTAACCCTGTGTTATATTGCTAAAATATTTGACATACTTTTAAAAATCACTTTATTTTAATATGCATTCTCATCTGAGAGAGACTACCTACAGGAACAAAGATAGCAAGGTGCTTCCTTTGCCATATTAGTGTTGAACTAAGCTCTGGGAGGGCATGAGCTAAGACATTAGCCTGCTAACCCATGGTCAATCCTTTGGCACACCAGTCACTGAGCAGTAGAAAGATGAAGCTTTCTACTCTGGTAAAGATTTACAACTCAGAAAAGCTACAGGGTTATGCATTGGCATTGACACAATGGCAGTTACTTGGCTTTGTTTTCTTACAAGTTGTGGATTTTTCTGAACAGTGACACAGATTGTACCTTTTCAGGCCAACAATCTTTGAAATTATTTCATATGGAAATAGACATGGGCTAGATTTTAATCTATTCTAACATTACCCTAAATGAGTTCTTTAACAAAACAAAATTTACTATCTTTTGCTTAAAAGGACCACTGAACCTGATGACTATTTAAAGAATCTGTTTTTGTATCCATGACTAGGATTCAGAGATAAAGTTGTCATTATATGTAGCACAGCACAGTGATTCAAATTTCTGCTAGATACTTATTATCTGTGAGCTTAGGCACCTATCTAAGTCTTTTATGGCTCTATTTCAATACCTGTAAGATGGAAATAATAGCATTTATTATCTTTGGATGAGATTAAATGAGTTAAAACTTTCATAGAATAATGCCTGGCATATAATTAGCTTTTACAAATATTACTTTTCATCATTACTTCTTTAACTGGTGTGAAAACGCTATTAGAGTTGAATGACAATGCACTTAGTTTATGATTTAATCCATTATGTTTAAAATGAATTCAAGAGAAAAAAATTATGCATTTGACTACTAGACTGATCAAATAAACAGAGAATTGCCAAGTCTTCACGTGGCTAATTGAGATGTATGTAATTATAGGGAGTTTTAAAAAATAATTACATTTGACTTCAGGCTGTATGCTTCTAATATTGTGTTACCTTCTTTTGCATCTTGAGCTCAAGGAGGTGGAGAGTAACTTCTGAAAGTTCAAATCCCTCAATCATGTGTCCTGTATCCCAGCACCTCCCTGGTGGTCATCACTGACAAAGCTTCTCTCTCTGCAGGGGCAGCGTGACCAATTAGCAACACTTCCTTATCCTTATGGAATAGTAGTGTGAAGCGGATTTAATCTCCTTTCTTTTTATTTTTCTCTGCACATCCCAGGGTTTGGGAAGAAATCCAGTCAGCAGCAATCCTTTTGTTGTTGTTTGTTTCCTATACCTATACTAAACCCAATGGATGTATGCAATTTTTTGAATTGCATTTTGAATTTTTTTTCTTTCCTGCAACTTCACAAAACTCTTTCTTAAAACATACTTATCATTTTTCTGTTTTCTAAGTTAGGTACTTTAATTAATTTACTTACATGGCTTCTTATTTGGCAGTTAGGGCAGGACTATAATATTTAAAAAAAATAATAATACCTTTCCTTTAGATTCTTTCAATCTTAATAAAAAAAGTGATTTGCATTCGACACAATTAATTCATCATTAATCAAAATCTGCATGTTATATAAGTGACCTCAGACACTGCAACTACCATTAGCTATGATCCCTTAAAGTTCATTATTTCATGGTTGGTTTCTTATGCAGAATAAAATAGTTGCATACTTTTTGATTCTTTAATTCCTAGATCTAAAAAGAGTTCAAGGAGGTAATATCACTACCCCAGGCTGGAAATCAGCTAATAGACCCTCCTCTGGAAATAAAATGATACAAAATGAAGACTCAATGTAGATATGTTAATGAAGATAACTCCAATATAAAGTCAATGAACAATATAGTTTTTGAAAGTACAACCAATAAAATAATTAAATGAACCATATACACATATATGTAATACAATTTGCACTGCTCTTTTAGATATTACTGGATTCACATGTGCTTTACTTATTCCCTCTATTAAGATGCTAAGGATTCTGGTGTTGAAATGGTTCACAAGAATAATTGGCAACTTATATTTAGCAGAAACTGTGGTTGATAAAATGTTAAAATCTACATATTAGAAAAATAAGAGCTAAATTATTTACAATTATGAGGAATATTTATTAGGGAACTTTATCCCAGGGAAGATATGGGAGTTTGTGCAAATTGCCAAAATAGTTCTAATTTTAGATGCACTTAAGGTCCTCAAGGTTATTTTCATCATTGCCACCGATTTCCTATGTGCATGGATAATCACTGCACCTAATGGGTGAAAAGTTTATTTCAAAATTACTGTAACTCCCAAAAAAGTCTCAAGCAGAGGTGTACCAGCTTACAAAAGGTGCTCTCTTATAAACAAAGAAGAATGCAGAGGGACATTCACAGCCACCCAGTCACTTCTATCTCCTAGTGATCGGAGAGAAAAGGGTAGAATTGCTCCGTGGTTTTCCAAGACTTGTAACTCTTCTGAGGAGCCGAAAGCCTCACCTTGGTTTCTCTGTGCTGACTCTGTGGCTAGCAGCCCACCCAGAACCAGCACACCACCAGCACTCCATCAGTCGACTCTGACATTGGCCAGATGCTCTTCATGGTACAAGAGTTTGACCTGCTATGATGGTGATCACATAACACGAAGTAGCTATGCTTATCTAACATAACCTAGTAAAATGCCTTCATCACAAGTGAGCACTCTGAAATCCCCAGGCTCCTCATTTCCCTTCAGGCTAGTTTGCCACCTGAGGGAATTTTTCTGATATACAAACTAATATGCCAGCTTTATAATTGCACAACATTAATAAGTATCTACTGTTAGCACATATAGACTGAAATCCTTGAAGGTAGGTATATTTTTAAAAGGTTTGCATCCATCAACAGTTAATGTTTTTTATAGTAATACAGGTCTTTAAAATGGGGAAAATCATGATACTGTTTAATGAAACTTATTCCTCAACTTACACACCTATTATTATAGTCTCTTTTTAGATTCAGCCTGCTCATGAGATGTCTATGATCCAAATTATCCAAACTCACTGCCATGCAGGTGATTCTAACTCATTCTACCACTTTCAGGTGAGGTAGAAGTGCCCCTATGGGTTCCAGGACTGTAAAGCTTTATGGGTTTGGAAGCCATTCTCTTTCTCCCAAATAGCAGCTGGTGGTTTCGCACTGATTACCTTTTGGTGAGCAGCTCAACATGTAACTGCTCCTCCTTAGTGAGACAACATAGACTGGCTACTTAACTATCTCATTATGTGAATTTCACTAGAAATGACTCTATAATGAGCAATTTGTAGAAGGAAATGTGTTCCATAATAAATACTAGTTTACTAATATTTTTCCACAACAATATATAATTATTCATATTCATTTTAATGTGCTCTCTTTTTCTTTGGGAAGACAATGTTTTCTACTCCCATAAAGAGGCACATCTTTGTCACTCACAAGGGCAGCTCTACTGTGTCCTATAGGGTGGCTATGAATCAGAATTAACTCTCTCCATAATTCAAGTGACTTAAAATCAATTAAACATTCCAGTGAAGAAAGTCAGTGCTGTGGGCCATGCAGAAAGATAGGGTGAGGCATATTAGAATGATCTCTGTCTGATAGTAAGGCTATGCACTTCCCTGGACTCTCTGTTCAGAGGGGACTCAGTGGAAGTCTAATCCCTTTGTGGACCCTGTAAATGGATCTGGGGCTTTTATTGTGCTCCATAGCCCTCCTCTGTAAGCCAGATGTCCACAATCGAAGCGTGAATTCCGTTCCCTCATTTGAATTTGGATTTTATTTTTTATAATCGTTTGGATCACACAGGCTGGGGCGCTTCTTACAAGTCGACTTAGTGCCCATTTTCAGTGATGGCTTTACATCCCAGACACTATCTTTCTGACTGAGCAGCGCCATTTAGTCTCTTCCCCTTACTTTCCTCTAGCACCCATATGCTCAGTGACTAATTCACATGGGTACGCATTGAGCAGGACCATGTCCTAAGAATTATTTTGTTTTTTACTAAGACTATGATGAAATGTGAGTTCAAAATCCATTTCTGCATATGATTTTCAGAGGTCTTTGAGTCACATAAAGGCATCATTATGATTTTGTTGAAAGACATTGCAAATTATCATCATAAGGTAATTCTATTGATATTATTGTCAGTTTAGCCAATGGTATAGCCTCAGGCAATCTTTTATGACTTTGAATTCAACAAATTAGGCTAAGTACATTTCTTTATTTATGAAACACATGTAAGCTAATTCAAGGTGATACAGTGATCATAATTTAATGTACTAAGAAAAAATAATCGATTCAATAGAAACAATGTAATATTTAAAAAGTTATAAAATAAAAATATTAGCCATGCATGGGGCATTTCTGTGCATTGAGATTAAATTAGCTTTTTATATTTCCAAAGTTTAATGTTAGCTCTCCTCTTTGCCATGTTGAATACTAAATTTCTCAGGTCAGTTTATCATTAACACAAAGGATTCAAATTCTTATTAAAACACATAAAGACAGAAACTATCATAGTGTTTAAAGAAACAGGAGCCAAAGATGTAAGTGATCAACTGCTAACTAAGAAGTTGATGTCTCAAGACTACCAACTAACTGCACACATACATACACAAAGATAGTGGGGACTGGGAAATAAGCAATCAGACACCAAGCACAGGAACATCTTGGTACCTAGTAGGGTACACTCAAAGGGATATTCTGAACTCCCTAGATGCAAGAAAACTAACTTAAAAGGAGGCAGGTGCAGGTTTCTTAGGTCGGAGAACAGTACAACCTGCTAATGATTCATTTTTATCATAGACTAGAGGCACTAGCTGCTTCTGTGAAAGCTGCTTCTTCATGGCACAATTGTCTTTTTCTTTCTGGCTCCTAAGGTCATCTTCTAAAGACCCTGCAAGGATGGCACTTTAGTGGGCAGTCTGGATTTTTGAAAACTGAAACAAAGAACATGGCAAACAGGCAGACAAACTTAACCAAAAGGAAGAGAGAGAGAGAGAGAGAGAGAGAGAGAGAGAGAGAGAGAGAGAGAGAATGGAAATATTTAGAATTAGAGATGAAAAAATTGGGGCTGAGCCCTGGTGGCATAGTGATTGTGAACGGGACTGCGGCCCACTGGGATGGAGGTTCAAATCTAGCAGCAGCTCTGCAGGAGCAAGGTTGGGCCTCCTACTCCCACCACCAGAGGGCAGTGATGCCCCTTCTCCCCCCAAAAAAGAAAAAAAATATATCCTTTGTGTCAAGCACATTTGTACACATCTTGCCATCTTCATTTCCAAATATTTTCTAATTGAATCCTTGGTATAAGCTCCTCTTTCCCCCTCTTTTTCTATTTTTTTTTTACAATCATTCCATTGGGGCCCATACAACACCCATCACCATCAACACACCTGTCAATTGTATGCAAACTGTATGTGCACACCTCTTTGCCATGATCACCCCTCAAACATCCCCCCTCTATTTAGAGTCAATTTCTTAAGAGGGGAGGAAAAGAAGACATTCAGTTTTTGCCATCCAATATTGGGCTAAAGGCATTCCAAGTAAACCATTACTCCAACAGGACTGATAAACCGTACTGGAATCTCAAACATCTGAGGATGAGGCACATCAGCCTGCATGATCCACAGAATGGAAATGAAATATGAGGGAAGGAAAAGTATCAAAGTTTAAATTCCAAATATCCATTTACAGAAGGTTGGGAATGGACCACAATCCATTTATAGAGTCGCCCCAAGGATGGAGGCTCTAGTGAATTCCATCTGACCACAGTTGAGGGATATGAATAAGCTTGCTGAAAGACAGATAAGTATTGTAGCTGTACTTAGGGAAATTGCAACAGATCTCTCTTGTCCTTCTCACTGACCCATTTTGAAAATTATTTGTTTTTAATATTTTCTGCTTTCTTTTTGACTGAGGTGTTCTCTTTTTTTAAAATGTGGCTGGTTTTTTTTGTTTCTTATTTTTGTTTTGTATGATTCTTTGTGCATTAACTCTAGGATTGGCAAATGTATAGAAATAGTAACTGGATTAATAATTACCTAGGGACATGATAGGGGAAGTTAAGGGGGAATTGAGAAGACAAAAAAGAAGAAAATACTTTGAAACTGATTCTGGTGATTATTGCACAAGACTTCTTAACATGATTGAAATTATATGACATGTGAATTACATGCCAATAAAACTATTAAAATAGTTCAATATTTCAATATTTCAATCAAATATAGACACTAAAGAGTATATATGTAGCTACTAAAAAGCATCTCAAAAAGTTAATGGAAAAAATGAAAATAAGAAATAAAAATAAATATGTAGATATTATTTCTTAACACAAACTCCATCAAGTTTAAGACATATCTATAAACAATGCTACCAGTCACTTAGTTCATCCCTATTAATCTGACTTTTCTGGGATTTATCCATGCCAAAACAGTATTTTTTACATGATTAACTGAAGAAAAATCAGGGCCCCTGAAAGATTTTTAAAATAGAAAACAATGAGAAGTAAGCAGGAGCCAAATTTGAGCTGTAAGGTGGGGCCCTAATGAAAAACTCCCACGATGACCTCTACTGAAAGAAAGGAGCAGAAGGATTGTCGTTGTGCAGAAGGGCTCTGGTGAAACTTCCATGAAGCAAGCTGTCTTTTCAGCTAAAGTTTTGGCTAACATCTTTATGAGACTATCATAATAAGCAGATGTCATTCTTCTTTTACTTCTCAAAAAACAAACAAAATTCCTTGATCATCAGAAAAACAAACAAACAAAAATCTTTGACTATCAGAAAAAAAGACTCTTGTCCTAAACTTTGTCCTTGACCCGTAAACTTTTGCTTTAATAGGACCATTGATGCCTCCTTGTCTCCTGGTAGTCATGCATTTGAGTGTGCTTTGTCTTCAATATGGACTGACAAAAATCGTGTTTCATCTACTGTTAAAATTCTTCCAAGAAGTGTTTCCGGGTCATGATTCTACTTGTCTACATGTATCCATTGGAATCTCTGCTGTTGTCTGCAGCTGATCTGAGCAGGACAGTTGGAGCACCTATTCAGGGGAAAGTTTGCTAAACTTTACGTTTTCGAACACTGTATAAATTGAATCAGTAGAGATGTACATGCTGTCAACCATTGCTTTTGCTGTTCAAGCAGGGCATGGAGAAGATTAATTTCTTCCTCGAAAGCTGATGTGAATGGTCTCCCATTGCTGGACTCATCTTTAAGAACGTGTGATATCTTCTTAAAAAGATTTAACTGTTTATAGACTGATGATATTTTTGGGGTATCTCCCCATAAATATTGCATATTATATCAATTATTTCCTTGGTCTTTGATCCAAGTTCCAATGATAATTTGATGTAGGCATCTTGCTTCAATGTCAGCAGAATTCTGTTTGGGGACTTTTTATTTTTCCCCAAACCCTATGCTATCCTTCTTAGTGCCTCAAACTATTCTATTCAGACAAGTTTTAAGATCTTTGTATTGCATTTATAATATAAAATCATCTGTTTATTTATTGAACTATGGTCTAAATGCTCATTAAAAATGGGCTTTGGTCATCTCTCTAAACATAGAAATATGTGGTCTCCTTCCAGATGTGATGAAATAAGTTTGCTTAAACTCACATACATAGCAGAGGAGTAACAGATGAGAAATTCAAGTTCAGTTTGCCAGATTACGCCTGCAGCTTCAACTTCAGCCAAGCCCTTTATACATGGTAATTACTCAGCAAACACCTACTCCCTATTACTTACTTGCAAGTATATCGTGCAAACTTCAAGGATCATTCTTAAAAAAAAAAAACTGAAAAAATTTCCTCATAGAAAATATAAATGGACTGAACAGAGATACTGTATACCCTTACATTTATTTTAATAAATTTAGAATCTCAAAATATATGGTTTTAATTGCTCATGGGAATATTTTCAAAGGGATATATAGATTGAGCTGATGGCAAAGATGGAAACTCAATGAGGAGGAAAGCAATTAAACCAGTGTTAATTCAATGCCTTAATGCCTGACCTTGCACCCTTAATAAAAATGGATAGTTTTTCCACAGACCAAACTGGTTCTCAGAGGGAAGCAAAGATATATACCTAGGAGAAATGGCTGTACTGACTTCTTAAGTAAATTTATACTTAACATTTCTGTGATCCAGAAATGGACCTATTAAAGAGAAATCTGTTCAAGAAAAATATGCATAATAATAAGAATACAATGACCCAGTGATCAGCATGTATTACGTGTGCACTTACAGCATGATGGTTGTGGACTCCCTTGTTGGAAAACTGCACACTGGCTTGGGGAAGGAATGGTGAACAAATTACTTTGAAGCTCTAAATCTGTTCTGACACCTGCTAATGGTGCCAGACGGTCCTGGAATGAAGGTTTACCTCTGTCTCTGCTCTCCTTTTTTTCCTCCAGGTTTACTATGAAGGGACTAGAGTTCATGCTCAAGGCATTATTGCTCTCAGAAAACTATCAAAGTAGGTTTAATTGCTAAGGAGAGTTTTTGCTGACAGCATCCTCAATCACTGTTTTCATCTCAGCAGTACCAGTGTGGAGATCAACCAACAAATTTGACTTGATTAGATTTATGCTATTGCTTTTGTTGAATGTTTCAGACACATTGAATACAACTATTTAATACAAATTATATTTTTATTCTATTTTCAAAGTCAGGTGGTATCCTGCCAGGCAAACAAAAACTGCGATAGAAATTACAGCAGGAGGAAAAAGTTGTACAGGAAATTGATTGGAGAGAAAGCCTACATATGACAATGTTGGGATAGCAACAGTAAAATCAGCATTGGTTATCTGTGATCATGTCCAAGCTACTGCAGAGCGAAAGGCATTTGAATTCCACTGCCCTGCACTGGGAGTCCGGAGCCTTGAGGGCAGGAGCTGCCAAACCCGCCATGGCTGCCCAAACCACCTTAAACCTCACCAAGAACTGCCACCTTCTCTAGATCCTTTTATTCATGTGCGGGTCCTTCATTCTACTCTTCTGGGAGAGGAGTGGGGGGAGGGGAAGCAACAGCTCCATTTTCTTCTACTTTCCAATCTCTGGGAGCAGTGGGTTAAGCATTGCCACCTTTCAGCTTGGTAGCTCCAATGATATCATTGCTTAGATTCTGACCACTGGCTTTGCTGACAGCCACAGTTTAGGGTCGGCTTACATTTTGCTTTCAGCTTTGACACACATTCAGCTTTCATTTGAGTTTTTTTCTTTTTGGTTTATTAACTGACAGTATGGAATCCCCTCTGACCAGAGACCAGGAATGTGAGTAGCCTGAGGAATATCAGAATGCATTGGAAAGTGGATTGATTTGTTGCAGAAGCACTTAGATTAAAACTTAGCCCCCCTATCATTGGATCATCCTATGACCCATTTAAATCTACTATACTTTTTTTTAACACGTTCTCTTGTCTTTTCAATAGAGATTTATTTATGTTTTACTTTGTCATTCTTGATAGTTGCCATCTGTTTTGCTTTGGTTTTTTTGTATATTCCTGTATATGAAATTCAGGCGAGGCAAATCTATGGGCACTGGGTTCATGGTTCCTGGGGAGTGTGGTAGGGGAGGTTGGGGGAAAATAGCAGGCTAGTCAGCAAAGATGCAAACAAAACTGAAGACGTTCAAACACTGATTGTGATGATAATTGTACAATCTTCTTGGTGCAATTGAACTACTGAATTGATTGATATGGACCAATACAACAATTGGTGAGCAAATAAAAGTGAGTCTATGAACCCCGCAGTGGTGATTTTGCCCCATCCTATTGGCTGGCTCTAAGTCTGCATTAGGGGGAAGGCAGTGGGATGTTTTTTGTTTGTATATTTTTAATACTTTACTGGAAATCTTTAGGGAAAAGTCTCATATTTTCCCCCTCAACTTACTTATTATTTTCCAACTCCTGACTTTGCTGGTGGTAACCCAATTCAGAGTCCACTAAACCAACAAGAGTTCGGTTAAATAAATCAATATGTGAAAATTACCTGGATCATGGCTAAGTGCTCAATCAACCACGACAATTGTTATCATTATTATTATTATCCCTAGCATTACTCGGATTCACACCAAAGGGAATTCTGCATTGTGTGGCCAAGAAAGGAAAACCATTTCATGAATATATTCAATTTTCAACTCAACCTGGACACCTCTTTGTCCAATAGATTTAACTTTAATACTACTTCTTAAATTAAAATGGTTTCTGCTATTTGTTTTTCTATAAAAGATATGTGGAATATAACAATGAAAACAATTCACCCCAAAGTGAATATATAATAAAACCAATATAATAATGGAATACAATAATAACAATTCATCCCAAGGGTTCTCTCACATAGTGCTAAAAAACTTTTTCTTTTCAAGTTTTGAAGCATTCATGCAAACAAATCAATTACCTTATACTGAATTTTCAGGAGAAACAAAGGTGTTTCATCAATGGATGCAACAGTGTGACTCCATATTTCTTGGCTTACAAGCTTCTCTCTCCCAGGAAAGAAGTTAACCTGCATTTAGTCAATGTGTCCATTTATATGAGTTTATTCGCATTTGTGATCTGTATTCTTGGGAACCTATGTGCAGACATTCCATTGCCTGGAGGGGCCAGAGTTGGGTGGTGGAGTAGAATGGCTGTGAACACTCGAGGCCTACTGCACAAATGTCCCGTGAGATCAAATTGAATTATAAATCGTTATGAGAAACAGCTGCTTTCAAGCTTTTCAGAAATGGGACTACAGTTTGTTTTCTGATCACAATATATTTCTGTTTTTTGGGGGGAGGGGCATCATTGCCTCTGGTGGTGGTGGGCATTACCCAGTGCTGCTCCTGAGAGCTGCCGCTGGATTTGAACCACCAAGCCCGCGGGCCGCAGTCCCGCACTCAACCACTTACACCGCCGAGCTTCAGCCCCACAATATATTTCTAATATAGAATATTTTAATTCATTATATTACATTATCCAACTTTGGATATATAAAAATATCATGTATTAGCTATCCAGTTACATAAAGGAAAGCAACAAATGACTTTCTTAAGATTAAATCCTTTTGTAAATAATTTTATGAATGTTCTATTATAGCTTTCATAATAGTAACATAACACATGAATGCTCCATTAGGAGCAATATAGTATATGATTTTATGAAAATCTAAGGAATTGGCACCTAGCTCACCTGGGGGTGCAGGTCATTGGTGTACCCTGTGTCTTGGGACTCCCATTAGATTGTCGAGGAGATGAAAAAAATAGAAAAGAAAATCTAAGGAATTTTTAAAATCTATGAAAGAGCACAGTGGGTTATTTAGTTTCAATGGGTTTTGATAAAATAATAAATATTTTTCAATAATTTTAAAGATAAAGTCAATGTAATTAGAAAATGATTATTAATAGTGTAAGTCACATTTTAAAATTTAATTTCATTACACATTTCCTCTTTTGAAGCATAGACTTTACATAGATCTTGTCCCAAATGCAAATACATTGAGAAATTCTTCATTCAATGTAGAACTCAGTTTAGATGAGTGTTAGAAATCATGCAAACCAATTGCATGTTTTGTAAAAATGTGTTACTTCTATCAGTATTAAGATTTAATTCATTTTTCAAATATTACTTTAAATCACCTATGTCTAAGTTCATCTGTAAATAACTAAGTTTTATAAACCTAGTAGTTAAAATACCTCATGTTGTCATATTTTGCTAAGCTGAAGAGAAGTGCTTTTATTATGTTAAGAAAATCCCCAAATTTTGTTTAACTTTCATGCACACACCCAGAGAAATGTTGTCTATATTGACTGGTATTAACAATCTATAAAATCCAAAAGAAACGTATAATTGTCCAGTTTTTTCCCACTCAGCGGGGCCCAATGTTGGCTTTACTGGAACAGATAGTCTCATCTTTCTCTCATGAAGTAGCTTGCAGATTTGAATCAACAACCTGTGGTTAGCAGTCCAATACTTACATAATATCACCAACTATAAAATATACAATGTAAAGTTAGAGGAATAAACTAACTATGCATTGTGTGGATTTTTATCAATATTTATGAATATAATTTTTGTGTGATACATTTGAAAAAGAATGGAGGGAGCAGGGTCAAACATCTGAAGACACTGCCAGGGATGACAAGTGAGCCCACTAATTCAATATTGAGCAATGTTTATTTCTTATAACCACAGTATAGTAAGTATACCTGTGAACACTGGACAGAAACAGACCTCTCATGTAAGCAGCAAAGTACTCTAATGAATAGTAAGCATGATGCTAATTCATGTCTAAGAAAATGTGCATCTGGACCAAGCACAGTGCCTTAAAACAATGTACCCAACATCACAAATCTAATGCATAGAAAGATGATTTAAATCAGTGCCTGTGTCTCAAACGAGCTCCAGGAACATGTTGTTTGCAATGCTACCTGCACACATTCATACTATGATCCTTCATGCCAGGAACTGTTTTGCACTATATACTTTATATGAAATCAACCATAACCCAAGCCCCGTGCAGTGGTTACATTGTTATCCTTATTGCAAATTAAGGAAACTGTAATTTCCAACAGTGAGTGATGAGGTTTAACATCGAAGCCCAGTGTTTGAGCTTCTTCTACTACTTCAGGTGTGTGGACCTAACCATAACTCTGCATCCTCACTATGTGTCCACACATTGATGGTCAAACATTTTCCTCTTCAGTTTAAAAGAAAATTGCAAAGTGGTAAATATTTACTGAGCACCAGGGTGTCAAAGGGGAACACTGTATAGTGTGCGGGAGAAGGCTGGCCCATTGCTGTACTTCACAGTCTGTGCGTTGGGATTAATTGTTTAGTATTAGTGAGCATGACATTCAATGGCTGGCTTGCAAAACACCCTCACAGATTCACAGAAAGTTAGGGACACACTGCCATGCACATTAACAGAAAGGAAAAAGAAGAGAGCAAAGATAAGTTCAGGCTCTCTTTCATTCATAACATAGGAGAGTCCACTGGACATTGTACAACCTCTTCTTAAAATTAGATGCGTTGTATCTTAAAATTTTGAAAAAATTCTAAAATGTACATTGACTTTATGTAGTATAGATGCACCTATAATTCTGCAATCCTTCTATTTACATTTTATACCAATATTGAGTGAAAAGGATACGAATGCAAACATACTCCCAAATTAGGAACATAAGCTCAGTTTTATCAGATTTGGACAGCTTAATATGGTGAAAATAGTGGGGTTCATTTTCAAAGCAACAAGAGCTCATTTAGACATGCAGCTCCTGTTTATTTTAATAGGAGGTGCACAGTGAAATCACAACAAGGCTCTTTGAACACTGACCCAACTGTGTCCGCCATAGGGCTGGCAAATATATTGAAATGGGGAAGAAAAGTTATTACTTAACCTTAGCCACAAAGGCTCCACATTTGGTCAATTCACATATACTTTTGTGAACTTTTACAAGTAGGAACCACTTTAAAAAGATTTTTTAATTGAATACATAATGCATGTGCCCTGATTTTTTTTAAAAAGAGTATCACAGAACATTAAATGGTTAGTATTGATCTTTAAACCTATCCATCTTTTTTCTATACCATTTGCAAATTATAATTAGTCAAAATGATATAAACTGCAACCTAAAAAATCCAGGGGCACAGAACTGGCAGATTGTTTCTGCATCAGATGTAATCTTCTCACAATCTACTAAAATCACATTACCATCAAAATATGTTACTCCATGTTGGATTTTAAAAATAGGTAGGACCACATCTCAAAACTAATGATTCATAAAATCACTTGCAGCTATTAGCATGTAAGGATAAGTGCTGGTGATTCTTTTATCTCATTGCTTGCTGGGATACCATCAATTTAAAATCTATCTAGTAGGGGAGATTTATAATCTCACATAATTCATTGAAACCTGTCAGGCTTTTAAAAATTGCATTTCCATGTACAATCACAGGTGTCATAATATGAAATAACATTCAGGTAGGGGCTCATTGAAAACCTCTGTTCGCTGAAGTAAGAGTCACATAAAAGTCAGTGTTACTGTGGGGTAGAGAGTTCTGTTTCACCACGTCAGTCTGTGAAGTTGGACCCTCTTGCAGCATGTTTACCCTTTGCAGTAACCATAGACGGTAGAGAAGGGACTTTTCTCCAACACACTCTTGGACAGAAGGAAGTGCAATCTCTGAAATTTACTTTGACATGCAGATGTATGATCATGCATCTGTATTTTTTATTGCATTTCCTAATGGGGATGTAAACATGCATACACATTTCAATTCGTAGGTCCTTATGATGCCTTTCTTTTGAAAACAGGTGATAAACATCTTGCAGTTATTAAAAATTCCAGTGAATATACCACATATCAAAAGTTATTATGTCTATGTATGGCAGTGAGGACATCAATCAACTGTAGACCAAGTGCTATCTATATGCATATGTCCCTGAAAAGCCTGACTTTGGGGGAACCAGATAATCTGTGTCTACAATGACCACAAGCAATCCCCTTGTCAGAATGCTGGCCATAAATGTCTGACGCAATGTTTCAGTTGCCCTATGTATAAAAGTTACCAATAAATGTACTCTGTGTCCTGGAAGCCAAAGATGCATGAGATGGAGACTGTCCCTTGGGAGGGGGCATAGAAGTTAGAGGATAAAGATCAGAGGGGGTGGGGATAGAAATGAAGCAGCATGGTATATTGGTCTTGAGCATTAAAATCAACAACAATATAAGCACAAAAAAACAAATCACCACTGTTGAGTTGATTCAGACTCATAGTGATCTGATGAAGTCAGCTAAATGCACATCCTCTTTTGCCACTGACAAAATTACGTTGGACTGAAAGTGATCAATGGTTCTTTAGGATTCAGCTTATTTATATAGTAAGCACATCATTATGAACAAGTTTGAGGTGTATTCTAATAACTTACTGGTTTGTTGTTATTCCTACTTAGCTCAATTCAAGCATCAGATATTCTCTTCCCTTCCCTTCTCTTCCTCTCTCTCTCTCTGGATTCTCCCTAAATTAAACTTCTCAATGAAACCATCATCTGGCCAACACCTTGACTGTAGCCTTGCTCCACCTTGAATTAAAGACCTTCTTCCATTGCTGCACACAGATTCCTGACCCACAGAAACGAAAAGGAAAAACTACATGTTGTTCTTGGTGGCTATGATCGTGGTGATCCATAGTTGCTGTTGGGTATTTTTGGGTGGATAGTGACATCAGTAGATGGATTAGGTCTAACCATTGTATTATTCTGACCATGATCTCTATAAAGCAGATTGTGAATTTATCTCTCATGGAACTTCTGAGTTAAGTCTGAAGGTGGAGAGGTGAGCAGCTGGGCCACACACCAATAGAGTAAAAAGAATAATATTTAAAATTATCAGGTAAGCTAAGAGTCTGGCTAGGTCATAAGAAAGTTTTGCATATTAGAAAAATAAAAAGATAGACTCTGTAGGGGAAACTGGCTCAACACCTGGAGAGAGAACTGTGCTTGACAAGAGAACATGCAGCACTTCTTCTGGGTTGACACAATGCTCTCCAGCTGAAAAGGCTCGTTCATTTCTGCCGGGCTCCTAGGCACTCACATGAGATATGACTGTGTGTCCATTCAGTCGAATGAGCAGACGGACTATTTTTCTCCCACAGATCTGAGACGTGAAGTCTCCAAGTGGAGCAATCACCTCAATGACACCTGGAAAACGTACACTGAGCAACTGCCAACACGCATCTTGATGCCTCAACATTTAGACTTCTTTCAGAGTTTATTTGACCTGCTGGTTAAAAAAATGGCACCCATTTCCCTATCAGTTCTAGCTTTTGAGATGCGGGACAAGTGCCATAGGCGGCTCTTCATTCTGCCCACTTCTAAAAAAAATCAGGATATTTTAAGGTTGTGCTTCAGATCTTTTAAACACACAGGAGACATGTTAAATATTCAAGGAAAAGTATATTATACAAAAAGATCTACTTATTTCATAACAAAACACATAGGTTTCCAATAGAAACTCTCTCTTCAGCACACAGGTTTTGGTAATATTTCCAAGAATGGGATCTGCCAGGAGAGTTTGCATAAGATTCCAAAGACAGTCTGTCATTGTAAGAGTGCTCCAACTTCTATATCTCGCCTCCATTGTTTTCCTGGCTCAGTGTCATCTCTCATCTTGCTCTCCATTGGAGTCACTGGAGTTCTCTGGACAACAATCTAAATGTGCGGATAATGGATTTTAACACACATTACAACCAAGCCTATGAAAATAAAAAAAACATAACCTCTATTCATTGTGTACAGCCATCTGCCTTCTTGTTCACAAGAATTTTTTCAGCAAGAACAGATGAGGAACGGGCACATTATTCAATTTCATTCACTGATGCTATTAAATGACTCATTAATAAGTTATCTGATCTGTGGGCCATTGAAAATACCTGCCTCCCGTTTTTTAAAGGTAATTCCAAGTACCATGTGTGCTATGTATTCAATACACAAACTACCTTTACTCCTAGCCTTTATGAATTGCCTCATCAGGTTTCGCTTTATATGTAATGGTGACATTATAATTTTATCTCATGCTAACAGAGGTTCATTGATGGAATTTGGTCCTCTAAGCACCATATATTCTCTCAGAGGCCAATCCTTTCTTTCCCAATGTCCATGTTTGCTTCTATTATTCCTAAGGCATAGAAACCCAGGCTAATTTGTGTAGCTGTTTTGCTGACGAAAATGAAAACTAAATCATCTCTGAGTCTACACAAATCACCCGTTGATGTTCTTGGTACTTTATCTATACGAAGCCTAAATAGATGACCTTGCACACCTCTTTCATGCTGGTGGAGTGACCAATTGGAATAGAACCAGCATGCTGTCCTTATTTGAAAGATTACATTTCAAACTACCTTTTGACCTGTTGATGAAAAAATGCCACTCACTTGGGTCATATTCTGAACAACCAACTCTTTTCAGAAGCTATGCCATTACAGTAAAATAAGTTGTTGCTTTAGGAAAAGAATAGCATGAAGTCCTTTTCTGTACTTAGATAAATTTTTTGTTCCAGATTGAAGCACATTGTTTTCCTTTAGTCTGAAAGTAAGCAGTTCAGAAGACTGCTTGGAAAGACTTAAGTCCCTGATCAGCTCTCTCAATTCTCTCTGGCCAAAATGCTCACAGTGTGCACTTGTTTGGAAATCACTGTTCATTGTCCCCACTTTTAAAAAAAATCTTGTGAGAGATCAGACATGCAAGATGCAAATTCTGAGCCTGTGGCAGTTCATGGAAAGGTGGCATGGGTATGAGATTTGAGTGTGGGCCAGTGTACATTATGGGAAAGAAAGTGGGTGAATAACTGTGAAAGAAGGTCATTGTATGCACAAAAAGATGTGTAATTTAAATACATAAGTTTCCTATTCAAATCAGAAAGCTTGTTACAGCTTGGCCTACAGAGAAGATCATTCAAAGAGCAGACTAAAAATGTTAAAATTCAATCAAACCTAAGAGACAGAGCCGATGGAATCTATCCAACACAATGGACTGAATCAACACTGCAAATAACCCCAGGAAAACCCCAGGAACCAAGACACCAGGACAAGAAATGTTTGTGACTGGGCTGTGTAATTTATTGAGTGCAGACACTAAAGACATGCAATCACCTGGAGAATCAAGCATTATAGAAAAGCAATTAATCGAAGCAATTGTGTTCCCAAGTAATACAGGTGGTTAACAAATATAAAAGATTGACTAGCAACAGCTTCATAAATTTTGGGGCAATTTTAGATTTGTGTTAGGTGTTTTTGATGAAGCCTTGTCAATAGTGTTTTAGTAGCTGTTGTCATTTTAGAGTTATTTACACTTTTATGAAAAAATCTATCTAGTACATGAATGGGAAACCCCAAACAAACAAGCTCACAAAACTCAGGGCCATTGAGCCAATGCTGACTCAGCAACATGCTGTGGGGGGGTTCTTCCTCTGAGAGGAAGGAGAATCTTTACTGGAGGAGAATCCAATCTTTACTGGAGGAGAATCCAATCTTTCTCTTGAGGAATGCAAGTGGTTTTGAACTGTTGACCATGCAGATCATACACCAACTCATAACCTTATGCTGCCAGGCTCCTCATGTGAGTCAAATAGGAAGAATCTGAGTTTAAAATAAACTCTTTAGTTCTCCTGAATACTTTCAGGCCAAAGTACTTTAAGAAAAATCCACAGTAATTACTTTACTCATGTAATGATGAATGATAGAGCTGTATGACTACATGTGGATCCTATTCTCATTAATTAAGTTCTAGGGCTTGTAATGCTGTAACATATTGTTTGATAAACCTATTGTTTGATAGGACAGAGTAGGAATACCCCAACGGATTTCTGATTCTATAAATCTAAATAGAAGCATCCTGTCTACAACTATTTCCCATGAAGCAGCTGGTGGATTTGAACCTCAGATCTTTGGGTTGGTATCTGCATCACAAGAACTTTTTAAAAACTAGTTTAATAAACTAACCAACCCATATCAATATGTGAAGGCTAAGGATTTTTTAAATTTGCATTTTTATTTCTCAGTCTGGCTTTATCACTGAGTTAGAAAAATGTTTCTTCCAGTTAACTATTCAAAGCAGAAAATATATTTCTATCTCCTACACTGTATGTGTGTTTGTGTCTTCATTTTACTCTCATCGAAGAAACAGTAGGTTTACAGTATTATAATCAATGAATACAGATTATCCTCAAATTATGAATACAAAAATGAAAGTGTAAAATTGGTCATGTTGACATTCCCTTTTCGAACTAGAGAGAATGTTTGATTATGAATATATTTTGACAAATGTTGCTGCCTTTTATCTATTGTTTTTCCCTCAATTATCCCTCCTAAACACTTACAGAGCAACCAAAAGAAATGGACAGAGGACATGAAATAAAGAAAAGTTACTATGCTTAAAAAAACAAAATCAATTATTATATGTGTACTCCTGGTTGCAAAAAACCCAGATTTGCTTGCATTCTTGCTATGTTATTTGTAATCCAATAGAGTTCTTCAATTAACATTAATTTTATACTAATTAAAAATTCAGTAGAAGAATTAATCAAAGCATGGTGGAAAACAACACCCATCCATTAATTCTTCAGAGATATTTGTGATACTGCTTCTGTCAGGCTTATTATATATTACACTGTTATGAAGCTAATCACATATTAAAACTCTCTCTCCATGTACAAATTACTTGCATTCACATGCAATTCACTTCATCCTGACTCAGTTTGCATTTTTATGCTTTCAAACACTTTTGTGAAGGAATGCCTCTTCTCCTTTAATGCACACACAACAGCAATTATGTGTTTTGAAGTCTGAATGCATTGGAGGGGAATTTAGCAGGAAGGTGAAATATGTAGTAAAAATGTAATTGAAATTTATAACAAACATACACATTGCTTGCTCTCAATGTTTTTAAATTTCTGGACCAAAGTTTTCTTCATGAGTTAGAGTTTATGTTTTATTTGTAAATTTCCTGGTTAAACATTTAGAAAGAATCCATTTTTTACCATACCCTAGTATAATTTTCAAGAGAGACTACAGGTAACCATCTGCCTATAGCACTGATGGCTTTGACTTCCTAAATTGGAGAGAAGGTGCTTATGAATTGAGTTAGCAATTCCAATCTCAGTTTGTCCATGGGAAGAAAGCCTCACTTGTCTTCTTCTGTCAAGATTTAAAGCCTCTAAAACCCAAAGGGCAGTTCAACTATATCCGCTAAAATAGTTATGATTTGGAAACATATAGATGGCAGAGGATTATTTTAATTTTTATTGTTAAGTTGGTGTGATAGGGTTCACGATATATTTTGTCTTCTCCATATAAATGGATGTTATCAACACTTGCTTGAAAAAAAAAGACCTAGAGCATGTCTAGAAGATAGGAACATGCCAACTCTGAGTCAGGTCCTAAATAATTAAGACTGGATATTTAAAATTCAGATGGCTTTGAATTTATGAAAAAAATTATGGGATTATCTCTCTTTGGGGCTTTAAAACATTAATTCTCAGCTGATTTTATAATTAGAAGCAAAATGCAATTCCCTCTAGGAGGAAGGTTTATTTCGGTAGAGATGAAATCTAACTTTGAAAGAGTTTTGTGCTTTCTGTTAGCATTTTATATCAATTTCCTAAATATGTCCAGTTAATAACATACCCAGGATTCTGTGTTCGTAAGTGCTTATTTCAACTCAGATAAAGGAAAGAATTTCTTATCTAATCATTAATACTTTCCAAGCATGAGTGAAATAGACACAAAATAAAATTCGAACATATCTAATAGTATGAAAGTTAGTTTTAGTCCTGAAACAATCAGTTATCAATGAACAAAAATCAAAATCAATGGACCAATTGACTCCCGATATCGCTGAAGACAGAGGCAAACAGAGTAGAAGAAATGATGGTGCCCAGCTACCAAATAATTGAATACCTGAAGTCTCAAAGATTTGAAGATAATCGAGTTGCTATTCAGCGCAGAAGCAGCATAGCCCACATGGAAGAAGCACACCTGCATGCGTGATCAAGAGGGGCCGAAGGAAGCAGATATCGAGCACCAAAGAACAAGAATCACATGATTACAAAGGAGGGGGCGAGCAGGGTGGGGAACTAAGGCCCACTGGTGGGCAATTGGTCACCCCTTTACAGGGGAGCCAAGGGGAGGAGACAGATCACTCAAGGTATATCCGGGCAGTGATGATGCATACAAGTTCCCTCTAGTTCCTGAAGCCTTCCTCTCCACCCCCCACCCCCCACCAACCATCATGGTCCCAACTCTACTAACAAATCCAGATGGACTGGAGAAGGTACACAAGTATAGAGGGGAGTTGGAGATATGGGGAAACCAAGATGGATGGGCCCCTTCAGGCCAATGGATAGATTGGAGAGGCTGGAAGGGTAGAGAGTAGGTGGGGTAGAGAGAGGGAACCAAAGGCAAGGATATACACATAAGCTTCTATTTGAAGGATGGGCATCAGGGGAGTGGGTCTGGCGAGAGGTCAGGCAGTGTAATATATGACAGAACAATAACAATGTATAAAGTATTGAGCGTTGGTGGGGAGGAGAGGGAAGGGGAAGTGGGGAAGGGATGGAAAAGCTAATACTAGGGGCTTAAGGGAAAAGGCAGACAATTGTAGAATGATAACAGAAGTGGACATGTGAGGGTGCTTGACACAGTATGCTTATTTATGTATTGTGAAAAATTATGTATGAGCCCCCAATAAAACAACTTAAAAAAAAAAGCATTATTAGGGCTGAGCCCCGGTGACTTAAGTGGTTGAGTGGACGACTGCAGCCCGCAGGCTTGGCGGTTCAAATCCAAAGGCGGCTCTCAGGAGCGGCACTGGGTAGCACCCACGGCCACCAGAGGCAGTGATGCTCCCGCCCCCCCCTAAAAGAAAAGCATTATTAGAAAATCATAGAAACCTGTATTAATCAAAAAGTATCAAAATAGAAGATCGTTGTCTCTTGGTAGATCCTCCTATCTAGGTCTACACATTTCTGAAGGCAGTGTTTCCTTCTCCTTTGCCTGTTCATGAAGTTTCCTGAGCTCTCTCATTTACCAAACCAAAACAACAACAACAACAACAACAAAACAAACACTTTGCCATTGGTCTAAATCCTGCAGTGACCCTCTAGAACAGGGTAGAACTGTTCTTGTGGGTTTCCCACATTATAATTGTTTACAGGAGGACAAAGCCATCTCTTTCTCCCACTGACTAGCTGGGAGTTTTGAATTACTGACCTTGCGATTAGCAATCCAAATCCACAACCCATCAATGTAGCAGCTTGGGTACCCTCCAAGACTGAAATATTGTACATTTTTGACATTGTTGGGGTTGAGTGAATGAAGAGAAATCTGATGGGACCCTATCAGGGATGTAGGTTGAATGGGATAGAGTTTCCTAATGAAATTCCTATAGGAAAACTGGCTATTTCAAAGAATAAGCAAGTGATGGAAAAAATAAAATGTTCCCTGGGGAAAATTTCCTGTTTTATTATTTTTTTTAACCAATGGGTAGAACTCCATGTTGAACACCAATAAGTAGAATCTTGGTAGCAATACCTTTTGGCTAACCTTCATCCCTGATCTCGCAATTCTTCAAATTAGGCAGAAAGGAAATGTGCCGTTAGATTGTGTATGTCAGTGAAATTGGTATGCTTACTTTCAAGGAGCATGTCCCTTATGGGGCTAGATCAAGAAAAATTGGCCTTTAATAAACTGCCACCTCTTCTCTTGATAATTCATCCTGAAAATCCATTTTGGAGCATTCCTTTAATAAATAGATAACAGAGTCTTTGAAATAAACTCTGTTGTAAGTCAGAATGATGTAACAGATTTGCTATCAAACAGTCAGGCATATGAATCACACCTCTGTCACTTACTAGCACCGCAGACTTAAAGTTATTTAATCTCCCTAGCTCTCATTTCCCATCACCAGGGTACCATGGAAAATGTGTGATACTTGGGGTTTTGTGTGTTGCTGTGATACCTGAAGGTATGACATCTCTACTTCGAATATCAACAGCATCACTCATGGTTTTCACTGGACTCCCACATCAAGGCATTCCAGGATGAAAGGACTTGTGAAAAATTGTCCAGGGAAAACCAATGGATCCCAAAAAGGAACTCAAATAAGAGTTGTCCCTGACACTAGGCTAAATAGGGCTCATCCGCGATACTAAGCTCACCCCAATCCATTTGGTTTTTACTCCCTAGGTACAGATTCATGATATTCAGACATTTAATTAAACTCTCTTGATCATTTTGATCAGCTCCTCTCTTCCCCACATCTCTTGAGGAATTCGTTAAGGACTACAAGGAGAGAAATTCACTACGCAAGAAGGATTTCAATGGCACCCATAAGTGTTCTTTGGTAAGTGTTCTAAGGCTGCTCGTGTGGTAGCAAAGGCTTGACCTTGGACCTATGCTTCTATGGTAGTATTCAGCTAAGGTCCTCTGCCTCCCATAGCTTACCTCCCTGTGCTTCTTTCTTCTCCACTCTGAGGGAAAAGTCTCACTCTCTTGAGCAAGGAGCACGCAACCCTGAGAGCCCAGGAGAGCCCAGGACTGGCTACGGGACACCGTCTCTCAGCTTCATCTGGCAGCCCAGGCTTCCCGGAGGATAGGGCGCATGTGTGACAAGAGTCTACAACCAAATAGGATCTCCTCCATTCTCTGAGCCCACAGACAAGCGTGCAGAGCCTGGTCCACTCTAGCAGATGTCATATTTAGATGCATTTTTTCTTTCTTTCAGGGCACCTATCATCTCTTCCTCCATATGATTTCCACTATTGTGAAATTTCAATGAATACTTAAAATGAATCCATTTCCATGTTTTCTTATTAAAAAGAAGAATTAGATTTTGTGGTGGCTACATGTTTGTCTCCCAAAATGTGACGCCATAACTATCATTTTGAAGACCCCATTCCTCAGAATGCTTTGAAAATGCTATTGGGGAGGAAATGGGGAACAGGATGCCCAATAATATACTTTTGTTTTATTGCCCCAAATTACCAATGGGAAGAAGCCTTGTATCCCCGTGTTGTAAGCATTGAGCTGTCAACCACAAGGTCTATATTTTTCTCCAAAGAGAATATGAGCCTGTCAGCTTCCATAAAGGTGTATAGTCCTGTTAACCCTGGAAAAGAGTGACATGAGTAAAATCCCATTACAAGAAATGCGCTTCATGCCACAGAATTTGTTCTGACCCACAGTGATCCTACTCAAAACAGGAAGAACCTCTTGCCCTGCCTGCACCATCCTCACACTTGTTCCTCTGCCGGAGCCCATTGGGGCAGCCACTGTGTCAATCCAGCTCCTTGGGGGACTTCCTCTATTTTGCTGCCCTTCTCTTTTAGCAAGCATGATTCCCTTCTCCTGAAAGTACATTTTAAATATGTAAGGCAAGTCTCAACATCCTTGCCTTTAAAGAGCACTCATCATAATTTCATAGTTCTTACAAAACAGATCAGTTTGTCTGTTTAGCAATTCATCGTACTTTCAATATTCTTCTCCAGGACCATAATTCACATGCATTGATTCTTCTTCATTCTTCTTGATTCGATGTCCAACTTTCACATGCATGTGAAGCAACAAAAACGCCAAGGTCTGGGTCAGCTGCTTCTTAGTCGTCACAGTAACATCTGTGATTTCCACTACTCTGAAGAGGTCTTGTGTGGCAGTGGCAGTGGGCATCACCAATAGGGAGGACTCTATGTTGCAGACCAGTAACCTTCTTTTTGTTCTCCATTGTCCCTTAGCTACTTCAAGTGTCACTTTCTACAACTCTGCTTTGGTGAAATGTCAATTAAGCTAAAGTTTAGAAACAGTATCAGGCATGCTTTCTTACAACTACCCAGTCAAAATTGAACATCCACTAGTGTGGAGTCTCTACAAGTTAGGTTAGGGTGATAGTAAACATTTCCTCGTCGGCTGTCTGCTGCCTATAGTTGATAATCAATGACATCAATTAAAACAACCCTTCAAAGCTAGTACACAGCTCCCCATTACTAAGGAATGGCAATAGTTGAGTAGTCTGTAGGTATTAAACATCAACCACTAGTTTCTCTCTCATGTAGAGATAGTCTACGTGGTTTCCCTCAGACAAACTAAAGAACCAGCCTCAAGGATAAACATTAATCATCAGGATGGTGCAATCCTTTGCTCTCTGCCTCCTGTATTGTCTGATTTTAATTATGACTCCTTTCTTTTGAAAATAAGGTTAAAAATATTAAATGAGTTCACCTGAGAACATACTCATTCCTCCTTCTAGTGAGTCTTTAACAATTACTTGATTGAAGATTTGAGCTGTAGGTAGCTGTAATTTTGCAGACTTGTTATATTCTTTCTGGCTTACTTAAGTGTTGACTCATTTTGTACTGTCTGAGTGCTGAAAAGAAATCTTTGGGGAGAAGCTAAAAATACCTTTGAGTTTTCCTTCTATTGCTACAATTTTATCTCCCTAATGCATGCTGAGAATCATATTCTATGCACATAAGGAATTTCAAAACCTCCCAAAATTAGGGAAAAGATTCTTCTCCCACAGTAACACCCACAGTATGTTATCTGATAACATACACGAATTGGTTTAATACTCAATCATCTCCCAAATCTAATTTGACTGTGGAACAGGGTTTAATTTTCATAAAGATAAAATTTTTCACACCAGAAAGCATTGTAGCCCTTTTTTTTCGGAGGTTAATGGTGATCTAGTGAAAGGCCTAAAAGGTAATTACAAGGAATGTGTTTCAGGTGACAAAGGAGTTTTGACAATCCCAGACTACTGATAGCTTTTTAATTATAGCCCTTTCCTACATAAGAGACTGTATACTTTCTGCTAAATAGTCTAAAGGCCTGCTGTTATGTTTTAGAAATTTATTTCCATCAATATACATACTTCTAATCCTCTTATACTCAGGCTTCATCCCAGCATTCCATAAACCTTCAGATGAATTTCAGCTCTAGTGTGCCATCTTCTTGAACATGAGTAGACTATGATGATATATAAGATATTATCAACTTGGAAGTACATAACACATATGACCTATCTTGGTATTTTGTGACATTTGAAAATGAAAACACAACAAAACAACTTCAGTCTCTAGCAGTCTGTGTTCTTTGTAGGCCAGAGTAAATTAGTGGAGCAAGCCCTCCTACAAAGAAAAGAAGAACTCACTAGGATTGAGCAGATAGCTACATTCGAGGGGAGCTTTGGAACAACTGGTCGGGGTGGGTCTCAATCTGAATCTGATTGCCTGAAAACTTCCTGTTTATTTTTTCTTTTTGAATCACTGCACATTTTATTTTAAATCCTTAACTGTAAACTTAAATAGGCAAAAATTAGAATCCAAAACATATGATAATGTGTGTCATTTTATGTAAGCTAAAATTAATAACATATTTTAAAGGCAATTTGTTATCCAAGTATTCAAATCACTTCTTCTTATTTCAAGTATGGATAATGAAGGGAAGCTGGAACAGAGTTGCAATAGTAAAATGTAAGTGATACCTGAATTATGAATGGTGGAAAAAAAATAATTACCTGCTAGAAATGTAATCTCCTCCAGGTGAAAAAAGAAAAAAAAAGGGGCAACAACTTGGGCGTTGCATAGCAACTGAATCTCTTGGCTAACAGAGCTGCAAATACTGGTCCCTGTCTCAAAGATGGGTGATGATCAAGTCACTTTCACTAGGTGTTGCTCTCCATGGCAATGCAATCACCTACATCCAACTCCTGTCTTATCTAAGCCTCCTCTTTCAAGACTTCACCTCCTCATTCTTTTGGAATCCCACCTATCTTTTTAGTACACAGTTCATAAATTCTTATCGTTGGCAGTTTTGCTGTATTGACCATGACTGAACTGATTTTAAATGATTAGTACCAGTGATTAGCAAATTAAATAAGCCCTATTATTTATTTCAAAATGATTTCATCTCCTTTTTTATATAAAGTTGATATAATTCACACAAAGTTAGACACCCATATGGAAACTGAAATATTCATTTACATATCCAGATGTTTGACTATATTAAATCAGATCAGTCTTACTTTGGATTCTCGCTTTATCATAAAATTATGTATTTTCATGTCATGAAAGGTATTCTTAGAATCTGATGCTTTACTCATGGCCAAGCTATGATCTCACGGGTCTGCTACATAGCCCTTATCATTTTTACAAAGAAATTGCACTGCACACATTTCTATTTCAAAACTACAGTAATAGCAACCATCTCACTTAGAAATCGGAAGATTTTAGACTCTCCCTTTTCCTGTTTCACCATAACTCTCCCTGTGGTGTCATTACATAGACTAGAAAACAAATCACACAAAACACCGAGCGACATAGTCAAAATCACAGTGAATTAGTAGAAAAACTTGACAAAGTCCAGTTGCCTGAATCAATTAATGCTTTTTCAATACTATATCATTTGCCCCTGTGAAAAGAGTTCTCATGTACTCTAAGAATAGATCATGTGACTTTTAGTGGACGTATAGAATGTGTATCGCCCAGAGTGACAGCATTATTCAGGTTTACCTCAGACAGGAAGAGAAACAGGGTTTCAATAATGCAAACCAATATGTTCTGTGTATCCTGTGATGTGATCCTTAAAATCTTAGCTCTTCAATTTTTAAGCTTCAGTTGCTCATCTTTAAAATGGGGCTAATTTAGGAGGAATATTAGATATAGATATCGATTATACAGTGGTTAGCACATCTGTGTAAAAGAAGGGATTCAAAAAGACACAGAGGTGGAAATGTGCAGACATAAATGTAGGAGAGACATTGTGTATACTTTTATATTTCCCAGTGACCATAGAATCAACTTCAATGTCTGGTGTTCTCACCTGTGACAGAATGCATCTGTGCATCATTACGTTTAAAATCGCTAATATTTTGCAAATAAGATATCCAAGTTTTTCTTTCAAGGTGTCTTTGGATGAATTCCACCCTGGAGTCTTTTGAGTAGCAGGTGAGCACATTCCCCATTTGTACCCCTCAGGGACCCCACCTTTTCTCTGCTTATTGGCTGTTGTCAAGTTCATTTGACTAGTGGGAAACCCATGAGTCAAAAGAAAATGTCCCCAGAGATTTTAGGACATGATATTTATGGAAGTAAATCACCAGATCTTTCTCCCTTGTATAGTTAAACATCCATCAAGTCCTTACCCTTTTATTAGGCACCTACAATGTGCTAATCCCACATTCTTGCTAAGGAGGGAACTAAGAATACTCAGATCGTGATCCTTATATAACTTGCCCAGATCATTTAACCTATGGGAGAAAATGTAGAACAGATGACCGTTATTTTTGCCATTGTACATTTGTAGAAGGTTAGACTGGATAGTTGAGAAAAACAACGGGAATGGTACAGCATGGAGATCTTGAAAGGTAAGCAAAAGCCAAACTCCTGCAATAGAGTTGATGCAGCTCTAAAGGACAAGGGAGAACTTTCCCTTGAGCTTCTAAGACTGCAATTGTTTACTCCTTATGGAAGCAGACAGTACTGTCTTTCTCACAAGGAGTTCTTAGTGTTTTTGAACTACCGACCTTGTGGATCACAGGCAAACCTCATAATCGTTATGCTGCCAAAATCCCTTAAAGGTAATAATAGTAAACTATTAGCAATGTAAAAGTGAGAAACATCATTGAGAAGAATTCTAGTAGTGGACACAATTATATAGAATGTTATCTAAAACAGTACAGCACTCTACAGAAATATTAGAAGTGTTGTATCATACATTAGTACAACAGAATTGAGGTAGCAAATTAATTGAAATGCATTCTTCAACAAGTTATTTAACAGACATTTATAATACACATATGGAGAGAGTCTTTACAGAAATGTTCTCAAACACTGCTCTACACATTTTACTGGAAGAACATATCACTACCCCAAAACCAAGACATGGCTACAAAAAAATTTTGAGAGTTTTCAAGATGAAAGACCTGGTGATGAATAAGAAGGAACAGTCTTAAAAGAAGTTATTTTTAAAACTTCATGAATGGGCTGTAGTACCAATATTAACTAAAATTTAGGAAACATGAGTAAGATCTAGAGAAAGGATATGAAAATGCAAAGCATGAGGGTTCATGCTTTTATGTTTGGGGACTTTCAGTATGAGAAAGCCATGAACATTAGACTGAAGTTCTGTTTTAGAAATTAAATACCAAATCATATATCATGATAGGAAGGAGCATGGTAGAAATACATGTGCCTAGTCACTTCTACCTAAGCCACCCTTGAAAGTCTTAGCAGGAATACTTCCAGAGAGGGATGAGGTATGTCAAGCTGGAAACTTGTCAGAAACTATCAACACCCAATTTTATGTGCAAAAGAAAGAGGGGGAGAAATGGAACTGTCACAAAGTGGTAAAACCAGTGTAGAACAGTATCACAAAAATCCTTTAAAGAAGTGGATGGTTGCTTGTCAAATATCAGAAGCCCGTGCAATACAATGATAACAGCCAGTGTTACTGGGCCAAGCCGGTGTGGGCGTGGCTATGACTGTGAGTAAATCAGGGAAGAAATGAGGGCCGCAGGCAGGGATTGTGGAGCAAGTGCATGGTGAGATAGCCTCAGCGACAAAAGCGAAGACCAGAAGTCCCACAAGCCTACTGCAGATCCTGTTAAGAAGGAGAAGTAATGCAGCCACCTCTCAAAGGACCTTTGGTGATGTAATTGATGAAGCCCCAGCTGCTCACCCAAAGGTTACTCGTTGTGAGTGATCTGGCAGCTTCGAGGGAGAGGCTGGCTGCTCTGCTACCTAGGAGCCTGGGAGAAGCCATGGGTTTGAAGGCAGACTCAGGAGCAGGGGCAGCATTTCCTACTGTGGAGAGGTGATCTCCTTTATCAAATGCAATTATTGTAATGAGGAATGGACTTATTTTTCTCTGATGTCTCTTGAGAAAACCTAAGATGACGGCCTCAAACACAGTTTTACAAATAATACTACTATGTTCGATTCTGTAGTGGTGGTGGTGATGCTGATGGTGGATTTTGTCGTTAGGTGGCATTGAGTCAGCCCTAACCGAGAGCAAACCCATGCCCAACAGAACGAAACACCACATAGCCTTGCACCATCCTCACAAGTGTCCCTGTGCCTGAGCTCTTCGATACAGTCACGGTGTCAGTTCATCTTGTGAAGGGCCTTCCTCTTGGTGACTGCCCCTTCACTTTACAAAACAAGATGTCCTTCTGCAGAGACTGGTCTTCCTTGACACTATGTCAAAAGTATGTAAGACGAAGTTGTGCCATCCTCGTCTCTAAGGTGCACTCTGGCCTTATTTCTATAGTAATATCCTACAGTTATTTATATCCAAGGCTTACATACACCCGCTAGAGTAGCATTGTACAGTTATTTGTACCCAGGGCTCACATTTAAATCACAGAGAAACAAACCCACTGCCATCTCGTCCGTGGTTAATCATACGGAGTCTACGGGACAGGGTCGAATTGTCCCCACAAGCTTGCAAGACTGCGACCCTTCATGGGAGTAAAAAACCCCATGTTCATCGAAGAACTGCTTGGTGCTTTCCAACTGCTGCCCTAGCAGATCTCAGACTAGTGCAAAGCCACGACACACCAGGGTTCTTTCACTTAGGTCAGAAGCATTTTGAGTGATGGCAAAAGAAAACGAGAAAACAATACCCAGAAACATGGTGGGGCTCTTCGAGCGGTTTGTGGATGATTTAACAAAGGGATGATAGAAGAAGAGAAGGTTCAATGTCTGAAATAGAAGAATGAGTTAATGAGGATTTTTAAAAGAAATGAAATTATTGGCCTTACAACGATTATTGACTCATACGCCTCTAAGGCAATCTTTGATGGACTTCAATCTATGTCTTTGTATTTCCACAGACTTTTGCCTCTCTCTTTTTCAAAGCTTCAGATAGAAATTAGAATGATAATTGTGAATGTAAGGCTTAACGTGAGAATGAATCTTTTGTTATGGAAATAATATTGTCATGTGTGTAGGATAACAATGTTTGTGTTACAGATAGATCTTCACACCATCTTGTTCTTTTCATGAGGGTGCTAGGCCAGTATTTCGAATATGCTGATGCAACTTGTTTCATTTGTTTTCTTCTGTCCAAAACATTTCATTTAAGCCTTCGTCTTTGTGTATGTTGACATAAAGAGCTGGCTCCTAGCAGGATCCCTTCTATGCTTTGCAAACTACTTTTCTCCAGTATAAGAAGAAATTCATTTTTCCACCTAGAAACAGTCCCTGTGAAGGCAGTCAGCTCAAGTCCAGGAGGCACTCGGTCTGCATATCCCAGGTCCACGCTCTGCTTACCCCAGACTGCTTGACTCTCTCGCCAATCTGGATGCCTTGGAGTGGGTCTGAAAGTCACAAGTGCTGAGGAGCCCGACTGGTCACCAGGGGACTTCATGAGTCAGGACAGTGGGTGGTCACACCTGAACCATCCTGTGCAGACACCCTGTGCACTCAGGGACAGTTTTCACTCCGGTTTGAATCTCTCCCTCTACAGAAAGCTCTCTGGCCTGACCACTGAATGCGTGGAGGAAGAATACCATTGCAATGGTTTGTTTTAGGATTACCGGGGTGCAGCTAAGCTGGATCCAAAACTTTTTGACCATGCCAAAATTACACAGAGATGATCAGAGCTAACATTTTCACACTATTGAGTGAGTTGAAAAGAGACTGAAATTCACTTCCGAAAATGTCATGAGACATGCGTGGTGTATACCAGGGGGCAAGCTAGCCAGGATTTTGAAACATGATCTTCTCATTTTGCCCATTCTTTGGGGGTGTGTTGTTTAGCACAGCCATGCTATCTGTGAAAATTATGTTGTATATTATCCTTAGAGATACACAAAGTAGTGTGGCATTCTAGTTTGATTTTGTTTGTTGCCAGTTAATTGGAAAGTTGCTCCATCCTGCCGTGTCTCCACAGCCTTAAATCCACGCCCCGTCCATGGTTTGTGGTACTGCGGTGGCTCGCATGTGCCATGTTGTGTCAGATATCAGCAGGGTAGCCCATGGTGCACAGTTTCCATAGAACTAGCAGACTAAAGCTGACTGCAGCTATATTTCCAAACTTCACCCTATGTAAACCTCCTGGATTTCAGATTTAGATGCTGCTGAAAACACGGAGGCAAAGCGTGGTTTATCCATGTCTATCTTTTAAGCCCCAGCATCTCATAAGTAGTCTGACACAGCCTTGGTGCACATGCTTGAATTATAGAAACATATTTCTAAATCGGTCAATGTAAAGCTATCTATTTTCTTTTAAATGCCCTTATCTATCTATGCTATTGCATATACCTATATAATCTTTGCATTTCCCGTTTTTACAATTATCGTATTTTAACACCAGAAAATGAATACTCCATAATAGGGTCTCTAAGTTTAATAGTCTGTCATTAGCAGTCTAGATAATTCGGTACTATACGTTTGAATTTTCTCAGCCTCAGTGTGAAAAAGTTTAAGCCCTTTATGTGGCTAGAATGAGCTATCAACTAGTATTTATGTGTTGTACAACAAATTGTTTGTCACTTTCTCTGATTAAATGTGCCTATAATAACATTATTGTCATTATTCTTTTTAAATTGCAGTTGATATTTAAATCATGTTGCCTCCTTTTCCTGGAACAGTCATGCCATTTTCTAAATAAATATCTCCCTTCAGGTGGAAATAAATAACCTAAAGTCAGCTATGTAAGGATGTAATACTCAGACTCTAAACTTTATAACACATGATATAAATGTGAATTTCAGTCAATTTGTAATAGCTGCCTTTACAGAATACAAAAATATTCAAAATAATAATAATAAGTATGTACTAAGCTAGAATTTCTTTCTTTGGTCCTTTCTGTTTTACAAAGTTTACGTTTGTTGCATTGTGTACTTTTATTTTTACATTGCTTCTCCAAGAATGTGCTCTGGCCCACATTTAATGTAGTTTTTCTGATTTTGCCTGCTATCAACAAACTTCCACTAGGAAAACCTACACCCATCTCACCACACATTCTTCTTTCTTACTGTCTCTCACTGAGGATTCATCAATTCAACTGTTAGCATCTCAAAAATACATTTGTGTCCACACAAATTAAGTCAAAGTAAATAATTTCTGGATCCATAACAGCATCTATTGAAATGTCTGAGTCTCCCTTACACATCTCTCTCTCTTTTTCTTTCTTTAACTCAGGGTCAACCTTAGAGTTTTCTCAAATTCTTCATTTTTATCACTGTCTGAATAGATATGCCTTATCCATGTCTCCTAATTGTCTGTAAAGATCTGAAATTTAATTAAAAGGCAAAGTAAAACTCAAATTAAGTCACAGTTTTAGATTACATATTCCTGGGAACGTTACGGACTTTGTATTGCTAGCTTTTCATTGCTTCATAGAAAAGCCTTATTAAAAAGGCTTTAAAGTGAGATTAATTTAAGTTTAAATTGTCATTTACAGAACTCTTCCAGCTAGCCTGAAGCAAAATTACATCTAATTCAAAATTAGAATAAAATATTTTCACCCTCTCAATCTTTTAACTGGTTCTAAGCCTGATTTCATTTTTTTCTTAAATTTCCACAGTCCACAGAGAAATTAACCATTTGGCGCAGATCATCGGTTCATCTGGAATGAAGATGGATGTGAGTGACTGGCTGCCTAGAAGTGCATATGCAGTCGGAGGGAGATGAAGGTAAAGCTAATTATGATGCAAGGTGACCTTCTTTGATCCTCCTTTACCCCACATGTGGCCACTCTGAGGAAATTGAGTTGGTTTGGGATTTTTTTAAGAAATCATTTTACAGCTCTTACAGCTCTTATCACAATCCACACATCACTTGTATCAGGCATGTTTGTACATATAGTGCCATCATCATTTCTAAAACATGTTTCACTTGAGCCCTTGGTATAAGTTTTTTTTTTTTTTTAAAGCTGACACACACCCACTGTGGGTTTCTGAGACTCTAACTATTGGAAAATTAGCCCACCAAACATTCAGATAATTTTGACCTTAATGATATTTCCAGGAAACCAGTTATAGGGAGCCTGTTGACATATTTTTCAAAACTGAAAGATAAGCTATTGCATCTGGCCCCACCCACAACAAAAAGGAGTTGCAACACTTTGCAGGTCTCTGAGGATTTTGAAGGCAACATATCCCCCATTTGGGTGTGCTACTTTGGCCTGTTTTCAAGTGTCTCAAAAACTGAGACAGTTTTCAGTGGGTCCCGGGACAAGATAAGGTTCTGCAACAGATTTAGGCTGTGATGCAAGCCACTCTGCCTCTTGGACCACGTGATCCAGCTTATTTAATAGTGCTTGAAGTGTCTGTGGCAATTACAGCACAGACTCGGGATTTTGGAGCCAAGCTCTGCCATCTTCTTCAAACAACTTCTCTCTTTTGGAGAAACAGCTTTTGACTTGCTACTGGGCTATAGTAGCAGTGGAATACTTCACTGTGGGCCACCAAGTCACTTTGAGGCCTGATTTGTCCGTCATTCACTGGGTAATGTCTGACCCACAGATTCACAGAGCTGAACATGCACAGTATCTAGCATCCCACCATTAAAGGGAAGTGTCATTTTTTAGATCAGCCTAAAGGGGGAGCAGATGGCAGTAAGTTTCATGAAGATGTGCCCCAAAGGTCCAGAGTCTCTGGTTCCACTCCTGTCACTCAGTGTGACCTTGTTCTCCTATTCTAACCTACCCAGGGTCCGATCACTTCTTACTTCTTCCACGGCTGTTGCTCAGTCTAAGGCACCATTATCCTGCCCAGACAGTGAAAATAAATTTCTACTCGTATTTTCACTTTAAACGCTCCTCTCCCTCCCCACTAAACTCTATTCTTAACAAAGCAGTCAGAATCTCATTCGGGTCTGATTGGAACCATCCGGCTTACAACAGTAAAAACAGAGTCCTTACATGTGAATTTGCCACCAAGTCCTATGGTTTCTAATTCGTGATGACTCTATAACTTCTTTTTCCCTGCCGCCCCCCTGGCTTACTCTGCCCAGCCCAGCTCTTACCTCACGAGCTTTCCCTGGCGGCTCTCTTTCCTCCATTACCCTCTAAGCGGCTGCTCTTCAAAGCACTGCTCAGATGATCACCTCTCAGTGAGGCTGACCTGGATGATGGGATTCAAAATAGCAAGTTGGCCATTGCCAATGTTCTCCTTCTTTCCCTTTGTTATTTCCTCATAGCTATTTCACTCTCTAAAAATCACTTATCATTAGCATATTTTTAATGGCTCACACTTAGAAGGAAAACTCTAAGACAGCAAACATGTTTTTGAGTCTCTGCACACTCAGACTCTGGAAAAGTGCTTGGCGTACCGACGGTTACGCAGAGCACTCTGCTGTTTCAGTGACAAAAATAACCAGCCTGTATTCTGGAAATGTGTCAGAAGCCAGGTAACATTTTACATGAACCCTGAAAGTGGTTGGGATAATTGAGAGATGGTGGAGAGCCAGACCATTCTCCAAAGACTGTTGTTCCCCAGTACTTTAGAATATACAGAGGGGTCGGTCAATAGATCGCAAAGTCTATTGAAAGCATGGAAGTAAGGGCCTAGCATTCTAAGGATGACCAAGGCATTTCATTGCCTTGTTGTTGCTGCTTTATCTTTACCTTGTGTCAATAAAAGTTGGTCTATAGACTACCGAGGCCATGGTAGACCTGTGCAGGATACAACAGGGCCAAGGAGGATTTTACCTTTGTCATCTCCTGACTCACTCCACATTTACAGCTGTTTGTATATGTGCAGACGCAACTTGTATCACTTGTGTCTAAATCCAGAAAATGTTCAGCAAGCAGCTCAGCTAATAGAGGTTATTTGAGCTTGTGCAAGAAATATAGCAACTGAAAAATAAATACAAATGAAAGTCTTCCAAGTGTGCAGAATTTTGGTTTATGGCACAGGTTTAATTAGAACTGGATTAGAAACAAGATCGGGGTGGTAGTACATCTTCTAATTAATTTCAGGATTTAGCATTTGAACTCTTCTGAAAGTTCAGGTCAATTTTATTTTCTCGCTTCCTTGAGTTTGCCTCGAAAGACAAAGCTGTGGATAAATGCTCTCTGTGGACACTAATTGCAAAATTGCTAAATCTGCTTATGTGAGTGACAGTAAGCACATCTGGTCTCACAAAATAGAACTTTCTCATTTACTTCCTATAACAAGCGATTCATATTAATAATAAATGCTAGCTTCATATTGATTCAAAAAAATGAAGAGATACAAACTTGAACTTTTGAAAGTGCACTAAGCATGATTCCTCTTAATCGTGTCTTTAAAGCATGACATTTTCATATGCACCTTTAATTCCAAAGATACAGTGATTCTCAATTAAAGTTTCTTATACATGAAGCAGACAGTATTATCAATGACGCTAAAAATGCTCCCAAGTTAATCTAAGTAAATTAAATCACAGCTAGTTTTTCAAATAACTACCAACTAATTTTTATAAATATATCACAGTCACAAAATAATCGTCACAAAGAAAATAGATGGAAGTAAATGTCCCCCTGCACCAAGGCAATGTTTCAAACTATTTTAATCTGGTGATTCTGGTTCTGCATTAAATCTAATTAGAGTTTAACTTTCTATAAAGAAACTCTAGTGCAATTTACTCATGAAAATAAAAAAATATAGCATCCCTATGGAATGTTACGATGGTATTTAGCAGGAAAAAATAAAATACAATTAAAATTAACAAAGCTTCATAAAGTTTCACTTTGTAGGAGATAGAGCAATAAATATACTATCTATTTTTGCATAAGTATGAAGAACACACTTAAATATTCTCAATCAGTTGACCTTTTGTTTCACTGCACGATATTTGTTCTTGTTAAGCTCTGGTGCCAAAAGATTATTGCATTTTAAAGCCATTTCAAAGCTAAAAATATTCAAAACTTCGACTTCATAAAAATGTGAATTTACATAAAATGATTTATACTCTTTGAACACAGGAGCATGAAACCAGATTCTTCTTATTACATTATGACTTGTGAATGTCAGATCAAAAATGTGTATTTTGATTATTATTTTATAGAATTATAAAGAAATTTCACTGGCTAGTTTCACATTTTTGACTCACTAGCTTATTCGGGACCAATTAGATGATTTTGCTTTGCTTTGCCAAGATGAGTAGGAAGAAAAAAAAGGAAAGACAATTTTTAAATTGGTTTTTAAAATATATAATGTAAAATAATACCAAGAATATTTTAAATTAAGACAAGATGTTATACTCGTCATGTCTACAACAGAAAAATTAATTATATGAATTAGGAACACTTGGATTTTATTTAAATTTTAATTGCTATCTTTAAATTTTGCTTTAAGAAATAGATTGTTTGTATAAGGTGCACTTTCTATTCATGGTATAGCTTAAAGACATTTTAAATCAACAAATCTAATCGAACTCAAGGATATCTTCTCCTCTGCTGTAGTCTTTATCCTTGATATAGTAGTTACTGCAAATCACTGCTAATTTTAAAGAATATTTTTAAAAATCATTAAAAAAGTATGCAATGCTAAATTTCACTGATTTTGTGGGGTGTTTCTAGAAGCTCACACCTAAAGCTCTGTGAAAGGGACACTGTCGGTAAACAAAGTCCCAGCACCCGCGATCTTCAGAATGCTATTTCTGAAAGCAGGATTAGTATCAGAGCCTCAATTGGGAAGGTGCGGTAGGTGCAGGAATGGGAGACAGTGGAAACCCAAGATTCGCTTGTGGGAACCGCACAGGAAACAAGCCTCCAGTGAAGTCCCGCTAGCCACAAATGAGGGATGGGAGGAAGGAGTTACTAAGCAGAGGGCCTCCTGGATCTGATCTGGTTTTTCAACACTTTCTGTATTTTTTGTTTTTTTGTTCATTCATGTTCAGTGTATCTCACAGGTCATCGGGGGTCACCCACTTGATATTGTGCTTCGTGTTTTTCTGATTTTTAGCATATGAAATTTGGGATTGATAAGTAAGTAGAGAGTTTTGAGTCGGCGGGGGGGGAGATACAGGAGTGGGCAGGGTGGGGGTAATAGGAAGATGATATTAAGGAGTCCAGGAAGAAAATGAATGTTTGAAAATTAATTATACTAGCAATTGCACAATTCTGCTTAATATGATTGAACTATGGAGTGATATGATATCTGTATTAGCTCCCAATTCATAAAACATAAAAATAAATAATATTCAATTTGTCTTATTTCTCACTGGCAGTGCAACTGGTTACTTTCCTTAATAAACCCTTTAATCATGATATTTTCTGTGAGTTCTGTGTAGCTGCTGCCATGGATTTTGAGCATAGAGAGGTTCAATAGTGAACAGTGGGTAAGCAAACATGCTTGCTCAAGGAAAGCTTATTTTACTAGTTAAGATAAACTATTGTTTAGTGCTTTGACTATTTCTGAGGATCTTTGCGGTACTGGGTCTAAATACATACAGTCTGAAATAGTTCTAGGGCGTCCATCCAGCCCCTGTGGCTCCAAAAAATATGGAGTTCCTTATGAAATATGTTTGGAATACATATATTTCAAACTCAACAAACCTATAAGGCCTAAAGTTCATAAAGTACTTTGTATTAGGTAAATGTACCGAGAGGCTAAATTTACAAAGTTTGTCCAAAAGATAAGTATTGGCATTTGGCTTCTGCCCTAAGAATACAATGTTGTCAACTTAGCAGTAAAAATTACACGTTGGTGGGAATGGGGCAAGAGTGTTGTTCTGAAAGATATAGCTCAAGTTTCACCTTTGGTCAAGATATTGAAGAAAAAATTAAGACACAGTGTGGCTATTTACATACAAAATTATAATCTTTTCATGTTTTTGCTTTCCACTCTGCTGCTTGGGGTGTGCTTGGTGCCCAGACTAGGCTATTTTTCATGATATTTTCTAGTAGTACATCTTGTCCTCCTCATAAGAAGGATTGCCTTTCTTCTCTGACAGGGAAAGAGAAACATGAGCACCGAGCCAAAATTTCTCAAGTTGACAGCAAGTCTGACTTTTATGGGAGCTACAAGAATATGATCTATTCACTTGTAGAAGCTAGAAATGATTTTGTAATTCATACCATATTGCAAAAGGTCACCCCTAAACAGATGAAGCAGATGAGGGGAACTTGCATGTACTTTGTGTGCCAGTATGAACACCATGTCTGACCACATGGACTCTGCCTCCCATCGAGAGTGGTCAGTGCACAATAGGCATCCATTATGGATACACATACTAGAATCCTAATGAAAAAACATCCAGTCTTGCAGTCCAGTCTTTTCTTTGGAAGCAAAGAAATCCAAATAGGTAATGTTCCTTTCTCAAATGCTATGGTGAAAAAGTATTAAAACCCAGCAGTGCTGAGTTTTATTTATTTTGTAATCTTGCAATGGTATATATTTACAGTCTATAAATATGAAGATGGCACAGTAAATATCAAGAAGACATATTTCTACCTTTCTCTGTCAAACATCTAGGAAAAACATATAAATGGCATATGTACTATACTCTAAAACAGACGATCAGTAACTGGCTTTTATCAAGAAAATTGTTTGGGCCATTCTTTTATTTTATTATTAATCATTTGATTGGGAACTTTCACAAATCTCATAAGAATCCATCACTCATGTGTATCAAGCATGCTGGTTCATATGTTGCCACTGATGTTCTCAAAGCATTTTCTTTCTACTTGAACCCTTGGGATCAGCTCCTCTTTTTAGGACTCACTTCCCCACCCTCCCACCCTCATGAATCCTTGATCAATTTCATATTATTGTTGTTATTTTGTGTCTGACACTGTCCGATGTCTCCCCGCACCCACATTTCTGTTATTCATCCCTCAGGGAGAGGAAGGCTAAATATATACCAGACTCTATTTTAATTTCTGAAAAACATGTATGCAATTATTCCATACAATAATCCACTGAGATTCCTGGTATAATTACCATTTCTTTCACTAAGAACATGGAGGGGCACAAAAGTTAAATACCATGCCTAGGTCATCCTTTATTGCATGTACTTTGGACATGGCTGTCAGGAGAAGCCAGTCCCTTAAGTATGCTACCCTGCTTTGCAAGAAATTGAAGGTGGCCCTCAGCGAGATGGGTGGCTGCAGTGGCTGCAGTAAAGGGCTCACACAAAGGACAAGTTTGAGAAAAACACAGACTGGGCAGTGTTTTGTTCTGCCGTGCTCTAGGTCATTATGCACTGGAACCCACGTGTTGGCACCTAATCACCACATGGCCTAGGAGTGGTGTCCTGCATGAAATCTAGCAAGCATGTTTTCTTACTCAATGTTCTCTATTGAACCTCTCTATGCTCAAAGATCCATGGCAGGGGCTTTACAGAAAATACCATGAGTAAAGGGTTTATTAAGGAAAGTAACCAGTTGCACTGCCAGTGAGAAATACTCAGGAGAGTTACTTTTCAGGACATGTCACATAGTTCCTTCAGGTCTGCTAATGAATGCCAACTCCACTGGGCACCCAACTCCACTGGAAGACAGTCAGCTCCAGCTCCCTATGTCAGCAAGCCCAGTTCTCTGAAGGAAGCGCTTAGAGGCAACGCATCCATATGCAGTCATCCTGAACAATAGTATACAGCTCCTTTCCCGCTCCATAGATTAGCATGCCCATCTCTCTGCTCTAGGACCTGACTTCTGGTTCTGCTGCTGTTCCTCTGATGATATCGCTGTCTTCTGGCTCCAAGAGCTTCGCTGTACAGCCATCTTGGGTCCAGAGGATGCACTCCCCTCCTTGCCCTTGCTGGCAAAAAGATCCCACGCCCGGCTTTTCAGAAGTTTCCTTCTAAATACGGCATTGTAGGGAACCCTGTTTCTAACTAGATGAATCCTAACAGAACCGATCACCCACCTTCTGACCAGATCCATGCAAGAAACGGTGATTTGGTGAGAGTTAAGATAAGTTTGCTGGAAGAGTCACACTACATAACCACTGTCCTACAGTAAGAACAAAGAAAAACAAACACTGCAATTCAGTGTGTTCTGACTTACAGAGGCTCTAGAGGACCAAGGAGAACTAGCTCACAGGAGTAGAGCATCAAGGCTGCAAGTCTCTGTGGAATAAGACAGCCACACACAGCTCTCCTTCCTTAGGACTCGCTGGTGGGTGCAAACTGCTGATAATTCAGTTAGCAATAAAGCGCTTAACCATTGAATCACCAAGGCTTCTGAAGTATGCAAATACTCTCTCCCAGTTTGGCTTCAATCTATGTACCAAGGCAATGTTTCTTTCACTGGGATTTTTTTTTTTTTTTTTTGCTCATTAACTAAGGATAACTTTTGTTCCAGGAGCTTGTTGTTGCTTTCCTAAGGTGGTCAAATCCAACCGATAGCCACCCCAGTACAAAACACCACTCTTCCCTGTGCCATCTTCCCAATGTTGCTATGTTTTGAGTCTTTCTCCTTGATGTCTTTCTCCTCTTTTACATTTTACAAGCTTGATTTCCTTTCCCATAGACAGGTGAGCTCGATAAATAGAATGTCAGTGTGGAATCTGGCCTGTTAGTCAGGTCACAAGGTAACATCCACCAGGAGGATTTGGCGAACTTCCTCTTTTTCTCCAGGGAGGAGGATCACACTCTGCCTCGCTGCTTCACATTTTTGTTCACAAGCCACACAGAGCAAGGCTGATGGCAGCCAGAGCCCTGGAGATGCTTCCACTGCCACTGGATCCACAAGACTTCCCCCCACTGGCCTGTGATATCCTTGCACGTGCTGTGTGCATCTAGCCAACCCAGACTAGACAACATCCTCTGTTCTAAGCCACATTCTGGCCAGGCCTCTTCCAAGATACATGTGCTAGTTCTTTTCGCAGTCCAAGGCACTTGTGCTACTTTCCACATTTTCCACCAATAAATAATTCAAATGCAGACATTACTCTGCAGCATCCTTTGTACAGTCCAGTCAACTTTCCTACGCATATAGGGCATCTGAAATACCAAGACCGGGGTGAGGTGCACCTTAATCTTCAAAGTGACATCACTGCTCTACAAAACTTTGGAAGGATCTTTTGTGGCATATTTGCCCAAGGCCATATACCATTTGATTGTATAACTACTGCTTTCATGATCATTGTTTGTATTGAATCCAAGTGAAATGAAATATTTGACAACTCTAAGCTTTTCTCCATCTATCATGACGCTGTCTATGTTTTAAGGATTTTTGTTTTCTTTATACTGAGTTTGCAATCCATTCATTTGATGAGCGTACAGACTGAATGAGTATGGTGAAAGATACAGCCTTAAAGGTAAAATCATCTTTCCTGATTTTAAGACATGCAATATTTCACTGTTCTATCTCAAAGACTGCTTCATTCCTTGACATGTTCTGCCTCACCACAATGAATGTGCTAGAACTCCTATTTCCATCAAGAGTAGCCATAGTTTCTTCTAATCCACACAGCTAACTGCCTTGCTATATTTACTAAATGCAAGTAAATATCTGTCTGATGCTCTCTTAGGTCAGCAAAGATTTCCCTAATGCCAAGTCCTCTTTGGAATTACCAGAGGCTCCCTGTAGAGGTACTGCTGTAACTACTGTTGAATGATCTGCAGCAAAGTTTCATTTATACATTATATTGATAATATGGTTGGATAATTTCCACATTCCGTTTGGTCGCTTTTCTTTAGAGTGCTGAGACACAAAGATGTGCTTCTTTCAGTTGGTTTGTCTTGTCGCGATCTTCCAAATTTCTTGTCATATATGAATAAGTTCTGCCAGAGTCTCATCAGCTTATCGAACATTCCAACTGCTATTCTATAAGTTCATGGAGCTTTAAAAAAATTGTCTTCCAAGTAGCTAGAACTTCAGTAAAATGAAGGACTCCCTTCATTACTGTGGTTAGGTGCCATTAAGCTGATTTTCAATGTGTGATTCATAGAAATCCAGTATAAGAGAGAACAATCTCCCAGTATTTTCTGGACTGTAATCCTTACAGGTAGCATTCACCAGATCTTTTCTCCCACAGACCACTGGCAGGTTTGAATGTCCAACCCTATGGTGAACAGCCAAGGTACTTAACAAAGTACCACCATGGTTCCTTAGATTCAGTACATTGTTGCTATATGCCATCCTGGTAATTAAGACTCACAGTGACAATTGCCTCATGGGATACTTTGGATATAATCTTTAGAGAAATGGTTGTGTCAAGTGTCCCTCTTGTGGTCCAGCTACGTGAGTTTGAACCAAAAACCTTGTGGTTAGCAGCTGAGCATTCAATCACTGAAAACAGACTCCTATACATTAGATTCACTTTTGTGTATTTCAATATTTCAACTCACCACTCTTAACATTTGAGTAGATTTGCCCCATCTCATCAATATTTAGAGTTTATATTCAACAAATTAAAATTTCTCACTAGCATTCACTAGCCATTCATTCAGTAGTGATCTATTATTTACTAGCATCTAGAGATGTATCAATATAGCTCTTACAGTCATAATTCCTTATGTGGTGCACTATAATTCTGAAATATATGCTGGGGATTATGAGATAATTTTGGAGGGAGTTTTCTATTACACTGATGGGCAGAACTATCTCCTGGCTTTCATAGTGGGTGTGAATTAAATCATACCCTTTGTTTCCTTGAGTACATCTATAGACTCTATTTTACTAGAGGGTGTGATTGAAGACACCATACTTTGTTTTCTAGGGGATATGGTCAGCTAAAAGACAAAAACCAAGCTACTTTAGTGCACACAGTCATCAAGGACAAAGAGAGAGATACCGTGGTACCCGTGGACTTTGTCTGCAGTGGTGGAGACCACTGAGACTCAGAGGAGGAGCTCTGAGACTATGTGCGACCTTCTCCTCATATCTCTGCCTAGATTCTTGGACTTTGAACATTAGTGAGAGGTGGGCTGGTGACCTGGCCCACAAAGACAAAGACCATGAGGCTGAGAAACTGAGGAGCAAAAAAATATTTGGCTGCTGCTGAGAAGATTTGTTTACCTGGATCCATGACTGTGTCATTACTGCTTACTGATTCTGACTTTCAGGAACCATGTCACTTCCTGAAGAAACTTCCTTCATTCTGAGGAGTGGCTGTGAGTTTTGAATGGCCATTGCAACAAACTACTGAGGCCAGTATAGAAGCAGTGTGGCATCGAAGGGAATGTAGGTGTCCGAACTGGAAAAGAAGGATTGAGCATGGAGGGATGTCTGCCCTCGTCTTGTGTGAATAGAGAAGCTAGAGGAGTTTAGATATAGGAACAGGTCACCCATCACTCAACTATAACATGAATTCTAGTATGCAGAAAAGCCAAAATAGTTCTAATCCTCAAGGAGTTGCCCAGAAAGTAAACGTCACATGGTCCATTTTGAATAAAAGTGAACCCACTGCTTTTTCTGGCATGCTTCATCTGGTTCACTGTCGTCTCTCAGTCACAACCACCTTTTGAGCTGAGCCTTCTTTCTTGAATTTAACTGTCACAGCAGATCCACTTGGAAACCACAATTTTAATCGGGTCTTTTAGTGTGTGTGTGTGCGTGCGCGCGCGTGCACGCACGCACGCACATTCTAGTAAGATGAAAGCAGGTGTATCTCTGAGACACGGTGGAAGCCATCTGCTAATTCCAGAGACATGTTTCAGCATGCTTTGTTTGGTGCAAACCTGACATGTATGAACTGGAACACTACTAGCACTACTTTTTTTGTCTTGTAAAATCCATTTCTAGTCATCAACAGAAATGACATGTTGAACAACCCCATCATTTCTAGCATCACTTCCTGTTATTTTGTAGTCAACCTTCCCATGAACTCCAGTCTTAGCAATCATTCCTATAATTCTACCTTTTCCAGAATGTCATATGGTAGAAATGACAGTATTTTTAGCCCTTTGAACCTCACTTCTTTTTCTCTTACTTTAATACATTTGTAATTTTTCTGAGTTAGTGCATGTGTAAATAATTGTTCCTTTTTTATTACTAAGCAGAATTCCATCTTCTATATGGGATACAGTTTATCCATCTACCCATTGTTTTCTAGTACTGACAATTATAAAAAGTATTCTTGATTTCAATTTGGTAAATGCCTGAGAGTTAGATTCTAGGACCACATTGTATGTGTATCTATTATTTTAAAAATCATTCACAGGATTTTCCTGAAGAAGTGCATTTTGCACAACCATCGGCACAGTATGAGTTCAAATTCCTAATACCAGCACTTGCTACTGACAGTTAATTTTATTGTTGCTTCATTCTGTTTTCCCGTCATTTGTTTTTTGTTTGTGTGGTTGTTTTGTTTTGTTTTTCAAGGCTGAGGGGATATCTCATTGTGCCTTCCATACCCTTGTTTGTCGGACTTGTATCTTGATGAAGATTCTACACTCCACTTAGACGGCCATTTAGTCAATGAATGATAGAGACTTAAAATATACATCCACTTTAAATTTATTCTTGTATACAAACAAACAAGCAAACTTTTACCAGAAAGGAAAAAGAGAAATGTTCCAATAAGAGAAACCACACAGTAAGCAGACAGGACAAGAATAAATCTCTGCACCTTAGGATTCTAGAGCTGTTCTATTTCCAAACATGTCTTATTTCTGTGACCTTTGGGAATTCCATCATATTTTTCTTAATGCTTGTTTCACCATAGCATTTTGTTGATATAACTCTAGATCCATATTTTTATCCCGAGGTGCGACTTTTTTCAGAAAATTCTTCCTTGTATTAAATAAAATTAAAACTATCTGGTCTAATTATTCTGATTATAACATAAAGATTCAAGAGGTTGATCTGGTTAGAATCATAAAGGACAGCTATTTTCTTATTCAAGCTAGCCAAGAGCTGACTGACATTTTCTCCCCCATCCATTGAAAATAACACATAATATTTCCTTTGTAAAAAATATTCTGCATGTTTTACTGCATTTTACTTTCGTGTTTTTGTTTTGTGCATTGAAGAAAAACTTTTTTCAATGTCTTTATTAAACTGTTAAACCCTGGACCATAATGTCTGTAGGGCACATTTCCTTAACACAGTACCCACAGAAACCACTTGCAAATATATTTTCAATCAGAGAGAAAGAGGGCTATATTGACAGTGGGGGTGGAGCAAAAAAAAAAAAAAGAAAGAGGGCTATAAAAAAAGGACAAGTCATGCTAAAATCCAGTGAATGTTTACCTCTGATGTTCATCAACGCAGGAAATATAAATTGCATTGCCACTGCTAAGCATATTGATGGTTTTAATTTAAGTGAATTTATGAACTAGAGTCTTGAAGGGCTTATATATTTAGTAATGATTTTATCCTTTGAATAGTATGTAATATTTTAAGTGGTCAATGATCCCCAAACTTTTACCACTAAGCTGATCCTGAGATGATGGAAATGGAATGATCAATCTCTGGGGGTTAGGGAATTAGGAAGAAATTTTTTTTAGAAAGACACATAGGCTCTACCAGTACATAGTACTTCAGCTACTGATGGCTGAATTGAACCTTCAGAGAAGGTTCAAAACAGAAGCCCAACTAATAAAGGCACAGGGTAGGTTTGTGGTGGGGGTGGAGTGGGATGCAAGTGTAATAGAGTGGTTTGTGTGAGATTTTTATTAGAGTTGATATACCCAGGACTCCTGACCTAGAAAGAAATCACTCCGGATGGAAAGGGCAGTCGTGGCAATGTGAGTTAGCTTGAAATCAGGGCTCGTTGTTCTGACTATTTAGTACCAAGCTGTGTCACTGCACTACTTTAACTTTAGCCAGCCACGATTTATTAGATGTTTGAAATCCAAATCTTCCTTAGTCAAACCTATTTTTATCTCAGCTGATGTTGCAATTTCATTCCTATAGACCTGTCAGAGACAATTTTGAAGTTGCCACAAAATTTCAAGTTTTTTGGTGCTATTTCCTTTTCTACCACCTATTTTTACTCTGAATCATATGTTTTTAAGTGTTTGTCATGTATATGCTTTTTACAAGTCTGCACATCAGACTTTTATTTACCCTGTCTTAGTGTTAACTTTACCATCATAAAATAGGGTGTTATTTCTTTACTCTCTCTCTCTCTCTCTGAAATAAGATAGATGTGCAAATGACAGACAGACAGACCTAAACCATCAAATCACACAAGTGAATTGCATTTGCCTCATGCTTGCGACCTGCATTCTTTGGTAGGAGCCCTGCTGGAGCGGTGGCTGAGCAGACTGATTCTCTGCTCGGAGGAAGGTCAACAGATCAAAATCACGAGCAGCCACATGGAAGCAAAGTGTGCCCATCTGCTTCTGCAAAGAATGACCGCTCCGCAACCCGCATGGGGGAGTTTTCTTCCGATGATATGAAGCCCTGGTGGCACAGCGGTTACTCCTCGAACTGAAAAACCTGCAAGATGCAAACCCTCCGCCACTCCTACTCAGTGGGACAAAGAGGAAGCTTTCTAGGCCTTTAAAGAGTTGGTCTCAGCACATTGCCAGGGCAGTACTACCCAGTCCTATAAGGTTACATATGAGTCAGAGTATACGCAGGGGCAGTGAGGTTGGCTTCCGTATTAGGGCTACTACAAGTCAGACTTGACTCTGTGGCTACGAGTTAAGTTAGTTTTCCCTTTTAAATATATCTGATAAAAGCTTATTTATTTGGAGAACAGCTGATGACATTGATAGCATTCAGTAAGTGCATTAATTTCTACAGAAAAATGAAATGACCAACTATCCTTTATGATTCTCAATTAATTTTCCAAATGCCCCTACAGAAGTAATGAGACTGGATCCAACCCCTACACGTCCCTTCTTTCCTTCCCTTTCATCTGCATCCTCATCGGCTCCGTCCTCCTGTTGAGACAAATGTGTTAATAGTTCTGGGCCATAAACATCACTGCTTCACTTTCATCGCGCCCCAACAGCTCCATTTCCTCTGTCTGCTTCCAGATCACCAATATCTTACTCTGTTGGAGGCTGTCCCTCTGCCCATCACCATGCTAAAGTGATTGCTCTTTTAACACTGCAGAAAGTGGCCAGTCTGTACTACTTCCTATTTCTTTAGCATTTAATTAAAGCCATTCTTCATCCTCACCTGTGGAAAGTATTCTTCCAAACATCAGCAGCTACATAATTACGTAACACAAAACAACCTCCACCATCTCTTTATTTTTTAATTTAATTTTTGGCAGCAAAATGTAATTTTTACAAAAGCTCATCATTTCTTTCCAAAAATTATATATAATATAAAAAATTTATGTGTGTGTGTCTTTGAGGCCCAATACTTTGGGCTCATAGTGCTTCAGATTCACAGTAGAGGGCTGATATGGCATTGGGTGAGCTTGGATTTCTCCCTACCTCAGTGCCGCACAGAAAGGACACAACACTAGAAACAGATGGCTGCAGCTCTCAGGCTGGCCCATGCCCTCTCACACACTCTTGGGTGCTGGTTGACTGATGGTCTTGCTACACTATTCAACACTCCTCAATCTGTGATTTTGGCAACCAACTTACTTTCTTGAAGAAGATCTCTCTGGTTTCCATAATGGCACTTGCCCAGAATTGTCTCCTCTGGTAGTTGTGAAATTTCATTTCACACATTTTTCTTGTACCTAAGTGCTACATTAGTCTGTTTGAATCTTAAGTGGAAGTAAAAATCTCTTGGTCCTCCCACTACTTGACATTGTCAATATCCTCAGTCCATTGAAAATCATCATTATTCTTACAAAGTAAGATTTTCCTAAATTAGTCCTATAGTATGACATTTTTTGGTTTTAAAATCTAGCGTATTATATAAATAAAAATAAAATTGTTGCCTTCTAGTTGTTACTAACTCATGATGACCACACACATTGCAGAGTACAACTCTTCTATAAGGGTTTGTTGGTGTACTTGTAAGGAAGCCAATTATTAGACCTATCATTTATAAAGTCATTAAGTTAGTCAACCAAAACTTCATCAACAAGCCTTTCGATTATTCAATCAAAATTAACTGATTCCCATAATGTTGATGCCAACTCATATCAGCGGCCCTGTAAGACAGGGTAGAACTACCCACTTGCATTTCTGAGATTGTCATTTTTCAATAGGCATAGAGTCTCCTCTTTTACCTGAGGAATGGCCTGTGGTCTCAAACTGCTCACATTGTGGTTAACAGCCAAAGGCAAATCCCCTCTGTCACCAGGGTTAGTAGTAAGCAACAGACCATTTGTGCTGCCCTGTGACCCTATAGAGTTCATAGAATGTTCAAACAATCTTCATCCAAGATCAGGTGTTAAACTTACATGCCCACCACAAAACTCTTCCTTAAAAAGTCATTCTATCTAGTCTTCTTGAATTCACATATGGTGTCATCATCATTCTGAATTGGCTTAACAGCTAAGGGTTTAATTTTCTTCAAAAAGGCATTCTTCAATATGGTAAGCCCAATCTTTCGCCTATAAAGATACTGGTGTGTTTGAACTTCTAGCCTTGTGGTTTGCAGCCCAATGTGTAACCCGATTTTTCCTCTGAATATCACATCTTTCTTTTCTTATTGAACTGACACGTTCCATTCTTGGTCAGACCACATTTTGGGACCACTTACAAATAATTGTAAGTAATCATCCTTTTTATGAGCAATATGCAACTCACACTTCAAGTATATTCTGTTCCATTTTCAAGTTTAATAATTAAGTGGTAAGTGATTATTCTTTCAACTGTCTTAAATGAACAACTTTTACATTTACTCCTAAAACAAATGAAAATACACTCATTTTTCAAATAAATCATGATGAATGTTTATGTTCAGAAATATATGAAACTATATAATATTAATCATCAACGTTTATAGTAGTCAGCCACCACTCCATAATATTTCCTCATCATAAGATAAATTTGGCAACATTTAGTAAATACTAGTCCTTCACTATTTCAGTAGTTTTTAAAAATGAATCAATCCTTCCAAGATTTATGCTTTAAATACATGGCATTATTTGAAATTACAAAATTATGAAATAAACCAATAACTTGGATACAGAAATGTAATTGACTAATCAAAAATGGGTAAAGATCTAAAACCTATGCCATTCTTTGACCAGAATTTAAAAGGGGAAAGGGGAGTTATGTTAAGCCTCATAACAATGATTAAGTGATAGGTATTCATAAATTAATGGCATTCATAAACCAGTAAAAAGCAGACAAATGATTTTCAATTTTTCATTCTTATAATATTCTTTTCCAAAAAAGGTCCCACTCACATAATGGTCACAAGGATTTTGATGCTCTATTGGAACAGTAGGTGTCAGGACTCCCTAATGACTTCTTCGCTGCAGGTTAGGATGCAGGTACTATGCACAACCCTGGCACGTCAGGGAACTTTCTTCATGCAGGTGCTTTCTTTATGTTGGCTAGTTGTCAAAATGAATAGTGAAGCTTAAAAACATGACGGGTATTGGGGACCTAATTAAGGAGCCCACTGGAACAGAGTGCTCAGCCTCTAACCAAAAGGTGGAGAAAGAAGTCACACTCTGCTTTTGTAAATATGGACAACCTTGGAAATCCATTGAGGGCAGTTCTCATCTGTCCCAAAGGTTGCCATGGGTCTTAATCTACTCAGAATCAATGGATTCTTTATTGTGTGTTAGACACCATAAATTTGGGTCCAACCCATAGAGATTCATTGCACAATAGAACCGAACACTCCCTGGGAGGCACCATCTTCACAATTGTTCCTATGCTGGAGCCCACTGCAGCACCCATGCTGTCAATCCATTTCCTTGAGAGATGCCCCTCTACTTTACAAAACTTGAGGTCCTTCTCAAGAGATTGGTCTCTCCTAATCACATGTCTGAAAATACCAGAGGCAGATAAGTCTTCCACTCTTGTAAAATGGTTACAATCTTGGAAACCCACAGAGGCAATTCTACCTTGTCTTCTAGGGATGCTTTGAGTCAAAATGGACTTAATGGCAGTGATTGAGCATGATCTTAATATTTTCTCCTGTGGATATGCAATATTTTACTACTAGGTTTCCTTGGGTTTGCTTGTCTATTTCCTAGTAAAAGAAGATTTGAAAGCAGGACAATATCAAATATAAAGATATGAAATATGTATAATCTTAAAATTTTCAAAACTATCATGGTCAAGAAAAAAGCTGGGAGAGTAAAACATTCCCTATAACCTTCTGATAAGTTAATACCTCTTCCACAAATATTACATTGTCTTTTCTTTTATTAAAATAGTGATAAAGTAAAATCTAACACAACTGTTTAATTATGGGACTTTATATTTTCACAGAAATAGTTACAGATGTCCAACTATCTTGGCAAGGATTTCAATCACTCATTCAAAAGTGTGACCATTTACATCCATCCATCCATCCATGTTTATAAAAACAAAGGTAAAGATGTGGCGCATTGTTATACTTCTATTGTATCTTCAGCTAATCAGATTAGCACTGTAACAGCTCAATAATTTAAATACATGTAAGGACACATCCATACTCACAAAATGGATTCATTCCTTTGGCACTATATTGTTTCATGTGAAGTTCTATCTATAACATGATAGGAATAAAAATGCCTCATTAATATTGATCATTGTCCTTATTTTCCTTTTCTTTATTATTACCATGTTCATAAGTGTCTAAAATTGAAGTATTCTCAACAGCAATAAACAAAAACAAAAGACCATTTTGAGTTCTATCTTCTGATACTAGAAAAAAATGCCCAAGGAAGAAATTTACTTTTCATGCACTTCCATCCAGGTGTCTTCCTTAGCAACCGGAGCGTTTTGAGTTCATCCAACTCAGACGTTCTGGCTACTGCTCACATATCCTTGTGAGAATGCCAGGGAATGACTTAGAGAAATGAAACACCATGTACATTGTGATGTTTGTAGGTTTGGTCTGCAACTAGAAACAGAAAGGGCCAGAGCTGCAGAGATGTGGCAGGTAGAGAATCATGTAAGATAATACAAAAAGTAACAGGATAATGAATGTATTGGGAAAGAAATTGTTTGGAACCTGAGGCCAAGTCCTGGGGTGACTCCGAAACCCAGAAAAGAAAAAGTAGCATGGACGCAAGCTCCACGTTGAAAACCCCCAATTTGAGAGTTAGAATATTCACACCATTAAAAGAAGAGAGAACATGGCACAGGGGGATGGACACTGCAGTCAGAATGCTTCACGTTCTGGCCACACATTGACTAGTATATGACTTTAAGGAAGTTAACCGACCTCTTCTGATTCTATTGATTCTTAAATTGAAGATGCTGAACTACAATACTCAAATGTGAAACTTTGACATTTTGTAGACTTCATGTAAGAGATATGTAGAGGAGAACATTGGAGTCATCATTACCATGCCCTGCACCCCGCCCACAGCAAAGAAACCAACCCACCATCATCGAGTAGCTTCTGATTCATAGACACCAGTGGGATGGAGGAGAAATGCTAGGTAGGGTGCCAGGCAGAGCTTACGTCTTTCAAGACCACACAGTTTCATCTTTCTCCTCCAGAGCAGCAGAGGGCCTCAACCGCTCACTTTGTGTTTAGGAACTCAAGTCTCAACCTGCTACATAACTTGTGCTCCAGGGAAGACACATTCAAAAATAACACAGGGAGTTCCACTAGAAACTTAAGAGTAGCCAATGGATTCCCTATGCAGTGTGTGTGCCTAAGAATGTGTGCGAGTTCTGGCATTGACCTCCATTGGTATATGATAGCAGCTATTGACATTCCAAGTGTTCCCACGAATGACTAATTCAGATGTTCTAGTCATCTAGACTCCTAGATTCAGGTTCACTCTTAAAATACTTTTTTTTAAGTAACATTTTTAAATCTCTTTAAGTTTGGTCCTCTTACGTTTAAAATAGACTTGTTTCTCAAAAAAATTTTCATGTATATTATGTCTGAAATTGAGGTCATATCCATCACTGGCTTCTAAACATGCCAAGATTGTCTGCATCTGCTTTAAATGCAGTGATGTTGTGTTTTTGGTACCCAAGGACACTGGCACTTCTGTGTTTAGACAACTTCATAGAATCAGTACCAAACTGCCACTGGAAGTGCTCATTTTTCAATAAAATTGCTAAGACACTCAGACAAAGGGAAAGTATGAGGCTGAAACCTATGTAAAATTTCTAGTCCTTGGTGAAATCAGTACTTAAGAACTTATGGTGATCATAAAAAACAATTCTACATAACGATCGTAGTGTCAAGCATTGTACTCAGTAATTTTTTGTTATTTACATTATTAAGTAGTTCCCCTGTGGTGCCACAGTGAATCACTAGGCTATTAAACCAAAAGTTGGCTGCTCAGGGGCTAGTTAGCTACATGCTTCATGAAGACTGCAACCATGAAAACCCCATGGGGTAGTTATGTTCTGTCTGATGACTACTGAGTGAGAATAGACTTAAGGACACCCATCTACCACACATGTAATTTAATGAATTTCTTGTAATTTGATGGCTATTTGGGTATATGTGACAAAAAACAGGTACATCATCTCTTGCCGTGGCGATGTCAATTCATAGGGAAGAAGCCTAGGCCCCTTCACCAGGTGGACTTAGAGTCAAGTGCATAGTGGAAGGCATTTTTTCTTCCCATGGTTTCCAGAAGCTGATTAATCACAAACCTGCCCCCCATTAGGACTGTCAATTAAGTGGAAGCACCCATTGATAAGTAGTCATTCTTATCTACTTTTAAGTGAGGTTTGCCTTTCACTCACCACCCACTCCAGTTTTGCTATTAATCTGATCTATTCATACTAGAGCGCAAAAATAGTACCCAGTGTAGTCTTGGATGCTGTTCTTGCTCAGAGTTATTCAGTCTGTTCCAACCAATAGCAAGCCCGGCAACAAAGAAGCAAAATCTTCCCAATACTGCACCATTCTCACTATTGTCCCCAAGCTTGAGCCCAAGATGTTAAGTAATGTCCAGGCCAATGGCCTTCTCTTCTTTGCTAATGCACGTTGACTTTCTGCCTAAGTTTGCCTAACCTAAGAGCCATTAGAAGAAATGACTCCTATTTGAATTAACCAACATTTCTGATGTAGTTAATACATTGTCAGGTGCTTTGTTCATTTCCTTGAGTGTTCACTTCCATAGCTTCCTAGGAGAAGTGGGATTGATCAAGGCTGAAGAGAGCTGAACTTGGAAGAACGATAATATTCCTGAACTGTGTCTGCAGTTAAAAGCCAGGCTGGAGATAGCCATAGATATTTCTGCTGCATTGCATTCTGGCATCATGACATTATTAAAATGTCGATCAAAGCCAAGGGTTTCAGTGGCCAGATATATTTCTGTTGCCCCTATACTGTGGAAAACGAAACTTAGAGCTAACAAATGTTTCCACAAAAATTTCACCATCCTAATATTTTCCAAGAATCCTATAGAGTAAACTGTGGTATTTGTATGTGTGTGGTTGATAGACCTCTGGTATTGAAAAATATATATATATAAGTTTCTGGTAATTACCTCCAAAACAAGCAGAATACATCTTAGATCATTATGCTAGTCTGCAATGTTCAACTGTGGGCCCTCGAGGAAGAGTGGGTATGTGTTGGTAACCTCATGGTCAACAATGTGAAACACCAGCCACTCTGCAGGAGAAAAATGGGACTTTATACTCTGTTCTTTTCTTCAAAACCATTTTATTAGAAGCTGATACAGATATCATATCATTAGTTCAATTACATCAAGAAGTATTGTCCAATTGCTACCACAGTTTCAAAACATTCTCTTCCTTCTGGAAATCTTTGCCTCAGCTCCACTTTACCCCCAGCCCACAGCATCTCCCAGAAATCCTAATTATATCTGATGCCTCTAGAGGTTCATCAATCCCTGGTTTCATGTGCTTTTATTAAGGTAGAGAGCCTTGGAAACCCACAGAAGCAGTTCTACTTTGTCTTATAGGGTCACTATCATTGCAAATCATCTTAATGGCAGTGAGTTCGGTTTTCAATTCTGGTTCAATGTTCAAATTGAAATCAGAAATATAGGTAGAACCTTCACCCATAGGAAATTCCTGAATAGTGGAACGGGGGAAGGGGGGTATGTATATATGTGTAAAAAGAAGACCAGGATGATTGCATAAATGAGAATAGCTGGCCTTGGTAGGACTAGTGATTGAGGCAATAATAAGATGAAATAACACAAAATATGTTTTTATTTTAGGTTATTTTTTTTGCATCTAACTCTGCTGCTTTATATTTAAGAAGCCTTGGAAATGTTAGGTAAGAATTGGGCTGCTAACTGTGAGATTGGTGCCTCCAATCCATCTCTCTCTCAACAGAAGGAAGGCAAGGCTGTCTTCCCCATAAAGATTCACGAAGCCCCAAACACCTTATATGAGGGTGCTATGAATCTGAATCAACTCTTTGACTGTAGGGTTATGTTTTGTTTTACTTTACATTTGAATTTATTTATTTCTATCACTTACCATATTGACTATTACTCTTTTTGTGTATCATCTAAATATTTGACAAAGACATTTTTATTTAAATCATTGCTAGATATGTTGAAACTCTGATCAAAACCAAGGATTTTAGGACACATATCAGGAAGATATTAAGGTTTTCATCAATCAATTAAACAATACTTTTCAAGAATGTTTCTTTTCAGTTAGTTGCAAAATCCCACTGTTCCTCCTTTTGCACTATTGACCTTTAAAAATAACTTCATAAATGAAAATAATAACTGCTATGAGATACCAATATCAACAATAATTGATATGGAAATAATAGTTGGGTGTCTTCGCCTTGCTAACTTTGTTCATCCATAGTACACTAACACCAGGTGAGATTGAACTGAAATGTATTTTTATTTATTTCTATTTGCAGAAATTCAATATGGTTTCCAGGGACCAATTTATCTTTCTAATGCATACAGCAATCCATTTACTGTTCCAGGTTTTGCTTTGAAACCACACAATTTTATACTCGTCACTTCATAAAAACCTGAAAATATTCATGTTTCCAGGTGTCTTCTGTACATTCTATTGTGTTAATTCTTCAAAGTGTAAAATGACTCAGAAATGTGCATTTCCTGGGAGGTAAACTTACCTGAAAGAGGAAGTTGATTTTTTTAAAGGAATTTTGTTTTTATCTATAATTTACTTATTTTTTTTAGTTTAGTTTGCTCATAAGTGTCTGTTTTGCTTTTTCTGCTTGAAAATACTTTCTCATGGATTTAAGTAAAAGGAATATAGGCAGAGCCAGTTTTGTGTCATACCATGAAATCAATGGGGGTATTTTTTTCTCTAGACCAGAAAACACATGTAAATAAAGTTCTACAGAGGGTCAGAATAAGAAGGCAATTCAATTTGGCATGAAAACAAGAATAAAAAGACAAAAAATAACGTGGTATTACTACTATTATTGTTATTAAACAGTTTTTTTCACTAAGAGTGATTCTTGTCTAATGAATGACAATAATATTGTAAAAGAAAATGGGAACTGTTCAGCTGTCCATCAAGCCAGTCAAAACTATTTTCCTCTCTCTTTCTTCTCAAAATGGATTGACTTGAATTATAAGTGAATGACAGACAAGAAAACTGTGACAGAATGTACACATTCCTAACAGACGGAGATTCTTGGTGTAACTAAAAAGATTTTAGTCCAAAGTTTTTAGTGAGTAGCTACCAAACACATTTGGAAACTCTCTCTGGCATCCTAATTCATTTAGAGTCAAGTGAAATATACCTAAACATTTCAGTGTTTCAGCAATTAGATGAGCACTTCCATTGAAATATTTCCTTCGTCTATGGAAATACATTTGTAACTGCCATGGAACTCTGCCAACTTTGCTTTTCTGCTTATTTTCTTCCTGAACCCATATTTATTATTCTAGTTGAATTCTCATGCCTTTCTTTAAGACTGCATCTTTGAAAGAGGGATTTGTATGTTGCCTTTGGTGGTAGGCCCATGACAAGCAAACTACTGTACAAAATGTCAGTGGATTAGTTGGTGACCCGAAGGCCAAACCGCATTTAATTAGTTAGTAATGTGGTGTGGCAGTCATGTGCTTATGTTAATTTTATGATTGAAATGTAAGGGTGGAATCTAGCCTGTTAATCGTGAGATAGCCATTGAGTAGCCAATGAGGCCTCTATGTGGGCATGGCTTTCTCCTGAGACTTCTGGGAAATCTCGCGATATTTCTCTTGTGAAGATGAGAAGCTATCTTCCCCAGTTGTTGGGAGTTAGTCTCAGAGACAATGAATCACGGAAAAGACAAGCTGGCAGTGTCCAAGAAGCTGGAGGTGCCGGCGGAGAGACCACACGGCCTTGCCCTGATGGAGCCAGACCTCTGAAGCTGGGGAGGCCACATGGAGACCTCTGCCAGCGATGAGTTGCTTCTGCTGTTGATGGACCCTGAGCACTGGAAGCGAGGAGCCATGGGGAGACCCCTGCCAGAGCTGGGATTCTGCACCCACTGACCTGTGACTTCTTGAGTCGGAAGGAAATTATATAGACTGATTTCGGGCATATGGGTTAATATCGGACTTAAGACTTTGAACTGGACTGGGCTCAATGTCCTGTCCTTCCTGTATATAAACCTTTTCCTTATACCTATATGCGTGTCTATGAGATTTGTTCCTCTAGTCTGCCCAGACTAACACATGTGGAAACTGACATTGGACATGTTCATATGATGAATGACAGCTTTTCATTGGAATAAACATAAAGAACAGGTGGGGCTAAGAAAAAAAAAGCAGTTAGGTACAAATTATTGATACATTGATGAAAATAATCAAAGGGACAGCAATGATATTGGATGAAGTAATATGTACTAATGATTATACTTATTTTTGAAAGAAAAGTTGAGCCCTAGGTAAAGAAAAACAATTGGTGTTTTGTGTGATTGTTCTATCTTTACATCTGACCATCTTTGTAATAAAAGAAAATTATTTTTCAAAACTATTTTAAATCAAGGGATGAATTGCTATTGAGCTGGTTTATTTTGTTGACATTTCAGCACTCTAGGGAGGAGATGAAAATTGCAATTTGGTTACAGATATTCCTTTTGGAAAGGTATTACATGGATTTTAAACGACATGGTCTCCAAAATTCTCCGCATAGTTGCTAAATTAAAAACATAAATATAGCAGATATTTCTAACATTCTGAACATATTTCTAACATTCATAAGCAAAAAATTAAAATCACTCTATATAATTGCATTGTTTTTCTTTTCATGGATGCTGGAGGGAGGGGATCTGTATGATGGAAAAATTAAACTTGTGGACCTTGTACCAAGATAAATGTTAGAAATTTTGTACTTTTTTTTTTTTTTGCACAGCAGAAGGGAACACTGCCTAAGGGTTGTGCCTCCCCCTGATGTTGTCCCTCCATCTGTGGGGAATGTAGGCTACTGTGAGATTGCCAACCCCCTGGGCTCAGCAAGTAGAACCCAGTGGAGGTTCCTGTGCACTGGCCAAGAGTCTCGAATTCTCACTCCCAATGATTTAAAACCCCAGAGACACTTTTCAGCCACCCCCCGCCCCCACCCCTCTGTCTGCATATCCAAGTTCTCCAGCCATAGTCCCTGTGAGACTCCCAAAAGGCGGGGTACTTCCTCTGCTGACAACAGACAAGAAGCATCCGCCGGTCAGTTTATTACAATGACAAAAGCAAACTATAAAGAGGTTTGGGGGATCAAGTATGTAGCCATCAGCGTTTCAAGATGTCAGGGCCACAGCACTGCTTCGATCAAAGGGAGCCAGTGAAAGATCTAGGAGGTTATGCCTGGGTGCCTTAGTGGCCTCTGGGGACAAGAGTGGCCTTTTGGGGGACAAGAGCCTTTGAATCCAGGACCTGGGGAAGCCTGAGGATTGAATTAGCAGCAGGACTTCCAGAACCCTGGAGGGTGCCTTGGCATGCTGGTGGCAAGGTTTCAGACAGCAGGGTGCTCTTAGGTGGGTATCTCAGGCTCCTCCCAGGTCATGGGCTGGGCTCCCCGACCAGTGTTTGGCACTCGGGATGCTCGTCACATGTCATGCCATAGGGATCGTATGCTGCAAGTCTGGGGCACTCATTTTTGATCCAATTCCAATTCAGGAGAAAAGGGGACCTCAACTCCTGGCCTTCACACCAGCAGTCACAGAACATCTGGGATTGAATTTTGCACTTTAAAATTTTCCACTTAATTGTGTCAATACTTATTTTTTCTTGCATAATGCATTCTATAAAATAGTCTGTGAGATAAAGGAGGGAAGCCTTAACTTACTGCTGTTGCCTGAAGTACATTATAACTCTAGCCCGCTAATAATAGGCCCACATGGCAGTAATCTGCATTTAGTGGCATTTGGGAAGCTGAATAATGATGATGAATTTAAAATCTCAGAATTTAAATGGCACATAGGTCAGAATATTATAAAAAGTGTAGGCAAGAATAATAATAACCTCTAAAATGTTTGTGTTTAGTGGTGAAGGCTGAGCTAATTAGGACAGGAAGTTGAAATATTTTTCTCCAGAATGATCTTAAATAAGCATGCTTTAAAAGTTATATTCCCTTAAAGCAACATGATACCCCAAGCCTCTATAATTGCACCTAAATATTGTTTGACCTTTGTTGTTTGAACAACAATAAATGTCCATGCTCTACCATCACATTGATTGCAACTCACAACGATGCTACATAATATTTTCTAGGCTGTAAATCTCATCAGAGCCAAACCCTCATTTTCATGACACTGAGCTGTTTAGTAGGCATGAACTTCCATCAGCCTTGTGGCCAGCAACATTTAGCGGAGCCCACCGCCTAAGCAAGCCTCCTAAATCAAAGACCAAATCCGCTGTCATTAAGTGGCATCCAACTCCTGGCAATTCTATTAAATGTTTCTGAAGATAGAAATCTTTTTTTAGGAACAGTTAGCCTCATCTTTCTCCCATAAAACAGATGGTGTGTTTTGAACTGCTGACCTTACCCCACAGTATCCCCAGGGTTCCTAGGTAGTTCTAAATTGTGTCCATTTTCATTTAAATAATTGCTAGTAACAACAATAAAAATCAGGTTACTTTCGCCCTACTCATTTTAGTCCAGGGATCATTTCTCAATATGTGCCAATAGAAAAATAAAGTAAAAAAAGTCCCATGGCTATAATTTGGGAATGTATTGCTCTAAATAACAGAATACTTGCCAAGACTCCCATTTATTTGCAATCAGATATTTGAAAATGTATGAATGGAAGGATTGAATGCCTTCTTCATTTTCATGCATAGGCAAAGGAAAGCTGTGTAGTGTATTTTGCTACTTTTACTAAAGAGTTCACTTATCAAATTTGCAAGCTGTGGTTTTTTTTCCACTCCAGTTTTTATCTATGGATTTCTCTCTATGGATAATGATGCTGTTAGGGGCAAATGTACATGCACCTAGTTGTATACATCATCCAATTGTAGCTATCCTTTTTGGACCTGGCAACATTTTGTTCTGTTGGAAGAAGATGGGTCAAAAAGAATTGATACAATATAATAGAAAGCTATTTAAAATTTTTTAAAAAGTCATTAAACAAAAATGTCAATATGCGGAACTACTGTTTCTTGACATTGTCTCCGCCTCGAACTACACATTTCAGAATGTGGTGTTTCCCTCTAGCCTACCCTCCCTATGAACTCTGCACCCTTCATTTATGCAAACATGGCATAGAGCATGGCAAAGAGCATGCTTCTTTTCGATGTTCTAACAGACATCTAAAGGAGCAAGACCTGGGTTGTATGGTAGATGGGTAGGTTCTGTTTTCTCAACAAAATTCTGGTGGGAGGCACCTTCCTATACCTAAGGCATGAGCAAAGGTATTGTCATAATGGGAACCAAAAAACAAACAAGCTTCTCAATAGAACTTTCTTCTTCTTCTTCTTCTTTTTTTTTTTTTTTTGCAGTTTACCACCAATGCAGCTTTCAAGTTTCCTTTTACTTCTTTATAATAACCTTCCAGATTTTTCAATGTCATTTGAGAAAATCTCTCAAGATTACTTCTTGGGAATAACAAAAGAAGTTGCCATAGCTGTCTATGTTGACCTCCCATCTTTGAAATGAATGGGCACTGCCCAACTGATTCCCAAGGAAGTCACAATTTTGAGGAGATCTTTTTGTTGTTGTTTTTCCCCTTCTTCTTGAAGACACCTTTAAGGAAATGAAGGCAAGTGCATTACTGAAGGGATTCATTTTGGCCTTCCACTGACCAAGGAGACATGTCCAAACATATTTCATCTAGAGTAAACCCATGTAGGTAAGTCTTGGAACCTTAATAGCTAGACTTTGCAACTTTCCTTCCTCAAAAATGTTACTAAGTATCTGAGCAGACTTACCTGTACCACACAACAGTCATTTTTAGTATCTGTAAGTAGTCGTTACTTTGCTAGAGAGCTGACAGAAATTTAAGCTGTTTCAAAAGATGATGTGGAAGGAGGTGTCATTGCTGATGTCAGGTGGATCTTGGCAGAAAACAGAAGATACCACAAGATACTTATTTGTCTTTTATTGACCATGCAAAAGCATGGGACTGTGTGGATCAAACTGACATTGAGGAAGATGGGAATTTCAAAACACTTGCCTTGTGCTTCTGAATAACCTATATATGGACCAAGAAGCAGTCATTCAAAAACAAACCAACCTCCCAAAACACAAGCGCTTACTGCCTGGTCTAAAGCCAAGAAAAATGTGTGCCAGGGTTGTATCTTTTCAGGATACTTACTCAATCTGTATGCTAAGATGCTTATCTGAGGGACTGGAGTAGTGAAGAAGAACATGGTATCAGGAGAGAAGGAAGGGTTACTAACTAACAAACTGAGTTATGCACATGATATACTCTTGCCTGAAGAAAAAGAAGAGGATGTGCTGATTCTGGACTGACATCTTGAATATGGATTGCAGCTCACTGTAAAGGAACCCCAAATTCTCTCACTTGAACCAACAGATTGCATCACAAAATTGGAGAAAAGCTTGACATTGACAAGATTTCATTTTTCTGGAATATGCAATCAATGCTCATGGAGGCTGCAATTAAGAAATCAAACAACAGATCTTCTTGGGCAAATCTACTGCACAATACCTCTTAAAATGCAAGAGCAAGGATATCATTTTGAGGACCAGTGTGTACTTGTCTATCAAGCCATGATATTTTCAATTACATGTTCATATGCACTTAGATATTAGACACTGAATAAAACAGACACAGATGCATTTTAATTATGATGCTGATGAAGAATAATGAAACTACCATTGACTGTTAGAAGAACAAATAAGCGTGTCTTGGAAGTACATCCAGAATATCCCTTAGCAGCTAGTACAATGAGAGTTCATCTCCCGTACTTTGGACATATTTTTGTCCAAGGAGACCAGTTCCTGGAAAAAGACATTAAGCTTGGTAAAGAAGAAGGTCAGTGAGAAAGAGGAAAACCTTCAAGGAGATGGATTCACAATCATTGCAACAGGGACTCAAGCATAACAATAATATGGAGAAGTATCTGTGTAATGTAGTGAATGCATCATCTTCTTTATTAAAATGTGGGAATTTTAAAAGGTAGGGTAACATCATTGACTGGGTTGATGATTTATATCATGTCATTGGTCCAATTCTACATGCAGACCTTAAAAAAATATTTATTATCATGTGGAAGCAAGATGTTGTGTAAGGTAAAAACGTGTCTGAGAGAGGAAACACAAATATTTTCTACTCAGCAGAGAAATGAGAATGGGAGAGCACTCTGCCAAAGATGAAGATGGGTGGTACGCAGAGAAACAAGGCAGCCCCCTCAGTGTCTGACTCTGACAGGTCTCTCTTCTGTCTTTTAAACTTTTGCAGGTACCATATTTCAGAAATCCAGAAGTTGATTATTACTGGAAATAAATCCTTATTTTCTAATAAGCACCTTTGAATAAAGTGAGGGAACATTCAATCAGGAAAAAACAGAAGTGCAGCAAAGAAGGTAGTTAAAAATCTTTAAAATTTCCCCCTTTATATGTAACCCATCACCATTTATTCTAGCACAGAGACTTGTTGAAAATACAGCATATTTTTCTCTAGATGTGTGCTCTTTACTTTTCTTATACTAAACTTATGATTTAAGCTGATATCCATCTAGCCTACTGTAATCTTGTTCCTACTCCCATAGTAGGATAGAGGACTCTGAAGATACTTTTTCCTTTAGGCTAAAGTTAAGTCAGAAAATCACAAAAATAAAAGAGGCAAATACTACACAAACTCTATGCTGTCAGATTACATTAGCATGAAATGATCTGCCAAAAACAAGACAAAGCTGCTACCCTAGAGTTAGGACAGTGGGTGGGTATGTCAATAGTGACCCTTTGTGCAGACGTATTCTCTCTTCCTTCATTGAATTGTAGCAATACAAAATCCACACACTGACCCATTACCTTGAGAGGATTTCACCTAGAGCTCTGAAAAAGGCCTCTTTCTGTCTCCACCAAATTCCTATCAAATATATGGAAAAAAAGAAGAGCAAGCAATATAGACACATATATATTGCTTGTTATATATAAATACATATTTCTTGTTCATCCATCTTTTTATCAATATATCAATATATATAGATACATTATATTTATGATGAGCTAAAACCTCTTCTCCCTTCAAACAGGAGTGAACAGCTAGGGCTTGTAACAACTGATCTTTTTCAATTTGAAAGCTGAAAGGGCAGAGACAGGTGTGCTCCATATTCTTGTTTAAGATGAAATATTTTATGTGGTAAAGGCCAATAAACCCACACCTAACACAAGGCTGGCTCTTTCCCTAAGGGATATGTATGAGAAAATCTAAAACCACAAATGTATAAACTTACATGGTCGATGAGGAGTATTTAACCCCTTTTTTGGTTAGGACATCAAAACTTCTCACATTCTTTTTTTTAGTTTATTTATTTATTTTATTTTCTTCTCACATTCTTGTTTGATGATACTATCTAGTTCAGTAAAGTCTCAATAGTCCTTTCTTTGTAGCTACTTGTATGTTTACTCATCACATACAAAAACACATACATATAAAAACACATCTGGACGCCCAATTTTCACTTATTGACAAAGTAAAATTCATTGTGGGAACATTGCCCAATTTTGAGAAAATTGGCATTTTGTGATAAGGAATATATACATTTTTTCCTGACTATCCTGTTGTTTATTTTAATTTTTTAATTTAGAAATTATGTCCCAGGAAATAAGAGTAGCTATGATATACTGGTGCTCTCTTGACTGGGATGAAGCCAGATCTGGATGATTCCCTGTGGAGAGAGCGGCTTGGGGGAGTCAAAACTGGATACATCCAGACTGTGTGACTTCACGGCTGAAGCCGACCTATTTCACCTTCTTCTTCGCTAAGTCGGAGCATCATCCCATTTCTTCAAACCCTGAACTTGTGATTCTGAAGCCAGCTCCGGACTCCCTTCCCAGCTGGGCAAGCCACGAGGTTCCGGGGTCCAGTGAAGGCTCGTTTTCAGATCCGCGTTGACTCGCTGTAGGGTCACTGAGAGTGGGCATCGATTCCGGGGCAGTGCGTTTGGTGTGCTTTTGGTTTTTCACTCATGTTGGGATATCATTTAGCTCGTGCGCATTTTTCAAACAGGTCTTCAGATGCTTAAGATTATTAATCTCTTCCCTTTCCACCCCACAGCAATTTCGAGCTGTGGGCCTCAGGCCACAAAGGAACTGGGAACCCAGAGCAGGAGCCCACCTAAAGATCATGGTCACTGGGGAGGCTGGTGCAGGGCAAAGGAGCTTGGGGTGGTTGTAGTCACCGAGTGTGTAGAAGCTCTACACAAGAGAGGGTTTCAAAATGCTTGGGGGGAAAAGTAATGTTTTTTTAAATGTGCTTTTCTCACAAAATTCCTGAATTGTTTCACGCATGACATTATATATGTTTTAGGACATATTTTAGGACAATTGCCAACAAGATAATAATATTGCACTTTTTACCAGTTTCAAATAAAAATAAAGCCTAACGCTGAAACAACTATGTCATCAATTGAAACTGAAAAATCTCTATGTTATTATACAATCTTGCCTTTCAGCTTGCATGTAGGTCATAACAGGTAGTGAAAACAATCGAAATACATTGTTGTGACAGCTGCCATTCTGCAATGAATGTACTCTACTTTTATACCAAAGGTAACAATTGCCACCCTGAATAAGTCATGAGGGGAGAGTACTAAGATATCCAATTTCCTACAGATTGAGAATTTTCTTTAAAAAGATAAAAGAAACAACCTGTTTCAAGAAAAAATAATTGACACTTCTATCTATTTTAGAAACATGCCTATAATTAAATACACATTACAACTAAATCGCCTCAGTTATTTGATTCTATTATTTACCACCTCACCAAAGAAATGATTTTAGCAAGATCAACGACTTGTAGTGAGATGGCCCTTTTTCATGCCTATCCCTCTGGTTTACTGAGGCTATAACTTACCCTTTACATGGAAGCAGCTATATGCCAATAAGTCAACCTGGATAATTTTCCATCTAGGGAATTAGGACCTGTACAAAAAATTACATTATTCATAATGAATGATTTTCCCATATTGTCATGATGGTGAACTTGCTCATCAAAAAACAAAATCAAGTCATAAGCAGATCAGATAGGAAAATACATCTGTTTATTCTCCAGTCAACACCACCAACATGAACCTTACCAATATAGAAAACTAAGTCTTAATATCCATTTCTAACAAGTATAAGGTTAATAAGAATAAGGAGGAACAAATATTTTTAGGTATGAAATGAGTGAATTAATGAACCAAGGAGATTAATTTTGTGTGAGAAAGTTGGCAACGTTTACCAAAATTCTCAATATGCAATCACAGTTTTATGTCTTGGAATCAAAACTGCTAGAAGATTTACACAAGTAAAAAGAGCAAATATGTAAGAGGGTAAGTAGAAAAATATTGCTTCAAAAATCATAGAAATCATTTTTTACTACAAACTAACTATCAGAATGGGAAGCTATAGTTTCCCAGCATATTTCCCATATCGGTCCAGACACTTCTGAATGTGGTGCTTCCATCTCTTGAATCTTTCCTCAAAGAATCCGGGGCTTTTCAATGGATAACACAACTGAAACCAAAAAGCAGTTTTGATACCCTCCCAGGACTAACACGTTTCTTTTCGGTGCTCTTGGAATCTGGGAAATAACTTCTATTTGGAGGGACTAATTTAAGGTCAGGGCTATATGATGACTAATGTAAGGTTTTTTAGTGAAATTCATAGACAGCCATTGCTACCTGGAGGAATAGCTTTTCCCTCAATGATGTAGTAAATAAGCAGACTTGATTAACAGCTGAGGCACCTAATTTTACCACAAAACCTGCATTAAAAATGTGCTGGAAAAACTCGCTTGTACACACGTATATGTGTTAATTATCTGTTTTATTTTCTTGACACATCTTTCTAATAATCTTCCATAATCATTCCATGTACATCATTATCAACAACAAAAATCTATCAAGATTAACCCTTTACCATCAAAGCAACAAGAGTTGCACCTCTGTGCTGTGACTTACTAGCCAAGAAGGCCCCCAAGAAGTGAGTGTTCTGAATGGATTAGACCTTTATTTTATCCATCTTAATGAAACTACAACACATATATTAGTGAGAGAATTTGAATTAGCATCCATTTTTTCCATTCCAGGCAAAAATTGTGTATTGTTTGAAATAAAACCATGCACGCATAAATGTTAACTCTAGGAACTTCGACACAGTCTCATGGATCTTTGTAGCTTATTCATTACAGAATCGTTTGTGGTGTGCTGCCATCCAGTCGATTCCAGTACTTAGCATGCTGCTAGGTTGCACACTAGCCCCGGTCCATAGAGGTTTCTTGGCTTTGATCGTAATGGAAGTAGAGCAACAGGGTTTCCTTTGGTGACATGGCTGAGCGGGTTGGAGTGCAAGTTAGCAGTAAAACACAAGCTGTTTGCACCATCTCCAAACTGTGACACAGCGTGTGCAGAGTGCAGGGTGCAAGGTCATGTATTGTTTAATGGAGTTCTTCTCCTCAAAGTCTACGAAAACAAAAATCCCTTTACTATCGTTGTCAATTCTGCCTCATGGTAACCCTGTAGGACAACGTAGATTCGGCCCTGTGGATTTCTGAGACTCTAACTGCTTATGGGAGAAAAAAGCCTCATCTTGCTCCCGTGGACAGGCGGGTGGTTTCAAACCACTGACCACAAGCTTAGCTGCCCAATTGGTAACCCTCTACACCTCCAGGGCTCCTGCCAAAGGCTTTAACTCCCCCTAAATAACCTTTCCCCACCTGGGTCTGATACGGAGTTAGAGGGTGATAGTGACAGGATTCCCTTGTGAGTGATTGAAATCGAAGTCCCTGGAGAGCCATCCTGCTGTGTACCAGGCGAGCCCTCTGAGAAGTGAGGGGAGGGCTCTCATTACCAGCACAAGCCAGGAGAAGAGTACATCTTCTGCACCTGCAACCTCCATTCAGTGAACCTTCAGGATCCAAATGACAGTTAGACTCTTAGAGGAGCAGCAGCAGAACCTAGAGCCAGAGCACAGAACAGAACGATGGACTTCCCAGTGCATGAAGCAAGTAGATATGAGGACTGCATGCAAGAGAAAGGCTTGCCGAATGGGCTGCCTCTGGGCACTGATTTGAGGAATTTGGGCTCGCTGATGCACAGAAGTGGCGTAGAGTGCCTTTGAGCTGAGGCCTACTAGTGTTGGGGTCCTTTGTAAACTTAATTCAGGGAGCGGGCTTGCTGACCCACAGAGCTTGCGCTGAATGCATTCTGGTTGAGGCTTACAGCAGAGTGGTACGCCCCTTTGGTCATTTACTAGGAGACCTCAAACTTTGTGGCACTTCCTGGTCAATAGCAACATCTAACCTGAGCATTCCTCACTGTCGTTACCTTGTCAGTAACAAATTATTGTTAACTTCCTTAATAAACCCTTTCGCCATGAATTTTTGTGTGTGATTTCTATGCAGTCATTGCAATGGATAATAGAACACTAGCGATACATTATAAAACATTAGAAGGGGTCTTCAAACATTTCTGGGAGTTCCCATTATCGTTCTCTTTCCTTTGTCCCTAAACTGTTTACAGCCCTCCTCCACGGTCAGAGAGAAAACCTAACTGAAATGTATAAGGGAATAACTGAAATTGCATTCAGACTTCAGCATGTCATGCAACTCTCAAAAGCACAAAGTAAGGCTTTAACTGTAAGTACAGAAAGCTGTTCAATATTTTTTCTCTGGATTTTTAAAAAGATTTTTTAGATGCAGTGCAGCCAATAACCCCTTTCTTCAACCCTCTTAAGAGCTGCTGAGAGAGTGTCCCTCTTCCTGATTAATGACTGACACTCAAGTGTGCTCGAGGGTATGGGCTCTGATCCTTCCCTGTTTGATTTTACTCTATCATGCTCATCCTTTCTCTCTCTCTGAAATGGTTTCCCTCCTGCTTTGCTTTCTTCTGTCTATTTTATTTTTATGTATACGTGTAAATCTTCCTTAATATGTGTGAAGATCCCTGAGCTTAACCACAAGTATGGGGATTTGCATGTGCCAAAAGCTGACTCTATCAATACATTTGATGATGAGAACTTAAGGAAGAAAAAGGTAAGAACTCCACAGGGGTAGTGCTAATTGATTTTCTTTATAAACACATAAGCAATTATACAAGTGACCATCTGCTTTGTCTGCAGGAAGTTAATGAATACACAAAAGGAATCAGATTTAGAACTTAACTTTGAATCTTAAATCCAACAATAGAGCTAGTTGCTTAGAGCTGTCATAGGCCAAAGGAAAAGCACACTAGTCTCTGGACTAAAGCCAAACAGAAACAAATAGGAGCCCAGCTTCTCCTACAGTGGAAAAAGGGTAGAAGATTTGTGGCAATATAGGAAAAGGACACTTGTAGGTGGCACTATTTTCAAACACTCTTCATATTTATTTAACCAAAATTTGCCTATGAAATATAGGATGTAGCTGAACTCCAGTTTCTCTGATAATCAGTAATTTTCTTTTTTTAAAGGTATTTATTTAAACCATATAGCTCAGCATTCAAGAAGCACACATAACAATGACATTGTACACAGAGTCCTTAGAGGGGAAATAAAGAGATAAATTGAAGACCACTGTTGTGGTTCCTAGTCTTCACTGTTAGCAAAACAAAACAAAACAACCTACCAGTTTGATTACCATGGATAACAATGATTACTTTTTGGGCATAACTAATGGAAAAAGGAGATATGTGGGCTTTGCATTTGTTTCACCTATGCAAGTTGGAAAAATGTGTAAGGTAAATTCTCTGAGGTATAGAAACATATTGGAATCCATAATTAAACTATGGACACACTGAAAAAGAATATCTCTGGAGTTAAAGAAGCATTGTCAGTAGAGACTTAAATAATATTAAAAAACAAAATTATAAAGGGTAGAGCACTTTACTGCAAAAGAAGAAGTATTGACTTTGACCAAGTGTGTGCAGTCTCAAGACATGTAGAGTTTAGTAAGTAAGTAGAGATTTATGAGTGAAATTGCAAAGTTATAAGTGTCTCAAAAGACCAAGATGGGAGCCAAAATCCTGGAAGTTCTGGTGGCACATAAGTGAATCAGGAAGAAGAACCTGAGACAGTGATGTCTGAACTTATACTTGAAGTCTGGGCAAAAGATAAGAGAAGAAACATTGGATCATCTGCCAAATTAATGGGTGGAGCTTTAGATAATGTTGAATCTATTCTATAATTTTTAAAAGGCAAATATTTCTCCTAAAGTAGGAGAAAACATTGATATTCTGGTTACTATTACAGATAACTACTCTCAAAGGAAATGACATAGAGCTAGATACAAATATAAAATCCATTTAAATGCAAATATTTAAGTTAATTTGTTCTCCTTTACAAAGAAAATGCATAAAAAGATAGAAAATCAAACATTAGGCATTGCACAAGGTAGATGGAGTACCAGATCTAAATCAGCAAAGGAACAGCACGGTATTGAGGATTTAAATTTTTCTAAAGAGTGGGTCCCATCTCCCCCTATTCTAGTTTCTCACTATTTCCCAAATGAGCCATCAATTCTAGACAAACTCTTCTACAATATAGTCTCTACATAACTCATGCTGACCTGTGTTTTTAAATGTTTTTACCATTCTCATTGTCTTTCCTATTCGACTAGCCTCATCTCATTGGTCTGCTTGGTGGTGGGTTCACTGCAACTCAAAGCTACCTCATATTAATAATTCATATTTTGTTTCCAGTTATGTGGTGCTTCATGAAGAGCTCTGTGACATCCTGATCATATGCTAGTGTTTTAATCCAGTGATCCACAGTGCTAACCCATGAGCTAACCTACAGAAGAAAGAAGTGGCCATTTGCTTCTGTAAGGATCACAACTGTGAAGAGTCTATCCTATGGGATCTTTTTTCATTTTTAATTTGGGCAAGCTTCATTTATCAGAGTCCATGTAGGAGTTGGTGACAAAAGTAGTTCATACATTTCATACTGTCAGTTGAGAAGTGGGAAGTAAGAGGTCCAGCCAGAGAAACTTGGAGTACAGGACTACAATTCCTCATATACACATTTCTGACAATACATATTAAGATTTGAATTTTTATTATGATGATATAGAAATGTGGCTCTTAGACACCACCTCTTAATTGGAATCTCCTAAAAAAACAGGATGAACAACAGGAATCATGGGGGAAGGGAGACAGCGATCAGTATAACATATGAAAACAATAATTTATCTTTTATCAAAAGGTCATGAGGATGGAGGAGGGAGAGGAGCTGATACCAAGGGCTCAATAGAAAACAAATGCTTAGAAAATAGCAATGGCAATATATTTACAAATATTCTTAATACAACTGATGTATGGATTGTTATAAGAGCGGTAAGGGTCCCCAATAAAATGATCTTATAATCATAAAAAATAATGGTAAATTTTCTAAGTGCCCTGGACTGTTAATTTCTTAAAAGTTCAGAATCAAAGGGGATTAAGTTGAAATAAATGAAGTTATTATTGTCTGTCAATCAGCCCTCAAAGATTGTGTGACTTCTTCTCTCTCTCTCTCTCTCTCTCTCTCTCTCTCTCTCTCTCTCTCTCTCTCTCTCTCCTTCTCTCCCTTCATCCCCATTTAAGCCACACTTGGAGAATGCATTATTTTAAGCTTAAGCTCATTAAAATCTCGAGTATTTTCCCTACATCTATATGAAATACGAAGTTTCACCTTGGTGGATCCTGAAAGTCGTGCACGCTGAGACTCAATTTGTCCATGAGGCAGAGACCTGCAACACCACGGAGATGGCCGAGGAACACTGGACAGAACCAGAAACAATGTGCTGCTCAGGAGACGCAGAAAGTAAGGAATGTGAAAAGTCACCAGCAGCAGTGACTTCTCCCACTCCTGTAATCCACCTGTTGCTCCCACGTGTCTGGAACGCACTTGTGCTCACAATAGACAGCAAATCCCTGACAGTCCCAGGCAGCTGCTTCTTACTGCTTCTGTTGGTTCTCATTTTCTGGCGGACCCATGAATCACAGAAAACCCATTCTTTATAAAGTGCTCCCATATAGAAAGTGAGAGTTCAGTCTCTGGATACAAATCTGCTGAGCCATCGGTAGTCACAACGAGGCTCTTCCTTTTTGTAAAAACCCACTTGGCATTGGCAACTCCTTCAGAGTAACGCTGGTAACAGTATGAGCAGCACGAAACAAAACTTTAACCTTAGCAGCCTACAGAGAGTAAAAACTGAGTGCTTTGGAGCCGCTGACTTATTTGTAAAGTGAGGTGCCTTTAGGTCCTTACTCTGAAAAATTAGATTTTCTGGCACACAAGAGCTGAGTGTCTTTGAGCTGAGGCCGTTTGCAGAGTGGTGTGCCCTTCAGGCATTTACCGGTAGCAGGAAAAGACCTCATCGCACTTGCCAGTCTTTTGGTCTACAAGAACCAAAGAGACACATGTTTTTGGGCACCACCCAGAAAAGGATCTCCTGACAAGAAAAATTGTATTCTGAGCACTTCTGGTTTTAGATGGTAACCAATTAACATCCTCAGTAAACATTATCCTTGTAAGTATCATCTGTGAGTTTTGCGTGGCCATTGCAGTGGATTTTCAAATCTATCAGTGAAGTCAAAAATGCACTGGGAAGGGTAATCCCTGTCTGATTTGTAAAGGAAGGTTGGAGGAGGGAGGAATAACTGATCTCAGCATCATATGAATTAGCCTGGGGCTAATATGTTTGGCATCCACTCCCAAAGTCAGATTTTGGCCAGACATCACCTCCACAGCATGGTGAATACCTGAAACCCTCTGAATGGCTAATAATTTACTAGTGACCTAGAAAGCGGACTCTCCTTCCATTACAGATCAGCATCCCTACAGGGAGACAACAGAGAAATAGCAATAAAGGGAGATATATGTAACCATAAGTAATATGAAAAAAAAGCAAAATGCTGATATGAGCATAGCAGTTGGGGAAAGATGAGATGGAAGTCAGAAGGCACCTCCATTAATGACTGATAAGATCATATTTCAATTGCAAAATACTTAATGTGAATTTAGTGACATATTGAAATCACTCCTTGCTTGCAGATTTCAGGAGACTATTTGAAGGGAAGAGTAAATAAAGAAAACACCTGATATACAAGCGTCTTTGAAGAAACTTTGTGGCCACAGTGGGGAAGCACTGGGTGCGACCTGCAAGGTCAGCAGTTCAAGCCCACTGCCTGCTCTGTGGTGACCTGTTTCTGTAAAGATGGTTGTTGTTCACTGAGTGCCATGGAGAAGACAACCTCGGGGTTCCTATGGCAGTGATTCCACAATATCCTTTGGGTCCCTATGAGTAGAAATCACCTTAAAAGAAGTGGAATTGGTTTGGGTTTTTAAATACTTTCAATACACATTTTCATATTTTTTGTTTCTACTGCACTGCTCTTTCCCCTGAATTAAAAGCTAAACATAACCTCAATGGTAAAAACAGACAACTCAGCGTTTTCATATCTTTCACAAAAAAGCAAATTGCAAGCTTTTCTCTTTATGGTTTCTTATTGCTTTTTAAATTCTGACATCTAATGGGACTAATGTTCATGGTTTAGGAATATATTTACCATAAATAGCTTTAGTGGTTATCAAACATCGCGGCTTCATTTTGGCGTTAAACCAACCTCAACCACCATTTATTGCCTCATATACTTCTCTACTGTGAACATTACACCTTAATTACCCTAATCCCTATTTCTAGGCCTGATTTAGAAAGCCTGGATGGGAATCACCATTTCTTGTCTCACTTATGTAAGAAGGCACAGCCTGTGCCCAAGCAATGAGAAATCAGGGCTATGAAATCAGTAGAGTGTGTTTCAGTGATCTGAAAAATTCACGTTCTATGACAACAGAAATGGAATAGGGTCCCATGTGCAGGTGGAGGTGTGTGTGTGTGCGTGTGTGTGTGTGTGTGTGTGTTGGGGGGGCAGGGCAAGGAGAGAGAACTATCAAGCTATCAAATATTCCTTCCAAATCCTCACATCCAATCACCTGTTGTCAAATGCTGCCAGATAAAGATAGGAAACAAGGCTGTTTTGGGAAACTCTGGATTGGCTTCGAATAAATAAACACAACTCGGGCCTTGGCCATTAGCCCTGTGTTTGTACTTGCACTCCCACACTGTGTGAGCCAATATTTTTCCATATGCATGATACTCCACAAGAGTGTAATATTTTATAGATTATAAGACATGATCCTAAGAGCAGGTGCTATTCAAAGGTGAGTTCTGAAGCTACGAATTAGAAGCAGATTTCGCTACCTCTTCCATTGTAAAGGATCTGCCACGTTGTCTCTCTTACACCCTTCAGATGCAGTTCACATAATTTTTTTCTGAGCATTTTGACCCACTCAACACCACAGAGCTTCCTCATGACTCCAGCCCACTTGCCAGAGTGAGTGCAATGAGTAATTTGTCCATTTTGGACACTTGCTATGATGGTAAGATCTGCATAATGTATATCAAAAGCTGACATTCAGCGCATGCTTGCTGAAGACAGAACTGTTTGTCCCTTTGGCAAACAAGAGAGGTCCAGATGCTTAAAATGCAACAATGGAGATTAAAATGTACTTCTATGCTTATAATGCACAACTACTCCTTGCTGTAAGTAGGGGAAAAATAATACTCCCATCATTTTTTCAGGAGATATTGAGAATATTTAGAATTACCCTTTCCATCCCCAGTTTCCTCGCTGACCAGCTGTCCTGTTCCACAAATGCAGGTAGGTTTTTTAAATGACACATGCCACTGGGATCTGATTGTAAAAATGATGTACAGTGCTGTAATTAAGCTTCCTCTCTGAGATTTCCAAGCTGATGGCTTCAATTGCAAACCCACCTTCAGCACTTCACCTTCCCATCCTTGACTCTGCTTATGCACTGTTATGATTAAGGAGTTGCCTTCAGTTCTCGCCAATGCTTTGGAGAAATACTTGATAGCATCCCACTCTATTTCTCTCCATTTCCTGGTAGAAGAGTTGACATATGATTGGTGCTCTATGTGTTTTTATGGATAAAAATATTATTCAAGGTCAAAACTCTCACCACTTTAACTCTCTCCCTTCTTTTCCTTGCAGTATCCTATGTCATGTAAAGCAAGTTAACATAGAGCAAAATTATGAGAAATATAGAAGCCTGTCTAACTTCAAATAGAGCTCCCTCAATTCACTTCGCTAAAGGTTCAATTTGGAGAAAATTACATCTTCCTTCCGTGCTTCAATTTTTGATTTGCAAAATAGGGACAATTGGGAATCTTGTCAAAATAGCAAACTATCTCTAGGATGCCATTGCTGGGTAAGGGTTAAGATATCAGATTAGTCTTAAAAAATAACACACTCATTTCTCCATGGGGTCAGAGAAGTGGTGGAAAGTCACGACTCGAGAAAATCCAAACAGCAATGAAGCAGCTGCAAGGGCACATGGAAACCGACTTGGTTGGGCCGACGGGGTTCTGAAGCGCTGATGGCGTGGCACTTCCCTCATGAGAACAACCCCCACCCATCACGCCGAGGACAGCGAACTCGTGACCGCCGTGTGCAGAGCCTGATCCACGGGGAAATGCATCGACACAAAATGGCACAAGAAATTCTTGCGAATATGTGAAGGCACTTCATATTCTCCTGATGCATAAAGTGTAAAACCACAATTATACAGGGAGTCCTAGCTCTTAGCTATGTGTTTTGCAATAAATAAATAAATAATTTCTCTCTATATATTCTATATATAAACTTATATACATACACACACATATATGGACTTTTTTTGTTTTTTGGGTTTGTTTTGGCATCACTGCTCTCCAGTGGTGGGAGTAGGAGGCCCAGTCCCAATGCTGGAATTGAACCTCCGTCCCAGTGGGCCACAGTCCCGCGCACAACTACTCCGCCACCAGGGCTCAGCCCCATATATATGGAGTTTTAAGCCTGATATATATCTCATATTTAAAGGTTTGCCTTTGCTTACATGGGATGTATGGATGTCAGCTCTCTTTGGGTAAACTGCTTAACTTTTCTGAATGACATATACATGTCTTTGAAATAGATATGCATACCAGGACTCATAGAAACCTAATATATACTAATGTTTGTCTGACACTGGTAATAGGAATAGAGAGTGAGTAAATGGGCATGAGTGTTCATTTTTGGATAATCTGAAAGTCTGAAATTGGATTAGAGTGATAGCCACAGGAACCTGAGTGTATTGAAAGTCATTAATTGTGTGAGTTTATGTTGTGGAGATTAGTATTTCATACGGCTGTTAATTAAAATAATAATCACACCCAGAGAAACCAAATGTGCTCCCATCAAGCTGATCTGACTCGCAGCAATCCTATAGGACAGCGTAGACTGGTCCCATTGAGTGTTCGGGACGATCATCTTGATGGAAGCACTGCCACATCTTCCTCTGGGGGAACAGATGATGAGTGCACAGCACTGTGCTTCCTCTATGAAAAAGATGGTTTGCATCAAGAGAGCACTTAATACATTTGCTATGGAAAGTGTCTATGGAGTTCCATCCCTTACCTAATAGTGCAAAGAAACTGTTTCAATAGTTTGTTCTTCAGCATTTATGCAATAAAAAGCAGTTGTTAGTGATAATCCAATCCAGCAGTTTGTTGGGGGTTGCCCCCACCCCTGGCTTAGTTCAAGAGAACTGTAGAAAGGTAGTTCATTAGAAGATTAGGCAGAGACTAGAAATACATTTTTCTTTTCCCTGACAAGAACTGGCTGATTCTTTTCAAAAAGTTGCCCTATTGTTAATTTTGAGTCAGAGAGACTGATTTGGTTCCACAGGTCAGTTCTCTCTACAATTCATGGATACTTTAGATAAAAATTATCTCTTAGGAGTTAAAGGAAAAGACTTTGCCTTGGTATGAAGTATTGAGACCATTTTACTCTTGTGTGCTAAACCATCAAAACATTTCTTCATGCGTTAAGTCCTTCGTTGAATGAAATATCATTTACAAAGGGTTGAACGTCTTTTAAAATTATTTTGAAACCCAATATTTTTCATTTCAAGCGTTGAAAATGTTTTATCGTTTCTTAGCGAAGTTTCAGAAACATATATTAAGAGGCAGATGATGACTTTTGACATTGCAGAATAAAATTTTAGAATGCTTTCAACATTCCTCTCCGACTTTGCTTTTCAATATGTAAATTCAAATTCATGAAGAAGACACTTTCTATGAAGAGATTATAGAAAGAGAAATCATGATTTGGACTGCATAGGTTTGAGATGAATAATGGCTCTTCCTCTTTGTGATAGGAGATTCTTTTCCATTTCATAAATTGTAGCTAAGATTACCAGGCCTGCACGTTGTTAAGCCTGCATGCTTTGTGTCGGTTGCTTGGTGTCAGAGGGGTTTTGCTTCATTTAAAACCCTCCATCAGAGTTGTGTTACCTCTGGAAAAGTTAAACGCGAGAACTTCAAAGGCTTTCGAGGAGAAGACTGCCAAAAGCTGTTGTCGGGGTCCATTATCACTCTTAGCTCAGAGGAGTTTGTCTCAGCTGATCCTCCTTCTGACTCTGGAAGTTAGAAAATCCATAAGAGGCGGACAGGGCTGTCAGTGATTTTAAAAATCTGGTATAGGTTGGGTTTATTTCTGGATAATTCTGACTTATTTTTCATTGTTTAATGAAGGGAAAAAGGGCAACAAGACTGTCTTACAAGCTCTTGGGGGTGATTTCATTGTTTGGCTAGACAATCAATGCATTGCAATGAATAGTAGCCTTTGGGAAAAATGCATTTTGTGTTTTTACTTTTCAAAAATATATCCACATTTGAAAGAGAAGACATATTTTGAGACAGTAATTGTCTTTTCTGACAGTAATCAATTACACCATGGCATGTAGACCAATTTTCAATATGTGAAATCATTTTTAAATGTTGCAACCAAGTAAATAGAGCAATTAATTTGTCAACAAATACTTATTGATCACCTTTTCAGATGAGCACTTTGGAAGATATAAAAGAGATGTAAATGAAAGACGGAGCCTCCTCTGATAACTACAGCTTGACGTCATACATGACGAAGGAGCACTTCTCTCGAGTGGGCAGGGATGCATTGAGACCTGCAGGTCTAAGCTGACAGAGAGAAATGGGCTAGGATGGGGATGGAGGTGCATCGCCCGCAAAAGGCAGTAAGTTAAAGCATAACTATGTATGGGAAGAAATTAAATTAGTTATTAATTCCTTCTGTTGGTTCAATGCATATTCACTAATGGTTTTAGATATAACTTCAAGGAAGAAAAGAAAACATATGAGTTGGTGACTAGTTTAAAGCACATAGAAGTACTTAGAGTGGCTGCTCAAGTAAAAGATGCCTGGAGAATATCAGAAGGCAGAATAGCCACTTAGATTTGGGGATAAAAGAAGGCTATAAGGTGTGGCATTGAGAAAACTCACTTGGCTTCCTTTTTCATCCTGGGAAGATGCATATCCGATATTTATTCTTCCGGAATCCACAGATCTTACACAAGCAGCTTACTCAAACTGTGATTAAAAATTATGTCTGATCAGAAGCAACAAAGTCCACATGGAAGGAGCATACCAGTCTGCGTGACAATGAAGTGTTGAAGAGATCAGGTAACAGGCATCAAAGAACTAAACATTATATCATTATAAAAGAGGGAGAGTACAGACTGGGGACCTTAAGTCCATCAATAGGTGAAGCAACGCCTCCTTACAGAGGGGTTGCAAGGAGGAGATGAGCCAGTCAAGGTACAGTGTAGCAGCAATGTTAATTTCATCTAGTTCTTAAGTGCTTCCTCCTCCCCACTCTGACAATCTTACTTCTACCTCAGAAATCCAGCTAGACCAGGGGCTGTACAGTGAAGGCAGAAACATGGGGGATTCAGGACAGATGATCCCTTCAGGACCAGCGGTGAGAGTGATGATACCAGGAGGTGGAGGGAAAGTGGAGTAGAGAAGGGGAACCAGGTACAAGGATCTACATTTAACCTCCTCTCTGGGATATGGACAATAGGGAATTGGGTGAGGAACACATCTGACAGTGGACGATATGACAAAATAATGATAATTCATAGACTATTAAGGGTTCATGGGGGAGAGGGAGTGAAGAGGGAGGGTAAATATGTGGAGCTGATACTGGGGCCCTAAGTAGAAGGAGGATGTTTTGAGAATGATGATGTCAACAAATGCGCAAATGTGGTCTGCATACAGATGGTGTATGTATTGACCATGGTAAGAATTGTATGAGCTCCCAATAAAGTTATTTAATAAAAAACAAACAACAACAAAATACTATGCCTGAGTATTCATTAAAATTGCGTGTATAGTAGAATATTTCCCTATTTAATATTCCACAAGAAGCAACAACAAAACATTGCCTCAAAAAAGCAAAAAAAAAAAATGATGAAGAAACAAGTATAAAATATCAGGCAAAAATTAGGAAAATTCAGTGAGAAACATAATTCAATTTATGCATGACATTTCAGGGTTTCCTTCATGATATAGGACAGGACTTCAAAATGTTCTGGTGAAAGTTAAATTAAATGATAATAGAATTTTCCCATGAACTCTTTGAAGCTGCCTTGTAGTTGACCATCATAAAACCAAATCAAATGGCTTCCATATTAGGATAAGAGAGAAAAAAAATCAATTCAAAAGTTTAGTGATGAAAAGTTATCTTCCTTATTTGCATAAGCTTTGAGGAGCAGAAATAATGAGTCATACAAAATCAGTGGTAATTAGACTTAAGAACAAAAATACCTAGAGATCCAAGTTTTATTTAGGCTGATTATCAACAATCATCACAAAAGTTTCATTATCCAAAGAAGAGAAATTTTAGGTTAAATTTGAGAAGCACATTTCCATGGACAATTATGAGATTACTCCCTTTTTAAAATCACCTTTTGCCTTGATGGATGCCTTTTTGTCAGTAGCTGTGACTTAGGAATCCTACTGAGTAGGCTGCTTCCTTTGTCCAGAAATTGGTCATTATGGGTTCATTAAGTCTGTTGAGGCTATTCTGACATTTAAATTGTTTCTGCTCGAGCAGCCATCCTTTCCCATGCAAAAATTTAACCAGTTCCATTAGACACCAGTAATGACCTTGGACTAATTCAAATGACCCAGAGAAATAAGATGCTAAACGTCTTGCTTTTATAACTCTAGGTGCCCTTTGTATTTCATGAAGCAAGGAAAACCAAAGAAACAAACAAACAAAAACCCAGGGGAATATGGTCCAGAAAGTCTGCTTGCTCATGCTTATGTACTCTCACCTTCCAACCTCTAAAACTTGCACTGCAAAGAAGGATTGAGTTATTGAAGGCAGAAGCATGACCAAGAAAATAAATCTACAAGGTCTTTGCTGACCATGGCCTATTTGCTCCCACCATGAAGCCTGCCAATCATAAATTTTTTTTCATGATTCAATCCCATTCATTTTAAAAGGATGATGTATGGGTTTATCTCAACCATAAGATGAAAACTGAAGGAAAGTTTTGATATTGATGTCTACTAGATGGAGCAGAAATAATTAATGTTACTCTATGGCAGCACCATTTATCAGGGAAGACACAACATTTGGTTCCCTGTGAACTCCATGATGACAATTACCATAGAGAAATTTTTACAGCAAAATTTGAAATAAGCTGTGGAAATCATGAAAAAAAGCAAAAATCTTGTCTTATAATAATCAGAAAATCAAGGCCTAAAAAGAGGAACATATTTTTCATTATTTTTATAGGGTAGTCTTTACAAGGGCATGAAAAATAATTGCTATTACAAATGCAGGATTTTCAACTGTTTTCCATTAAAGGTGCTTGGTCTTGGAAAATTATGGAAACCTATGATCATTTTAAAGTTAATTTTGGAAATGTTGACCTTTTATAGACCCTTAAAAGTATGACATTAGCAGTATAGCACCGATGAAACACAACTTTCCTCTAGATCTTTGATGCTTCCTTCCACTATCCTGACCTCCATTCTCCCTTACAAATCGGATTAGACCAGAATATGCACACTGCTATAGATAAGAGCCCCCAACACAGGGAATCCAGGATAGATAAGCCCCTCAGGACCAACAAGGAGAGTAGAGATACCAGCAGGATTAGGGGAGAGTGGGGGTAGAAAGGGGGAAATCAGTCACAAGGATCAATCTATAACCCCCTCCCAGGGAGACAAACAATGGAAAAGTGGGTCATGAAAGAAGGTGAGCGTGGTAGGGAGGGGAAGAATGGGAAGCTGATATTAGAGGATTAATTGGAAAGAGAATGCTTGGAAAATGATGATGACAGAAAATGTGCTTGACACACTGGATGACTATGTGGATTGTGATAAGAGATGCAAGAGCCTCCAGTAAAAGTATTCAATAAAAAAAAGAACTTCTTAAAAATACATCAGCTGTATTTAATATAGAGAAATATCACCTGAAAAAAAAGTTGGGTTTGAAATTAGTAACACTAACTAGCTCTCACTGAAGTATAATCTATTGGGTGCTTATTAGCATTTATAAGTGATAAGATAGTACTGGTTTCCTTTTCTAGATGGTAACAGATCAAGAAATTGAACACAAGGTTGTTTTTTTCTAGTTCACCAGATTTTGAAAAATGAATATGAGCCTGTAATGGATAGAGCTGTGCTCCTCACCATAATTATTTTTGAGATAGATAAAAGTTGCCTAAAAGCCAGTAAATCTATTAATGCAGGGACTTTATAGAAAGGTACACTAGAGGGTTTACATGGAAAATGCTCTCAACAGGCTAAATACTCCCAGATGTGTCTCTTAATGAGTACCATTACACTTGGTATACACAATTATATCAAGCATCAATGGTCTTTCCTGAGAATTAACAAAAAGTGTACTATACTCGTATGATCAGAAACATGCCTGTCTCTATTAAGCATTAAGAGTGACTATATCAAAAACTTGTAACATATTACTTGACTGTTACACAAATGATTACATAAATCCAGAATTCAAATTTAGAAGAAATCAGCATTTTTAGGTAGCATAAAATGAATACTAGTATTGTCATCACTTTAAATCTGTAAAAGATGAAAAATGCTGATAAAAATTCAAATATCATAGTTTCAATTTCTAGGTGTGAGTCCTGTTATCTATCCTATGGCTATTTCTTGGGGTATGTACACAGACAGACCAATCTATTTTAAGATCTCTGTGGCCAGTAGGCTATGATTAAGATTTATATGCAGATTAATTTTTGAGGCATTCCAATCTTCTCAATTATGTTTGAATAATGTATTCCTTGCACGTTTTTGAAATATTATTGCAAGAATGGTTTGAATAAAAATGTCTTGTGAGTAGTCTATTTTTGTGTCTCCTGTTTTTTCATGATCTTAGTGATATTGGACAGTGATTAATAGAGCAACTCTCTTGTTTATAATCCATATACCAACATGGCTTTCATCATAGGGAGCAGTACGCATCTTGCTCTTTCTTTACTTGCACTGACTGGCAACACTGTGATTTCATTCATGTGTGAAGTATTTTTTAAACCTAATTATTCTTACAACCCGTTAGGAGAAAGGGTCATTATTCTAGCTCATTAGCTGTTTAATTGGAAGGCATAACAGTGAATCTGTGTTTTGACTCTCTAATTCTAATATTCAGAACTCCCAGGGAAGGAGAGTCGTGAAATATTATGACTTCAGAACCATGAACAAACGGACACTCCTTTCTGTCTCTCTTTGACTTCAATTTTGTTGTAAATAAATAGTCTGTGAAACCTTTGACTCCTGTAACTATGAGTTTGACAAAACATATTAAACCCATTGTCATGGAAAAGGGTCCGACTCGGCAGTCATTCACTCTCTGTCACCGAGTTGATTTCCAATGCATAGCGATCTGTAGGGCAGAGAAATGCTTCAATGGGTTTCCCAAACCATAAACCTTCACAGAAGTAGATGCCCGTGTCTTTCTCCCAAGGACGGGTTCAAACTGCTGATCTTGTAGTTAGCAAAGTTTCCAAGACTTCAAATCACTATGGAAGCAGATAGCTTCATCTCTTATCCCCACAAAATGCTTGGTGGGTTTGAACCACTGACGCCCTGCATTCTTAGTACCACCACCAGAGATCCTTCTTAACATATTACCAAAATCATAGCCATTGAGTCAAGGTTGACTGATAAGAGATTTCTGAGAAGATAACTGTTTATGGAGGTAGAAAGACCAGTCTTTTTCCCACGGAACTTCTGGGGGTTTCGAACTTCCAACAATCAGGATCACAGCCCAACACATAACCACCACACCACTAGGTCCCCTTAACATATTATAATCATTCTATTTCCTTAAAAACCTATGCAAATAAAGTGTGTTTTCTCTGTGTGCTTATGTGTATGGGGGTGGAAGTGCAGTACGCCTGGAATACATACTGAGAAAAGATTATTTGTAGCTACTTTTTTATTTTGGATTTGAGAAATTATTTAAGCTGCTTGGTGAATAAAATCACAATATTTATCCAAAGAAAACATTACCTACGGTACTATGTGCATATTTTCAATTCATTGTAACTTACATATCCCTGTGTTTCTAGAGAAAACTTAATTCATAATAAGAGCAATAGCAGAATTATGGACTATGTTAAAATAGAGAGTAATGCAAAACTGAATCAAAGAACATAGGGAATGCCTGCTACTGTATCGGCATACCACAGTATAATAATAGTATCCATGAACAATGTAAACTATTACGTACTTTTGAAGGTCAAAGCTCTGAGATAGCTTTACAATTCAAACATGACGCTCATCATCCACTTGTCCTTTTTAGTGGGTCATTATGCAGTGGCTTTGCATTCATTCTGTCGCTGCTTTATTCAGTTACCCTTTGGTGGACTTAAAACACACATCCATTATTATACAGCTTATAGATCAAAAGTCTTACAGATATTCCACTGGACTGAGATCCAATGATAGCCGCAAGCATTCCTCTCTAATAGATGATCTGATTTGCTGCCTTTTTGAGCTATCTCATTACTTTGTTCTGATGGCCCCTTCTTTCACCTTCTAAGCCAGAAATGCCTACTGCAGTCCTTTCTTTTAGTGTCACTTTGACCTCTCCCACAGCCGTATTTCCCTTTGACTACCCTGATGGATCTCTTTTCAATATGTAAGGTCATAGTAATTACATTGGACCCATCTTGATAATCCAACACCACTATTCCTTCCTTAAAAATTATTAAATAAAAACCATAGTCCACCTTAATCCCTATTTAGTATGCAGCATAGAAAATATATCTGTTCCAAGTATTGGGGTGTGGGTAGCTTTGGATTACGTACCATTTCTGCCTACTGAAATCTCCCTTTTGACTGTTAGGATTCACATTCAACCAACTTTCAAATAAAATTTGTCCTGTTCCAAGTTCTCAAAAATGCTCAGCCCATTAAAATATCAGATCAACATAGCAAGCATGTAAGCCACATCAGCTCTGAATCACAGGTAACTTCATCGACATCATCTGTCTGCAATATGGATGAGTGTCTGGGAATTCACGCCTGCACATAACCCCTTTCTACCTTTGTCCAAGTGGAAGTGAAAATACAAGCTAGTTGCCCCAACGTATTATGGTGGAACAGGCACATGATAACATATATTGGCAGTGTAGCTCCAAGGGATGAAAGGGATGGATAAAAAGTCCATGGGAATGAATTTCAAATTTTACTCTCAAGGTTACAAATAATCCTGTGTTTCACAACTGCTACATTTACTGTTTAAAGTCCATTTGTGGTCAAAATCTTATAATTTTAGGATAATAAGGAAGAGGCAATGATCTGGTAGTGTTCTGCTGCAAATATAGTGATCTGGTAGAAAACTGAATGCTTAGATAGACAGATAGTGATTTGTTGACAATAAAGATAGAGATAGTGACAGAGACAGAGGTAGAGTTACAGCAAAAAGTCACACAAAGGAGAGTTACTAAGATTGAAACAGAGTCAGAAATACTTTAGAGAAAGTTCTACCAATTTTAAGAAAGCCCTTCATAAGAATTCCGAATTTCATCATGCTGACTAGGTGACACCAGTGGTGACAGACTGGCTGGTCATCAGCTGGCCATCACTGCTTTACTTCATCCATTGTCCCGGTTAGAACACTTCCACAAGCTTCGTCAGATTTATCCTCATCTTTACATCACTCAACAGATTTCTAACCGTGAGATAGATGCAATTTTCTCTACACTATGGACCACATACTATTTCTTTCTGGTAAAGTCCAAAGAGAAGTTAGTCCATTGTTGACATAGTCCCTTAAAAATATTGAAATGAATTCAATAATTTAAACTCATTCAGGAAACCTAACCCTCTTTCCATTATACAAAGTGAATGATAGGTCAGTTTAAAGCTCTATTTTTCTTTGAATATAATTTATGTCAATAACTCAGATTTCTTTCTTTCTATCAAAAATGTTTTAGGTATGTGCATTTTAATGCAGAAAATTTTACTCGACAATAATATTATCTGGATAACAGAAATATTTTTCAAATGACTATGTTAAGAAATGTATTCACGCATTAGTTTCTTCCTCTATCTCTTTCACTGTATAAGTATTCTTTTTTAATTTACAGAGTTTGGCTTTATTAACTCAGAATTATGAGGTTATGGAAAATGTAATTCAGATTTCTGATTTTTTATTTTATATTTATCAGTTATAACACTAAGTAATTGTGTCAAGTGTATACTGTACTTTAAAAGAATATTAAGCCAAAGAGCTCTGTGAAACATTCACATACACACATCATCATCTCAACTAGAAATCAAATCTTAGTACAGAATACTGATTCAAATTAAAACCAGCATCCTCAAAACCTAAGCACCGATAATAACCACACTAAAATCCTTTAATAATAGTATCTCTGCCTTAGAAACAAAGGTCTTTGAGTCATAAATCCAGAATTGGTTTGTCTGAGAAGACCCCATACCCCTACCCCTAGACCCCTACCCCACTACCAGCCCCACACCTAAGTGACTCTTGCTGTCTCCTGACCCAGGCAATAACCCAATTAGTTCATGATCTACAGAGCTATAGAGCTGTCTTTGTAATTTGATTCTATAAATATGTGTTCAAAAATGTTAATGTAAGACATTGTTAAGAAAAAACAGACAACAAAGCCCTTTCATAAAGACATAATTAATCTCTTTTCAATTTCTACATGCAGCAAGAATCTGCACTGAAGGCTTTATCTTTAAAATTGGATAAGGTTTCAAGTGAATGACAAACCTTGAAAGGATAAAGAGTTTTATACTTATGTGATAGACTATTTGCTTGTCATCAAGTTTACATATTAAAAAAGATTAATGTTTTCACAATCATGGTTCAATTTCTTTTTTGCTAATGAACATGTTTGTTTTTCAGTGCTTTATAAAACAATTTGTGTAGTAATTAAATGTCTAACAGGGATTTTTATGAGTGTTTTCTGAACACAAATGTAGTTCAACTTAGTGGTTTGGAGTTATTAAGCACACCATCATAATTTAATGTATTTAATGAAACAAATTACAGAGCTCTTCTTAGATTTGCCTGAGCTCCTACTGCAATGGAATATATTCATTTACAATGTCACAGATTATGCACTCCCTGCAGCCCACATGTGAACCCATCAAAATACGTGTTCTTTTTCGGTCCGCTTGGTTCTTTATGGCAAGCAGTTCAGAGAAAGTAGAAAAAAAGGGAAAAATTGATTTTATTATCAGAAGGGAAGGCAATGGGAAGAACTCATATTTATTGAGCACCTAGTACATGTCAGCTTGGGTTAATCCACCTTTCATATAAAAATGAAGTGAGGCTTCAAGGGGTGTTTCTTCCATAAGTAAATAGGAAAAACAGGCTCCCGCACTAATCATTCATTGCCCGAGTTAAAATCACTTCTCATATTTCCTTATATTATGAATATTTAATATGCACCAATACACGCATCCACACAGCACCTTATCTATATTGTGCCCGTGACCCAATGTGTCACCATCTGCAACACACTTCCAGTGATGAAGAACCCATGTGTACAAGCTTCTTTTATTACCTATGCACAGATTCCCACCTTTTAAAAGACATCCTTTGATTCTTGGAGCAACAGATACTGATTGAATGCTTCATCTATTCTTATCTATGGCCAGGGAAACAGATCATTATTCTTTGAAGGGCTGGAATCCACCCAGGATATCAAATGCAAACGTTGTGGGAAAGAGAGCGGGTGCTTTTGAAAAGCATTGAAGCACATATCAGTCTTTTACAGAATTTCTTCTATGACGTTGTTCCTTATGTATGCCAAACTCTGTGAAGTCAATCTGTAGCACGTATGTATATATCCTCTCGCTTGTCTCGTGTGTTCTCTACTTTTCTCCCATTTACTTGCCTTTATTTTACAGAAAAGGAAACTGAGGAAGTTAATTAGCTGACTATTATAAGATGGCTAAGAATAGAACTCAGGTGTTCATGACTTTGAATTTCATGCTCTTGGGAGTCAGGAGAGGTAAGCCAGAGAGAAAAGAGCAATTTATTCTTTCCAGCACCCCTGTATCTATTGCTTTTATACCTATAAATGAAGTTCAACATCTGAACACTCTAACTTTCTTGTACTGCTAACCTTCAGTCAGTACTGAATATTCTTTAAACTATGAGCCGTAGGCTGATGGAAATGTCTGCTGTGCACATAATTAACCTGTGCCTGTTCCCGTTGCATCATTGGGGATTCTCTTACACTGGGGTAACATTCTGGGTCTGGTGTCAGTAAGCTATGACCCACAAATCCAATATGGCTACTGTACAATTCTGTATCATTTGGGAACACAAACTAAATTTGGACACTTTTACATAGTGAGAAAAAATCTAGAATGATATCTAAAGATATGGGACAACTTCAGGAAATTCTAGTTCCACCAAGTTGAATAAATAATATTTTAATGGATCACACTCTTGTCCATTTGGGTTGGGTTGTGAATTCCAAGGTCAGCAGTTTGAAACCACTAGGCACTCCTTGGGAGAAAATTGGGACTTGCTCACCCATAAAGAGTGAGAGTCGGGATGGCCCTAGTGGTGTAGTGGTTGTATGTGGGACTGCGGCCCACTAGATTGGCAGTTCAAATCCAGGAGCAGCTCTTCAGGAGCAAGGCTGGGCCTCTCACTCCCACCAGAGGGCAGTGATGCCCACAAAAAAACAAAAGAGTGAGAGTCTCAGAAACCCAAGTGACTTCTACTCTGTCCCATTGTGAATTGGAATCAACTCAATAGCCCTGAGCTTTGTTGTTTGAAGTCTGCTTTTGTCTTAGAGTGGTGCCCAAGTCTGGTGGCATGAAGGATTAGAAAGCTGGCTACCTTCTTCTGTCAATGCCAGAGACAAGAAAGTCACCTGGGCAACTTTACTCTGCAGCACCTAGGGTTGCCAGGATGTGAAGTCAATGGATTTGGCTGCGGTCTGGCCACTTTAATATGATAATTAATGAGTTGAGTATGGAGGAATCATTCAGGTCAGAGCCCAGGAGTCTGTCTTTTTGACCAATGTTTCTAGACTTTAGACATGATCTGGCATAAAAAAGAAGGTACTAGCAATATGTCAAGTAAAATCAAATGTAAATCTTACATACAGGCTAGAATACTGGTAGCCAAAATAAATTCTTAAAAACAAAAAAAATCGGCGCTGAGCCCCAGTGGTGTAGTGGTTGTGTGTGGGACTGCGGCTCACTGAGTTGGCAGTTCAAATCCAGCAGCAGCTCTCCAGGAGCAAGGCTGGACCTCCTAGTCCCACCGGAGGGAAGTGATACACCCTCCCCCCCAAAAACAAAAATATATATTAAAAAAATAAAAACCTATGTGTCTATAATTATTTCTTTCAGGAAAAAAGTGAAGTTATTGTGCTGTTATTTTGTCTGTAAAAATGGCTAGAAAATTATTCAGTAGTGGTAAAGAAGGATATTCTTAGTCACAGTGAGAAAGTATTATTATTTCCCTAGGAAATCATCTAAAAAATAAGAGACATCTACAATTTCAGCATCACTTAGAGTTAATTTGCTATCACTATTATTAGACTAATGCACTTTGTCATGATTTTTATAAAATAAGTATTAGTAGAATTATAATCACAGGCATAGAAAGCTTTACATGTAAGAGAAATGGTCTATGGAACACTCTTTGGTAAGTGGACTATAACTACTTCTTCACTAGTATTAGATAAGAATGTATGTGCTTGGTCTGAACCTAGGTATATCAGAAACATAAAGGAAAGGATGGAACAATAGAAGAATTCATTTATAAATCTTACCTAGTCATATTCTCCAGGGTAGAGAGGGTTGTTTAATAAAATGAAAGACATGATAACATTTTTACTCTCATTATCTGAAAATCAGGTGCTCTAGCTAATGAATCTCTTTTCCTCCATGTCCTTTCCTCTCTTTCAGATTTGATCATCCAATATGACTGCCAATGACAAGGGGTTTGCTTGAAGTTGCATCTTGCACCTTTGCAATCATCCATATCACTTCTATGTATTTTGTGTGAGTTATTTTTCATATTAACACTGAAACCAAACCAAACCATTGACTATTAGTGGATTGTGACAAAAACGGACCCCAAATTAAGCCTACTGTCATTGATGTTTCAATTCCAAGCAATTCCACAGGTCTGGGACTGCAAATATGTATGAAAGTAGATAGGTGATACATCTTTCTGGGAGCAAATGGTGAGTTTGACCTCCTGGCCTATCATTAGCAGAAAGCATACCATTGTGACGCATAATCTCCTTTTATTCCTGATATACACAATATGCATCTGTATCAAGATTCCATCTTATGGAGATCTCATGTCAATGTCGCTGTTCCACAGGATTCTCAATGGCAGATTTTCTGGAAGTAAATCACCAGAATTTTCTTCTACTGGGTGGATTTTAAGCCCAACCTTTTGATTCTCAATCAAGTCTGTTACCCATCTGCACCCCCATGGACATACACAAAGGAGGGGTGAACATTGTAGAATGCCTTTGGCGGACAGGCAAGCACTGTCATGGAGTCCATGACAGCCCTCAAGGGTTCTAAGGGGCAGAGGAGGGCTGCTCCAGAGGTTCCTGTGCTGTACGTTTTTAGGGGAGTGGAAAGCCTCGTCTTCCACCCAGCGCGTGGCTAGAGGTTTTAGACTCCACGTCTTGCACTGCCCACTATGCCACAAGGGCATCTTCTGGTTGAGGATGGTGTCTTAAAAGTAAATCATTTAAAAAGCACCAAAGTAGGTGCTTTTAAATGTGTCAGGGAAATGTGAGAACTATCCAGTCAAGGTTAGAAGAGCAATAATAGAGAGCATTTTGTTGGTCTGTCATAATATTCATTTTCTCAGAAACCATGAGAAATTACTCCCTTCTTCATGTACCCTCTTCTTCACTCTGCTTTCTTGATGTCAAACCTCTTTCCTCTTCCCCCCCCTACAAGATGCTTCCCTCCCATAACACATTCCCTTTTTTCATATTTCTTCTAATACTCAATTGAATTCTCAGAGATGCTTGAAGTTTCTGAACTCTAACCAAAGCCACCTGGTAATTTTCTCTCATCTTTTTACTTTCTGAGTTCTCTGTTGGTGCAGCTACCTTTCTCCCATAGAGAATGACCTTCATTGCTTCCAGTGATCATTTCTCCCAAATGCCTTGAAATGCTATTTGTTGCCCCATCATGTTACTGAAATCTCTCTCCCAAAGGCACCGGTAGGTAATTGTATCACTGCTAATGATTCTTTACTTGTGCTCAGTGCTCCTTGTCCAACCTGCCCAATAGGCTGGGTTCAATTCTTTACTTCAAGTTTTCCTTCTAACTCTGACAACCTCTTGTTTCTTTATTTCCACCTCTGTTTTTCTTTGTTTTCTCCCACTTTGTTGTGTTTTTATTTCTCAAGTTTCCATCATTTCCTCTGTTTTACACTCCTCCAAGTTATGATTTAAAATTTGCCTTATTTCTTAAATTTCCTTTTATGTCCTTATTTCTGATAATGCTCTCTAGTTTGGTAGTGAATTGGCTAAACACTTGACTGCTAATGAAAACATTGATGGTCCAAATTCACTCTGCAGAAAAAAGAAGCAATGGTATACCTTCTGAAAGATTCCATCTTTAGAAACTCCATAGGTGCAATTCTACTCTGTCCTCTGGGGGTCCCTGTGAGTTGGAACAGACTAGATGGCAATTAGTTTTCTAAGCTGCTGGACTTGGCACTCTGTTTGGGTTCCCTGAGTGTGAAACACATTTAGTAAGTTCCCAATCAAAATACTCGTCTTTCGACTAGACTAGCTTTATCTGTACAAAGCTACATATGGCCCTATTTCTGTACATGTGATCACCACCTGAGTTATGTGCTAATTCACAGTTAATTACTAAACTAGGAAAAGTGTATGTCAGGGTTGCAACCATTCATTGTATGTATTTAATCTATGATATTCACTCAAAGCAAATAATATGAAAAACTTGACCATATGAAGGATTAGGGGAAGACTTATTAGCAATGTGTGATATACAGGTGATGAAATTTTGTTTGCACAAAATGGAGAGCTTACTGGTGAAGATCAAGAACAACTATCTATATGGATTGTAATTCAATGTGAAAATAAAATCTTGACCAACTAAATGAAATAATGACGAATGGGGAAAAGGCTGAAATGCTCAAGGACTTAATTTGTGGATCCATAACCAATCCTCATGGAAATGTCAAGAAAACCATGGGTAAAGAACATTAAAATGGGAAAAATGCTCAAGTGTTGAAAGCCAGGATGTCACTTTGAGAACTAAGGTATGTCTCACCCATATCATAGTATTTGGAATCGCCAATGCATATTTAAATTTGACGTAGAATCAGAAAAACCCAAGAAGAATTAATGCATTTGATACAGTGCTGGTGAAGAATATTGAAAGTATTATGGACTGCCAAAAGAACAAACAAATCTGTCTTGAAAGAATTAAAGCAGAATGCTTCAAAGAAGGAAGGCTGTTAGGACTCTTCAGCTCATGTATTTTGGAAATATAATGAGGAGAGATCAATCATCCTGCTGGGTTAAGTGGGAGGGCAGGGAAAAGAGGAAGCCCCTTGAGCAGATGGGTTGACACAATGGCTACAGCAACGGGCTCTAGCACAACAGCAATTGTGAGAATGGCACAGCCTCTGCCAATGTTGAGTTCTGTTGTGCACAGGTTTGCTGTGAGCTCCCATTGACTGAATGGCATGTAAGAAGAACACCAACACAAATCTAAGCACTGCTGATTCAAATCCATCAATAAGAACCTGGGAAAAAACTCTTGGTCATCTCTTTCCATAAAGATTCTTAGCAAGAACACCCCATGGCATAGTCACACAGGGAATTGTCATAAATCAAATTAGGCACCATAACAATTGGTTTGGCTTAAGTTTCCAATGGTCATTCTTTCAGTCTCAGTTCTGATGGCTAAGATCATCTTTTCCTGACCATGAACAACCTATTTTCAGTGAATTACCAAATAATGCTAATTCACCATTTAAAATATGATCTGTATGACCCTTTCTCTCTAGTAGCTTCTATAGTAGTTTAGAATAACATTATTACTTTCCTAGAACATGAAAATGACCTTCTTGGACTAATCTCTTGTGACCCATGTCATATTCTACCTTTTGGGTTGATTTTTTTTATAATAATTTCCATATAGATGGCATTATAATGTTAGGTAAATAAAATAACCCCTCTACCATCCCATAAGAATTTTGGGATTATGCATTATCTTTATACCTTAAGCAACATCCATCACATTAACTTACTGATCACACAGATTTCTTACTGAATACAGAGAAGTTTCAAAAAATTCATAGAAAACTTTTATCAAATTTTAATTCATCATTTCTATTTGGTTTTTGAGGTCTCCTGTTATGAGTTTACTGCATTTCTTGACAAGTTTACTAGACCTTGAAATATTTACTGATAAAGAATAAAGACTGCCACCTTATGTGGGGATTGAACATCAAAGTGAATAAAGCAAAAGTACAATTGGACCAATAGCAACATCATGACGAATGGGGAAAAGATTAAAATTATCAAAAATGCCCTTTTTCCCTTGAATCCTGAATTAACATTATGAAAGCATAAGTGAATAAAAGAAAGGACATATTGCCTTGGGAATTCTTGCTCTTTAAAATGTTAAAGAGCAAAAACTACTTTGAGGACTAAGGCGCACCTGACCAAAGTCCTGTCTTTTCGTAGAGAAACACAGCTGGCATGCTCTTTAGAAATCAGGATAGCAAGATTTTGCCTCATACACTTCAGAAAGTAGAGACCATGAAAGACCAAGCTTTGGTGAAAGACAGCATGCTTGGCAAAACAGATGGTCAGTAAGTGGGATAATAACCCTCAACAACATAGACTAGCATGGTAACTTGTCAAAATTAGGGTTAAAAATTAGGAGCCATGGCAGGAAGATGTAGGACCAAGCGGTGTTTTCTTCTGTGATACACAGGGTTTGCTAGTTAGAATTACATGTCAATTTGAATTTGTATGGAAGTGTAGGTGTGGCATCCCACAAGTCAGTGAAGTCACAGTCTGATGAGAGACTCTGGAGACACCACCCTCTCTCGCTGCTGCTCCTTTGCTGTCCTGCTTGGTGAGATGGCACCTGCCTTCAGCAGTGGCCCCATGCACGCTTGCAGCCCCTGAGAGGTGTGGGGGCCCAGGTATGTTTCCAGCCCTTGCATCGACACAGCTCTGCACCCAATGCCCTCTGATCTTCCTGCATCCCTCTTCACTTTTCCACACCACTGAATTGCGACACCTTGAGCCTACAGAAGCCTGTGGCAAGCTTGGAAACCACAGTCTTAAGTAAATGTGGACTGGGATGCCTCCTTGGCATGATTTTACTTCTTTACATAAAGCTCTGTCTTAAACATATGTGAGTGGCACGACTTTGTTCCTCAGTCTTATACCTGGGGTGTGGATGAGTTGGAATAAAATAAATGCCACTTTAAAACCAATAAAAACATGGAGGACAAGAAAAAACTTAAAGGCAGAAGTAAATTTTAGTGATTATCCTTCAATAATAAGTAGGCCAGGGGCTTAGCAGAAGTAGATGAAACCAAAAGTTTGTGTGCAGAGCCGATAATGAGGGAATGCATGTAAGACAGAGACATAGTCGATGAGGTGTGCTATCAGCGAAAGGAGACCTCTTGGTGGAATGGTTAGGTGTTGGACTGCTAACATCTCATTCATTTTTTTACATCTCATATTTTTTCTTGTGGCCCATGTTATGTACTACTTTCTAGATTCATTTTTCCAGTCAGTAATTTTCAGCTCAAACCTGAATTCACAGAAACTTCTGCATACCTGGCCTCAGAGATTTGTAGGAGGTGGTTCTATTCTGCTGTAGAGGTTGCCGTGAGTTAGAATCAATACGACAGCAGTGAGTTCTTTTAATCCTGGCTAATGGAGAGGATAAATATTCTGTAAGTCATGCTCAAGCAAGAGAACATACAAAACGTGATCAGATAAAAAAGAATATCGCTCATAAGTTGAAAAGAATGGTAGCATCCTATAACTTAGAGATTGATGGCTATTCCACTCCTGATGCCCAACACCCACTATTCATACCAGTTAGCAACAAGTAGATATAAAGAACCTGCTACCCAGGACCCACACTTTCTTTTCCAGAGGAAACATCAAGCACATGTGTCTACTATGGCAAAGTGGTTACTGCGATTCATTCCACTCCACAAAGAACTGGTCCCTAGGCTTTTACCGAGCAGATTACCAAGGCTGGGTACATTCTGCCGAATGAATCTGAACCATCAACATCGGAGTGAGCCACTTGTCGCTTAGCAATGTGCTGCCATAAGCACATGACTGTATTTTAAGGAAAGGTAAATTTACCAATCTACTAATGTCAGATTTCTTCTAGAAAATCTCCCTGACCCCATGGGATACTTTATTCTTGGGACTGAAGGAAAGAGTTAAAACCCTGTTCTTACTCTCTCCCATAGTGTCTCCACATTAATCAGGAAGCCTACTAGCACCAGGGATTTACCTTAGGGAAGTTCAGGGCAAAGCAGAAAACCGCTTGTCTTTTCAATCACTATCGAAACTCATGAGGATCACCTGGTCAGCCCATAGGGGCTTGACTAAGAAAATTGTCTGAATCAAATTTCAGACTGAATCTAGCCTCTAGGTACTGCTCTGTAGACTTCAATTAAGGGTTTAATTCTCGATTTGCTGCTGTAAATCATAGCAGGCCACCGAACGGCATTCTTAACCACAGCCCCCTCCCTCATAATCACCCTGAAGCAATAACATTTCACAGTGTGGACATAAAGCACTGACAGGTTTTTGCAATAAAATGTGACCTTTACTGTTAAAAAGTGTTTTACGACAGCTGACAAACCATTTTCTTAATAGGAAGATATACAATCCACTTGATGAATAAAAACAGTGTAAAATATTATCCCTCTTTTTTTTTTGGTAAATACAAACCACTATGTGGTCCAAATGAGGAAAATTAATCTTTATGCTTATTAAAGTCCAGTTTTGTTTTGTTTCCCTTCTCCCCCAAAGGAAACAACTAGTCGGTACCAACAGCATCTTCAAAAGGAACATTATGTTTGTTTATTTCCAGAAAATACTTGTGTCCCTGTAACGGCATCCATGGACTGAGAGGGTTCAGGCTGACTGTTTTCCTATTAAAATAGTTTGATCAAAAAGCAACACAAAAGAGAAAAATGCCTTTGCATTAAATATGTTTTCATACAAGTATTTTAATTCATCCACCACACGCTTTGTGGGGCATTTGGTTGCGCATGAGAATCATGGGAGAGCACAAAGGTTCAAAAAAAGAAAGGTGGAGTAGCAGAAAGCTGTTTGAATCTGATCACGTGTGTCTCTTTCTGCAGAGTAGAATAGCCAAAGGTGTGGCAGTAGGAATTTTGATTTGAGTCCATTATACAAACTGTTCATCAAAACTTCTAAGTATAAGTCCCCAGAAAGGAATCTATGAAAATTTCCTGTAATATTTCCCAAGTGCAATTGTAAAGACTAAAATGGAAAGAAAAAGGTCCTGAAAAGTACATGTAGCGTGTTTTGGTTTGAGAAATTGCTCTAAAATACTCATAGCTGCATCTCGCTTTTGAACATATGCACATGACTTATTTACAGTTCTAGGTGTTGGACAGAAAATAAAGAGTAATGGAGTGGGTCATGTGTTTGGCTGTAAACCAGAAGGTCAGCAGTTCTAAACCACCAAGCACTCCATGGGAGAAAGATGATGCTTTCTACTCCCATAAAGAGTTGAAGTCTCAGAAATCCGTAAAGACAGCTCTACTCTTAAGTCCTTTCGAAGGGGTTCTCAACCTGTGGGTTACGACCCCTTTGGGGGGGTCAAACATTCCTTTCACAAGAGTGGCCCATTCATAATATTTGCAAGTAACAGCAAGTATAATTTTATACTTGGGGCGTCATCAAATGAGGAACTGTGTAAAAGGGTCATGGCATTAGTGAGGTTGAGAATCACTCTCCTTGGGATCACGATGAGTAAAAATCAACTCAGTGACCATGAGTCTTTTGAGTTTGGTTTATGGTGTGGTCCAGACAGTTCTTCTGACCAGTCTGTTGATACACCCCTCATTCACATCTAAAGGTTGATTAAATCTGGATCATGTGTGGCATTATTTTTGTTTCTACTCCAGATTCTTTGGAGATAAGAACAGAGACAGGTTCACTACACAAACTCCCAGCTTCTACTAGAATATGAAAATCTACTTGATCTTGAGTGACCATAGAATTAACTTGGTGCAGAACCTTTCAGGCACAGTGGGCCTGTTGGGCTGTTTCACACTCTGTCAGCGTTGAAGCTACCATCATTCTCTGCACTGGTCATTTTGGTCTAGTCTGTCCTAATCTGTCCTAGTGCAACTACGAGTCAGAATCCATTTGATGGTAGTGGATGTAGTAAGAACAACTAAGAGGCAACATTGAGATGTCTTTTCAAAGAACTAGAACTTAAATGGTTCCTGAAAAGAACAGCAGAGAAACTGGGCAAGTCACACATTCGTTGATGGGATTACTGGGGCATTTTTCAAAATGGGAATAGGATCAAAACATTGTTAAGCAAGGCTGTATATGATGAAAGTGTTTAAAAAATTAATCTACACATATAAACATTTCACATAAGAAAAATATATTCAAAATGTAAACAGATCAGTTACTGAGAGAGGGCTTCCATTCATACTATAGAATAGTCATCAATATTTCTATAATTTTCTGTAGAGAAATATAAGGTAGTAATAGTTGCCACACATAAGCCTAATGTGTGTGAGTGTACATGAGTGTGTGTGTGTGTGTGTGTGTGAAGTGCTAAGAGGCAGCCAATAGTGAAGCCTTCTCTGCAGGGAGAGTGTGTGCAATTGTTGTTTCCTTGGTTCCCTGGAGGATTTCACAAATTTTGCTCTGCAAGGAATTTGTCTTCAACAATCTCTAGTCTATTACATATGCCCAGAAGGCCTTGGAAACGCTCTGCTGTTCATGATTGGTCACAGATTCTAGAAAAACGAAGTTAGTTTAATGATGAAACTAAGATATGTTTGCCCAAAAGCCCCTTTTCAGAACCATATTACTTGAATATTTAAATAACCTAATTATCTGCTGCTCTGAGTAATACTTTGAATGGAAAAGTCACCTCAGAGACATTCCCAATGTTCCTTGTGGCCTGAAATATCACTTTCTTTTTTCCTGAAATATCACGTTCTTTTTCTCGCCTGTGCTCCCACCTGCACAGTTAATACTAAGCAGTCCTTATTTTCACCTGTCATGAAACATAGCAAATTAGCTTTATGCTCCTCATCTATGGATGTGCTTATTTTCCATACAAGATACATGCATCATACCCACTCCCGTTTACAACGATGCTCACAAACTTCTGTGAACTGTCTTCAATGCACATTTTCTCTTTGACTTTTTACAGGGAAATACAATAGCAAGAGCCTGTGTATCAGAGGATAGGTAGACTCACCCTGCCCTTGCTTATCACATATTCCTTGTCCCAAGAAGTCTCCTCTCTATACAAAAAGCATTGTATGTAGTGGAGGAGCTGTCAAATAGGAAGTATATATAGAACTGATATAGTATGTGATATATATGATATAGTATATAATGTCATATGCCAAAATATATACTATAAAAAGGGACTCTAGTATCTGTGTTGGATGGTTAACTTCAGCCCTGAGATTCTGAGCCACTCACTCTGCCGTAAGGGAAAGATAAAGCTACCTGTCCCTAGAAATATTTATAGTCTTGGAAACTCGGTATTGGTTAACTATAAGCTGGAATCAATTTGATAGCAGTGGCATAATATTATGAGAAATTTGTTTTTAATTAATCATTTTATTGAGAGTTCTTACAGATATCGTAGCATTACATAATTTAAATGGATCAAGTATAATTGTATAATGGCAACCACCCTCAGCTTCAAAACATTTTCTTTCATCTTGAACTCTTTTATATCAGCTCCCCTTGATCCACTCCCTTCCACACCCTATCTCCTAGGAACCCCTATTATCTTATTCTTGTTATTATTATTATTGAGTTTGCTTTTTTTTTTTTTGCCATACCACATACACTACATCCAGCGGCCAACAATTCTGTTATTCATTCTCTTTGAGTGGGGTTAGACAGTCATGCTTGCTATTAGCGTCTCCTAGCCCCCACCCCGAACCCCACCCCATCTCTCCCCATGTGCTCAGGGAATTATTACTCCCATTACTGTTTAAGACTGACTTATCTATCTTGGTTTTCAAGGGAGGAAATAGTAAAGAAACAGAGGATAGTTATTTGTTTCATCAGTGCTGTACCACTCCTTGGATTTAACATCCCTTCCATGCGGTCCTTCTGTGAGGGGCTGTCCAATTGTCTTACAGGTGGATTTGGGGTCCCCACTTTGTCCACGTACCTTCTCATCAATTTGGCTGCTTGTTTTGAACTTCTGATATTGATTCCTGTCAACACCTCATGATCACACAGGCGGGAGTGCTTCTTCCATATGGGTTTTGTTGCTTCCCTGGTAGAGAGCCACTTGTTTAACTGCTACACTTTTCCATAAAGCTTTTGAATTCTAATCATGCGTACTGTCTATGCATTTGCATGAACATAGATAGCATTTGTGCTGTGTGTAATCTAGGTGTTATAGTCTGTTTCACAGTAGAATATTTACTCTGCATAACTGATAATATATTATATAGTACAGTACCCCACTTCTAAATCAGCTCGAATATTTTACAACACTATTCTGTAGCTACTGATTTAGTCTAATTCCTATGTAATTCACATACTCTACCAAACATGAAAACATTTCAGTATGATTAAATTCAGAATGCTATCACATTTATATTAATGACCACATGATTTATATTTGCAAACAATAAATTGCTACCATGTTGAAGTATATAACTATGATCATGTGGCAAACTGTTAGACTTCAACTCCACCATAGAACATATTTGAAAAAGATGCACATTTTGCACATCGCATAGAAATACCACATTACCACAAAACATTTTATGTGCACATAGTTAAAAGAATATCTGTTGTATATTTCAGTTATATTCCCAATTTGAACTATTCTGATTGCCATTACTTTATAGAAAGTGCTTCAGAATTAAATATACTTTTGAAATATGATTTATTAATAACCCCAAGTCTCTTTGTTTTATCTGGAAATTAAAATTTCAACTAATGACTCTCAGGTTTAGAAATCATTGTCAAATACTCATAATGTGGTTTTCCTTGCATTCTTTTCTTAATACATGCTATGGTATTTTCATTCATAGTTTTCTAACTTGCATACCAATATAGCAGATCTGTGTTGCAATGTTTTCAACAAAAATATGACATAATAAGACATCATTTCTAGTCAACATAATGAGAAATAAATATAACACTAATGTGACTTCGCTTCCTTTTGACCTATTTTACTTCTGGTTTAAAAACATACACTGAAAAAAGTTAACAGCTATGCCTAAATTTTGGAAAATCATTGGAAACTTGACTATATCATGGATAATAAGGGGGCAAAAAACCAGGAAAGAAATACCACTAATTTTTTAAAAAAATCAAAATTAGACAGCCACATTGCATCAAAGATTTGATAGAAATCTTCCAGATTACAGCTATGATTTTAGTCACAAGCTTAAGTGTGGTCTTTCCTTCTTGAAATAGGAGGTTCTATTAAGTGAATGCTCTGAATGCGTTCAAGTGTTTTTAGAACACATGCATCTTCTCTCAATGATCCAACAGTAAATAAGAGATGGCTCAGCCAGTGGGTCAGGGTTTCCTAAGTTTCTATGGAAACCTAATGGATGTATGAATGTTTGTGTTGTTTCTATGGATTTTTATTCGCATTTCAATTGTTGTCCAAGTAATCACTCTGTAGCCAATCAAGCATTAGGAAACTGAAATGGCAAATGATTGAGTTTGTTAAGTGTCTGGTTTAAAATTAAATTAAGGGCGTTGGAAAGATTAAGCCCACATTACTAAAAGCAATCACCTACGCTTAAGGGTTCAAGTTTAATTTTTTATTTGTAATAGCAACTTCCTTCCCTTCAGAATCATAAGAACAACCTCTATAGACTTCTCAGTTATCAGGGGCAGCAGATTGACTCCAACTCATCTCCCTCCTATTCATTCTGATTTCATCCAGCAACAACTCACAGAAAGCATGATTGCCCCTGGAGAAGCCAGTTCTTCTAAGCGGCCCTTGTGGTGTCATGGGTTACACAATGGGCTACTGATCATGAAACCACAAGGGGTTTTGCAGGAAAAAAGATGAGGCTCTTCCCCCCGGCAAATGAGCTACAGTCTCAGACACCCACAGAAGCAGTTCTAGTCTGTCCTATCGGCTCACTATAAGCCAGACTCAATTCCCTAGCGGTGAGTTTGAAGTTGAGAAGGGACTTTTGTATTGTTAGGAAGGAGAACTGGGTCGTCTTGTGCTGCCTTCATTCTTTCTTGGCAGCCCCTTTGATAGCAGGGACAGCTCATCAAGAGCACTATACTATTATCCTGCCCTAGGTGACAACAAACACTGGGTAACAATCAGTTGCCATCAAGCCCATCTCACTCACGGTGATCTCATAAGTGTCAGAGTAGCAGCTTGCTCCATAAAGCTTTCAGAAGCTAATTTTTATTGAAGTAGATAACCAGGTCTATCTTCCGAGAAAATGCTAGAATTTCCCACCATTCCTTTATCAGCTGAGGATGTTAACTATTTATAGTATACATAAGGATTTGGGAGTATAGACATGCATCAAGTGATATGGAGGTGAAAATAAGTAATGGGGTTATTAATGTAAGGTGAAAAGAGGCAAAGAGTGGGAAAATTGAAGTAGAGTTCATAACCCCCTGCAAATGAGAATAGATTCAGTCTTAAGGAGTTTGCAACCCAGCAAGAAATTCGAGAAGCACAATACCACAGGGTCTCAGATGTTTAAGTAGGTAGAAGGTAATCTCTGCTGCATAACGCTCACTGTTTCCTGCTCACTACAGATGTGTCTCTGACATGCTGGGTGTCCCGCCTCTTTCTGTAACCCCGCACTTTCTAAGATGACTTCCAGGCCACTTCCTTTTCTTTCTCTTAGTTGTGGTCCGGCTCCCATTCACAGTGCAGCAAAAAGAAGCAGGGTCCCATCCTGCGCCATTTCCACAATCGTGGTTTCGTTAAGATTTCTGCACCCACTGTATCAATGAATCTTGTTAAGGGTCTTCCTCTTTCTAAATCGACCACCTACTTGAGCATGCTTGATATCCTTCTCCAGGGACTAGTTTATCCCATAAGTATGTCCAAATAGATAATACATAAATATGTATTTTATACTTGATCAGACATAATTTATCTCAGGAGGGATTTAGATGGAGGAGATAAAGTACATAGTTAGTCCATTTCAAACTGTTAATTAGTTTCCTGATAGATCAGGGAATTTGAATAATCTATCCTTTAAGTATGAAAAGATGTTTTCTAAAAAGTCCCATTTACATTCTAATCAGTACATTTATGAAATTTCATTAGAATATATATCTTACATGACAAAAAGTCCTTATAAAATATAATAACTACTCTGTAGTTATCAGTCTTCTAATTTATAATCCACTCTCCAAATAAGGGTGTGGAAATTAAATAGCTCAAGGATGAGCTATGGGTTATGGGATACAAATATGTCTCACTGAAGACTAGCACTGTTTGTACTTTTATTCTTGTCTCAAAGTTCTCTTCACATTGCTCTTCATGATATATCCTTCCCTACTTCCTTCCCATCCTCTCTGAGCATCATTTCTTCCTCCTTTGCTCCACAGCAACTTTAGACTCTGATCTTGTTAGCTCTCCTCTGTTGCATACACTCCAAGGATTTCACACACCCTCATGATTTCACCTCCAAATGATGACTTTGAATTAATTCCTTCCAACTTGGACTTCTCTCTCGCCAAAAGTTTAGACTCTATCTAAAGTTTTCTGTGACTATTCGTCATTCTTCATCCCTGCAGTTAACCAATCAAGAACTCTATTAAGTTCATCTTTACAATAATTCTTCAACCTGAAGCCCCAAAAACTTTAGCTTCAATGTTTCTCACCCTTCTCACTCCCTTCATGGATTACTGTAATAGTCACCTAAGCCATTTCTTGCACATAAATCACAAAATGTTCCACTAAAATTGCATATGTGACCTTTTTATTCTTTGCTAAAAAATCTGTTAATACTTCCCAGTGGTTTACAGAAGTTCTTGAATTCAACATAAAATGAGACCACCTTTTTCCCCATGATTTTTTTTCAGTTCTTTTTTATCATCAACAACATGTACTTCACTAACATCCATAACAATCGCAAACCTGCTTTTAACATCAGGTTGTTCTCATCAGTGGAACCTTCTCCATCTTCCCACTCTGTTTCCCCTGGATAAGTCCTCTTTGTTCAATGTCCACTTTCTCTTGATCCTCTGTGGTTCTCCAAGTGGATGAAATACATGAGCCTTGTCTACAATCCCAGATTAGCATGTGATTATCTCTGTCACTGCTCCAGGAATACTGTAATTTGGTATCTTTCTGACCCTGTCTATCCCATCAGACTATGTGGGCTTATAGAAAGGAGAAGGTGTAGGCTGCTCAATGAATCAAGAATCATGTGGGATACTTACAAAATGCCAATGACTGGGTTAAATAAAAGTAATAAATATTCCTTTTTTCTATGTGTTCCCTTTTTACATGCAAACATAAGATACATACATATTAAGTAAACTTTATTTCATCTGCCTTATGTTTATATCCAAAATAGCATCAAATTCCAGGTTCTCAGATGTAGTGGGACTGTATGCAGAACATCTGCAATGTCTAATTTAATTTGAAGTTTATTATTAATCAAGATCCTATCCTTTGCATATAATTTGAGTACCCTCAAATTTTATTTGAGTATAATCAAGTAGGGGGCCAGGGTGGCTTAGCAGGCTCTATAATGGCCTACTAACTGCAAGGTCTGGGTTTTGAAATCACCAGCTACTCTCTCTGCAGGAGAAAGACAAGACTTCCTGCACACATTAAGATTTACCGTCTGAGAAACCCACAGAGGGAGTTCCACCCTGTCCTACAAGGTCTCTGGAAGTCTGAAAGCAGGGAGAGTGAAACATTTAATTATGCGGAGAGTCTTATGCACGTATTAGAAGTAAATTGTGGTGAAACAGGTATGAAAGACAAGACTGAAAGTGTGACCCTCTTAGACTTTGGGGAGGCAATTCTAATAGCCACGCCTTGTTCCAGCACGTGAGTGTATCCTGTCAGTCTTCACTTGATGGTTGTACTATAAGTTACCCTTTAGCCTGCTTCAGCTAGCTAGAGACCTAAGGCTATAAAAAAAATCACTTTAGTAATTAGGAAAGTATTTAGCATGTTCAGAAGTACCTCAGCAAGAGCCAAATTAAGTCATGTACATGGTTGACAATGCTATGCTATTATGCACCCTCTTAATGTAAGGTATCTCAGAAAGTGAGGTTTCTCTTTAGAACTGTACTCCCTGAGCTGTCTTGGCATAGAACTCACTGTGTGACACTTTTCTCTTGGCTGCAACATTGTACTGAAAATATCAGAAGGGGAATGTCCCCAGGAGGGTGAATCTCTTAGCATCTAGTGTTTTACAGATAGGGTTGTCAGATTTAGTAAATGAAAATAGAAGACACCCAATTAAATTTCAAAGTGAGATTCAAGTTTTACTGGATGTACTGTATTTTTTCTGTCAACTCTACTTTCCAGGGAGCACAGACAAGATTGAAGTTCAATATCATATTTAGGTAACTAAGTTGAAAGTCTCACACCCATCAAGAAAGTGATGTTCCTTCACTCTACTTCAGATTCTTGTTATAAATTTCACTAAAAAATATTTTTTTCTATCTCTTCATTTCCCATTTTACCCAGTGGTCTGATCGGTGACTCTTCTGTGATTTTCCACATTTCAGAAACAGAAGGACCCTCACTAGCTGGGTTGATAAGGCCAGTGTTCTTATGGGATTAGAACAGCTATTTCATTTCAATTAAAAGAATCAAGACAGAGAAAGAGATAGGAAGCCATGCTGTCTTCTATTTTAAGTTTCTACTGTTTGGAATTTTTTTGTCTGGTGATTACAGAAGTAATTATAATTGACCCATTAGCTTAGACACAATCTTATGGATCTGGAGTGGGGAAAAATGAAATGACATGCTAAGAGAGAGAACACAATTAAAATCATCTTTTTTCCTGCAATTTTCAGTCAGCTGACCTTTGTTTGATCTGAGTTTCTTGTATACCTAGAATTCTGTAAAATTTGCCTGTCATTTTGGCATGAATCTGAAAAAAAGAATGTAAATGGAATACTTAGAATTATTTACATGAATTACAAGAAAGGGCAAGGTATTTCAGTACAGATTTCCATGAGAATTTATAAGGGCAAACCTTAGAAAAACTTTTCTCCCTCTGAATATCTGCTATTTATTAGCATGCAATCATATTCCATTAATTATTTTCATTCCATTGCTAAAATATCATGCTTTTTTCAGCAAATTGAGAGTAATACCCTGTAATTCTTTTCTGTCTAACAAAGACAAGAAGCCAGAGAGAAAGATAAAGTGTCTACCAAGCTAGATCTTTTGTAAATATCACTGTACTGGATACAGCAGCTTTCCTTAAGCCTGAGAACAGATAATTCTGTTTCAAACTAGAGATAAGCTCAATTAGCAAGCTGTGCTTTAAAAGAACACTATCTCTTGCTGACTAACGTGACCTTTTACAAATTAGTTTTAAAATTAAGTATTTTAATATTAATGTATTTTATCTCATTCTGAATAGAGAATAAAGACATGTACATACATATTTGTTAACAACACAAAAAAGCTGAGCCCTGGTGGCATAGTGGTTGTGCACGGGACTACAACCCACTGGGATGGAGTTTAATTCCAGCAGCGGCTCCACAGGAGCAAAGGCTGGGTCTCCTACTCCCACCACCAGAGGGCACGTGATGCCTCCCAAAAAACAAACAAACAAACAAACAAACAAAAAAAACAACACTACAAAAAAAATCAAATGGACAGAACATTTAAATTAAGAAGTAAGCATATCCACAGGAATTTTCAAACAATTTGCTACCGGTTCCTTTATAATTCTAACCCAGAGTCTTTTAATTTAATTTAATTTAATTAGCAGTATTTCATTTGCATATTACCACTGAGAAGCAACTATTTCATAGAGGAAGATTTACCTATGCACACTTTCAATTTTTGCATCAAGGATATTAATTAATGCTGTTAGAGTTTTAAAAGGTAAAGATCAATTTCTGAATTAACTATGATTCATAAAAATAACTAAATATCTGTTGTTTTTAAGCATACAGTTCTAAAATGAATCTTCTAAGCTGCATTTAGACTATATATTTAACTTGAATTAAATACTTTTTCTAACTTGTAATTTATTTTGCATAGTTCATAGTCCATATGGAAAACTAGTAGCTATAATGACTAACCTGAAGCAGACATTTTAGTGTAAAGCAAATTAAAGTTCAACAAAATGTGTGGATATTTAGAAGAGATAGTACTTCAGTTATCAGTTCTCTACAACTCTTCCAAGTGAGAAACTGTCATTCCCCTTCAAAATAGTCATTGAAACACAAACCAATTGTCTATAGTAATATTTTATTAGTGTAATTAAAATACAAGTTTTATTGGAATTTTAGCAATAATGTGTTTGCTTAATAGCTATTATATTATACCAGGAATATTTATTTTTTCATTTTCAAGAGGGAAAAAAAGTTCCTGGAACAATTCCATTACTTTTCAATGGAAATTTTAAAATTTCACACATATAAGCACAATATTTGCATTCAACAAGTATTTATCCCTGCCGATATACCAGGCAAGTGTTAGGCATTGGGAATACATTAAGGAAGACATGGTGGTTCTGTTGGGTAAACACTGGGCTGTTGAAGCCAAAGTTGTCAGTTTGAACCCACCAATTGCTTTAAGGGAGAAAGATGAGAGTGTCTGGTCCCATAAAGAGCTCCAGCCTCAGAAATCCCTGGAATGTCACTGTGAGGTGGAACGGACTCGGTAACAATTGACTTTAGTTTGGGACATTCATTAGTAAGGGCAATAGATGGAGACCCATAAATTCAGGGAGTTGACTTTCTCTAAAATGTAAAAATTGCTCTGGTTAATATAAACAGATATTAAATCACTATGAATGGAATTTCAGTTTTTATGAAATTGTTCATGAATGATCTGATCATTTCTGATCTGCAAAAAATACAGAATACATAATGGTTTTCAAAATGTGTGAAAAAATTTCCTTATCTTTCAAATTCATTGTTCACAAACTTTTTGATGTCTCCTTTAAACCAAGACTACCCTTCACTTCCATAAAAGACATGCTTTGTAAAGTGGAGGGAAAACAAATAAAAAAAACAAAACAAAACACCACCACCACCACCCCCAAACAGTAAGACCTTCACGGTAACAGATTGACACACTTTCTGCAACAATGGACTCCCACAAAACAAGTGTCATAAGGGAGGTGCAGGACCTGGACGTGAATGAGTCCAGATGTTGCAGACCAAGTCAGTGGCACCTTACAATATCAACAACCGCAAACACCTAAAATTTGATGTTCGATGACATATTTTAGGAATCAGTCTATGATTCAAATAAATGATTAATATTTAACACTCTGGAAAATTGCCCTGAAATTGGGTTTTGCTTGTTCCTTTGTCCTTGGTGGTCTTTTCTCGCTGCTTTGTTTCTTCTCTTGTCTGCTGGTGATGCCTCTCTTCACACGTATGGCGGTCATATGCTTATGTTAATTTCATGATTGAGATGTAGGGTTGGAGTCCAGCCTGTTAGCCTGGAGATAGCCTAAGAGTAGCCAATGAGGCCTCCGTGTGAGCATGGCTTTCTCCTGAGACTTATGGGAAATCTCGCGATATTTCCCTCGTGGAGAAGAGAAGCTATGTCCCCAATTGTTGGGAGTTAGTCTCAGAGACGATGAATCACGGACAAGAAAAGATGGCAACGTCCAAGAAGCTGGAGGAGTCGGAGGACAAGACACACAGCCTTGCCTGATGGAACCAGACCTCTAAAGCTGGAGAAGCCACAGGGAGGCCTCTGCCAGCACTGCGTTGCTTCTACCACCACTGTATGCTGTTGATGGACCCTGAGCCCTGGAAACGAGGAGCCATGTGATGAACGCCGGCAGCGCTGGGACTCTCCACCCACTGGCCTGTGACTTCATGAGTTGGAAGGTGACCTTATAAATGGGTATCGGGCATATGAGTTAATATCGAACTTATGACTTTGAACTGGACTGGGTTGGGATACTTTCTCAATATTCCATTCCTTTTGTATATAAACCATTGTCTTATATCCATATGTGATTCTATGTATTTGTGTCTCTAGTCTACCCGGACCAACACAACGTGTCTTGATGGCGTGTGCTTTAGCTTGCCCCTCACATTGCTGACTTTATCCTGCCACCAACATTTGTGAGCTACTATTCCCACAGACCAACTGATAGATATATTGGCAATTGTTTGTAGACAAGAAAACATACAAATGTCAATACTGTATCCTTTTTATTATATGCAAATTAATTTCAGCAGACTTCATCAGTTATTTGGAAAATTACTCTGTCAGGAACAATACCAATGAAAGTCTTCTTCCCAAGTGCTTAAAACAATTTATGATTTACAAGTAACACTTGTGCAATTTGTTCTTGGTCTTAGGATTCAATTTGTACATGGTAATAAGAAATTATAAAGTTTTTTTTCATTTGTTTTTTCTTGAAAATGTAAAGTTTTTATGTTGATCAAAAATAGACTCTTGAATTGTGCTATACTTGACACTGAAAACAATCTTGTAACTTAGCTCTAATCACAGTCAATCTACAGGTGAGAAATTTGAGACCCAGAATAACCCTCTTTCTATTTCACACCCTGTTATCTCACTACTCCATCATCCTGTTACCCAAGTGCACACTGTATAGATATAATGGGCACAGATGAGGATAACTACACATAGGAAAGATAATTACAAACCAATGTTTTCAAAAATACTCAAAACTTTCATATACAGAAGAGCTGTATTTAACATTGAGAACAGAAATACTGTCAATAATCTCCCATCAATTATTTCCACATCTTGAACCAAGTGTGTGAATTATTTACATGAGTCATATGAAACTGTGAAGCTAGAATATGCAGGTTGACTTAATGAAAAATGAACTAGCAATACAAAGTACTATCTTTTCAGTATTCTTGTTCCTAACTTACTCTTAGCCTCTAGGGAAATTTATCATAGAAATATTCCACCTTTCAAGAATTTAAGGATGTGTATCATTGCTAGGCTATTACTATAGTTCATTTATGTGCAAAATACATAATGTAAGCAGCTAAAGAAATACCAGAAAATGCTAAATTTTAACTAAATTAGAGAATAACTTTTTCATTTAAATATAATTATTTCAATTTTACTACGATAGGTATTCTTTAAAAAAAGATGTAATTATAATAATTTCATAGATAAGGTCAAAAATATCTACCTTTTTTTCCTTGAAATTTTTCCATTGGTTATGCTGCATTTTTGATTAACCACTAAGTAGATAAAATCTACTTTAATTACCTGGAGTATCTTCTGTAATTACCTGCTCTTTAAGAAAAGAACTGAATAGGAAGTGTGTTCATTTTTAAAATGAAGTATAAATGCCATTTCATATTTATCTAACACTTCTATATTCAGAGGCAAGTTCATTTTTTTTCAGACTTTAGCACAAGTATTTACATCTTAAAGCTGAAGTGTTTAAAGAGCATTTGTGAAGTTGGAAAACACACTTATTATTGTGTGGTATGGTCCATTTGCTCTGAGTGAGCCGTTTAGCTAGTGTATAGTATAGAGTTTGCTTTATTTGTTTTTTGCCTTGAAGTTAACGAAGCTGAAAATTATACTTCTTAACATATAGCTAGATATTTTGAAATTTATGTCATTAAAAAAAAAGTACTAAGAGATTTTCCAGGTTCTCCTGCAAAGTTTCATAGGTGTAATGGAAGGTGCCGTAGACGTAAATCTACAGAGATGGCACTAAATTCTTCATTTGCTATGTATAAAGACATGTCCATATTTCTATTTCTATGTGGTCAGCACTATCCAATAACCAACCCACATTAGTACCACACATCAGCAATACTCACCATGGCCATCTTTTCCTTCAAAACAGAACCTGTCCCCTGAGTTGAAAGTCTCCTGACACCTTTTTTGTGGACTGCAGGATGCAGAACTTTCCCCATCTTCTTCCTTCCCACCTCTCATTTGAATCCCCTGTAGGTGCTGCTCCGTGGTCCGTCCCATTCCCCACAGCCCAGGCCGAGTACTCCCACTGTCTTGAGTTTTTGGCAGGTAAGCCTACACAGGGTAAGGGTGATGGGTGGGCCCATTGTGAAGGTGGAAAGATAGGTTGTCGGAGGTGGTGGGGAGCAGGGAGATGAAACAATCTTCCCTGAATGCGTGGGCTGGAGGGGAACAAGATCCTTTTGCACAACTCTTTTAAGCTTCCTTCCTTTTTTTTAACTCATTCTAATTTTCTGCAGTGTGTTTGGGAAATTAAATGAAAAAAACTAAGACCAACAGATACTGGTTTTCAAAAAGGCAAATATATCCCCATCTGTTTCAGATGTTGCTGAGCACTTCAGCAGTGACAGATCAAATAATAAGCTAGTTTTTTGAGAAAGGATTAAAAGAAAAAACTTTGTAATATTTTCACTTGCAAGCTATGTTTAATAAAGAAAGGAATGGTTTCTAAAAAACAAAGAACCTGTCTTTGTTCAGGAAGACACAGAACAAAGCTCAAGACATGAATTGTCATTGGTGGAAACCAATCCTGAATAACTCACTATCTGTTTCCAGGAACTCTCTCTGACTCTCAGTTTCCCTCAACAGGTTAATGAGCATGTAACCTGACTATGGCCAATGATGACTTAGTGGAAGACTGTGGGCAAGAGTCTAGGAATTATTTGTCTCTTTAGTGAAAATGAAGAGCACTTGCTCTACGATATTCCCATTTGATATCCGTTCTTCCTTGTTCCTGCTTAAGTAAGAATATGCACAGCTATGGCAGTCATTTTGCTATGAGCAAGCACAAAATCAAGAACATGAAAAACAGCACACTCAGAATAACATTGTAACTGAAAAGCAAGACGATGGGTCATCACTGAGCCTGGCCAAGAGCTATGGAAGGATTTCCTCTGCATGCCTGGCTTTATATCAATACTGAGTATTATCTTTCTCTTTCTTCTCTCTCTCTCTCTCTCTCTCTCTCTTGATGAAAGCACTATAGATGAAACATCCTATTATAAAGACCTTATATTTAGATACCTTATGTGTTGAGGAAGTAGTCTGCATCTTGATTACTTCTTAGAAAGTTTTAATAATTTTTATTTTAAAAGTAAATATTTAGAAATGTTAATTACATATTTTCTGACTACTCATGAAGGATATAAATTGACAAAACACGTTAAATTTTGAAAAATATTCTCGTATATGTTATGCACATTAGCCTTTTTTCCCCTTCTTTTATATTTGCCCAAAAGATACAGGTACTGGTTGAAATTATTTCTCAATACTTTTTTGGTCGGCAACATTCTTCGAAAATAAATTCATGCTTGATACTTGATGCTGACTTCAATGACAACTCACCTTAATGTGACATCCCAAAAGTCAACTAACACGTAAAATGGGCAGAGATTACACATGGTCAGCCTATGAGAGGACCACTTCAAATCTGGGTCTAGTAGGCATTGTTTCAATGTCATTATTAAGTAAGGGGACATCTTTCAAAAACAGAAATGAGTCCATGTCTTCTGGTCTCAATGGCAAAGTGGCAATTGTTCATGTAGGCCGTCAACCACACTTTCTTTTAGTCTCTTGTCTCCTGACTCTATTTCCTCCACACCTCTGGGGAGCTGGAAACCAGTTGTTGGGCCTCGGATAGAAGCTTAGGAGGATAGTGGTTCCCTGTTGAGCGGCTAACTGCAAGGTCAGCAGTTTACAGCCACCAGGTGTTGTGCTGGAGAAAGAGGAGGCTTCTACTCCTGGAAGAGTTACAATTTGGGAAACTTGCTGGACCCCAGGTCGACACGCTCCCATGGGGTCATTTCGAGTCAGAACTGACTCAGTAGTCTGAGATGGGTTTTTGGTTTTGCATAGAAACTTGCAAGCTTTCAAGACTCCATCAAGTCACAATGGAAGAGAAGGTGAAACGGAAACACTAAGCCCTCATTTCAAAAATATACTGGGCTGTTCCATGACACCGTGACTCTAACCTACAAACAAAGAGACCAAATATACGAACATGTTTTTATTCATTTGTAAAAAAGCTGCAGCAACAGCCGTTTTTCTTTTAAGTGGGTCTTATTGTTGTAAATTTGTCTTTCACTTACATATACTATTCAGCTGTCTAATTTAGTGTAGAGGTATAGTTTACTGACATCAATTATAATAACGAACTATGTAACCCTATCTGTAATCAATATGATTTTTCATCATCTTTAATTCCTCCTTATATATCAAATATCCCTAAGTTATCATATTTACCTTTTCTTGTCTTTTCATATAACAGAGGCCACTGAATACTGATTCATTTGTGATTCATTTATTTTATTCAGAATAATTTTCTTCAGTTTCACCTGATTTGTAGCATATATGAAGATTTTATTTCTCATCCTAGCTGAACAGTATTCTGCTTTGTTTATTCATTTGCCTATTTATGGCTGTGGGGAGCGGGGTGCAATGAACACATCTCTGAGACCAGTTCTCAAACCTTTGGGGTTTGAGAGGAGCAGAATGGCTGGGTCACAGGGTCTTCTGTTTGGAATTCCTCAGAGAAGTCTCTTGCTCTTTGCTGCAAAAGTTGTGCCATCTGCAGCCCCACCAGTCATAGTAAATGGTCCCAGTCTCTCCACGTTCTTGCCAATAATGATCATTTTCTGGGTTTTCTTCTTTAAAAAAAACCCTTCAAAGATATCTATTTTTTAATCTTTAAATTATTATTTTTTAAAATCTAAATGTTACCAAAAATATCTAAATTCATGGAGTGAACAGTGCCCTGTGACCACGACTGAACATTTTAGTTAAAAAATTCTATAGACTGATCTGATCAAAGGGGGTAATGTATAGAACCATATGTACCCCAGGCTTTCAAGACATGGAAATTGAATGAATTCCTTAAACTACTGCCCAGAGAAAAACCCTAAGCCAAAATATTCCCTGAAATCTTGTTAAAATTGAATGGTGGTTTAGCTTAATCAGTGAAAAGCATCTGCCTTAATTTCTATTGGTAGTTTAGGTAAAAGTTGACAGAGCACACCTGTTGTCCAGAGTAAAGGTTGAACATCTCTGACATTAGCTTCAATATCCTCGAGCTAAGAATACTCTTTCTTCCTCCTCCCTGGATTCTCCAGAACCATTTCTTTTGTTTCCTGCCCCTTCCTAGCTTCTGAACCATGATCTTGGATAGATGCTAACCGTTAGGTCTTGCATGTTGGCTTGTACTGAGAAAGATACTCCTCTCTCATGTTGTCATTCTTCTTACAGGCAAGTCTACTGTCAGACTGAGAGATGTTCCCCAACGATGGGTTCAAGGCCATGCTTGAAGGGTATTTAACGGCCACAGTCGAAGGAGTTCCAATATTCTCCGTTAGATCAAAAAAACTCACTATGGTTATGACTTGTATTATTTCCTACATTTTTCCTCTCAGTGTGCCCAAAACTTCTCTAGTGATTCCTGGTCATAGATTTTAGTAGATGGCTGCTCACTGTCTAGTTCTCTGCTGTGTCTCTTGGACTAATTGTTTTATTATGTCTTGATTTTTCTTCAGTCTTCTACTCCAAGAAGCTCTTGTGGCAAACTGGCTTATGCCATGAGGTGAGCTGCTATCCACAATATCAGTCATTCCAGTCCAGCAGCTAGCCCACTGGAGAACGAGAAGATTGTTTACTCCTATAAATAGTTAAAGTCTTAGAAACCCGAAGGGGGGTTCTTCTCTGTCCTTTAGGGTCATTATGTATTGGAATGGATTTGATGGGGGTGAGTTTAGAGGGGTTTTTGTTTGATCTTCTACTTCTAATGAGGGAAGGCAAATCATTGTATACTAGTTAGCTTTTATGATTCTAGTTAATGCTCAGTAATTTAGAATGCAACACCTTGTATTTCCTGACTATCTTCCATCAATTGGCATTTGTTTCCTCAGATCCTGGTCCCAAGTCTCCAAGCCAGTAATTCATTGCTTCAAGTTGCATGTTCATGGTTAAGGAGCATGTTTATGCCGTATGCTCTCTTAAGATCTATTAGGAATCAAACTGACTACAGATATTCCAAAGATTAGACAGGAACTCTAGAGGGACATGTGTTCATGTTAATGTAATGAAGGAGGAGAAAGAACTGCAGGGTCACATTGATTACACAACTGAAAGAATAGCATCTCTGTCACTGAATTGGACTTGCAGAAGTTCTAAAGGTTGTATGTTCTCCTTGATAGATTTTCAACAAAAATAAAATTAATTTTGGGGGGGGAGAAGTATTTATTTTTTTCTTGCTGTCTTCCCTCTGGAGCTGAAAAACTTGTAATGAGTATTATTTTTTTGCCCCAGTAATTATTATTTGCATACAATATAGTCAAGTGTATTTTGCTTGTTAAGAGAACAGAATTGAAATTATAGGTTACATAAAACCAAGCCAGGGCTATATATTGCCAAGCATTGATTGGGACATCACATTTGAGAACAATACTAGTGAAGCCAGAGAAATGTCTTAGGTGATGCTGGCTCTCTTTACACTTGGGCTTCCTAACAACGTTATCAATCTGTGCAGTTTCAATAATTATCTAAGAATTTATCTTTAATAACCTACCCCAATAGGAAAATATTACTGTTTCACCAATAAGTGGATTTTTTAAAAATCTCAAACAACATGTCTACTTTATGCTATATCATTATTAGTTAAAATTGTCTGGGTAGTAGAGGTGAAATGAAATTGAGTCCTACCATAAAGTGCCTTTTGAAAGCACTCCATGTGCCTTGGCAGGAAGACCTGGCAACCTGTTCAGTACAGCTAAGAGGCAGGAAAGTCCTGTGGAGAAGCTTTCCTCTGCACTACAGAGGTTGGTCTAAGTCATCCTCAACTGTATCACAATAAGATTTGTTTGTGTTCATTGTTATTTAAAGGCTGTAAACTGAAAATGATGGCTTCCTTAAATTAAACATGCATCTACATTTCTAGACCAAAAAACCTCTATGTCTGAAAATTGGAAAATTAATAAGAAAGACCAGAAAAGAATTGGTTCATTCAAATCACGGTGTCAGTGTTCTTCCACAAGAACAAACAAATCGGTCTTGGAAAGAGTGTGGGTAGAATATTTCTTAGAAGCAAGGGTGTTAAGACTTGGTCTCATGCACTATTAGCATGTTATAGAAGAGATGAGTTACTGGCAAAGGACATGATGCTTGATAAAATAGAGGGAAGAGAGAAAGAAAGAAAAGAAAAGAAAGAAGGAAAAAAGAAAGAATACCCCCAATGATATGAATTCACACCGTGGTTGTAACAATGGGCTCAATCATAACAATAATGAGGATGTCACAGGGTCCAGATTGTCTTTCCTTTGTGAATATTGTCATTAATTTGGAACTGATTAAATTTCACATAAAAGCAATAGCATACTACGTTTTAAAACAAATGGATTTTTGTCCTGATGTTGTCATAGCTCTGTGTGATGGAAATTAATCACTTAGCTTTTCCAGGCTTAAGGCTTGCCCTACTTTATAATGTGGTAAGTTTTTAACTTATAGATGAAGTATAAATAATTGAATGGTGCCATATTACTCAGGGGTAAATCACAAAGTTTTCCTACAAAATCAAAAACTTTGACTAAAAAATATAAAAATATGAAGCTTTTTTAAAAATAATTTTATTGGGGGCTCTGAAAGTTACTACAACATTAAGATACAGTACATCATTTGTATCTAGCACTTTTTTAACATAGTCTTCATCTCAGGCTAAATACTTCTGAAGGCAATATTTCCATCCCTAATGAATGAATTCTGCACTGTACTGTCCATACCATGATGAAATGGAAGTTGGGGCATCTTTAAAATACTCAAGCAGGGATCTATGTATTTTCGGAGCATAAAGAGTCCTGAAGGGGCTGGATCAGAATGAGAGGGTGGGTGAGATGAAGTTTGCTAGCACAAATCATCAGAGGACAGCCCTTGCCAAAAAATTCTCAGCACAACTTTTCTGACCCTTTTACAACGAACGCAATTTTCTGTTTTCTTCAAACTTCTTCACAAGTCCCTGTGATTGTCCTTTTTCTTTAAGAAAATCTGTGAAGACTACACTTTTGTAATCAGCAACAACAAAACAGTTATTCTTCTCTTGATTGCCCTCTCTGCCTTGAAATTATCTGACGAAGAAAATATCATTGGAAATCAATACTTTGACTAGACTTTTTTCCTTAAAGCTCCCCAAAGAGACAAAAAAGAAGTATCCTACTGAGAGAATGTGTCCACACAATCCACTTAACTCCGAGGCATGTATATATGGACTAGAGCTCTACTCCCAATCCTTTGTGACTTGCTTTTATATATTAAACATGTTTTAGTAAGTTACTTTCTACTGCAATTATGTAATGAATGGGTAAATGGAAAAGAAAAAGAAAACATCCACAAAAATATTTTATTTGTTAACAAGTATTCTATCTTATACGTACTAAAACACTGCTACATTCAAATGCATATTTGTAACATTTATGTAATTTACCAAATAGCCCTACTTTGGGTATTATGATAAGCAGTGTGTTCATATCAAATTGCAATGCTGACTGACATGACACCCAGAACAGGAAGATAAAAAGCAGATCAAATTGGTGCAACATGCACATGTGAAAAGTCTGTTTTAAAATCAGCAGATAGATTTCTATATTTGAGAACATTTCCACAGGAGACCCTTACATGTTTTCAGGAAGATGTGAAGCAAGGCACTGGAGTATTCGTTACCAAAAGTGTATTGTGCTGCGGCATACTCTTTAGCACCTCACAGTTTTGAAACAGTCCTCTAATAAGAACCTGTGAAATGCCATTACTATACGGTAAATTGATTTCAAGGGAGTAAGTAGTTCAACAGACTCCATAGTTTATAGTTTCTTAATATTCATTAAGTACTGAAAAGATCTAGTGTAGTTTATATAAACAACCACTTAACTTCAGTGTGTCTGTGTGTATGTGTGTATCCCTTAATTAATTTTTTTCTATTTCATTAAATTAAGAGAGAACAACTAAGTAGACTTTACAAAGGTAACTGATGATGGAGGGATAGCATTTGGTTCACAGGAATAGTCAGGTCTGAGTTAATTTCTCATGAACTGTGTTGAGTGATGCTTAGTTTATTCCTTTTCTAAAGTTTTTTTAAGTTAGAAAACACCTCTTTCCATGTACAACTTCTTAGCTAGAAAGGTGAGCTAATAACTTTGATTTTCTATATAAAGTATGCAGTACTATATCTTCAACATTGTTTAATGATTTTTACAAGTGGATTAGAGAATTCAGAGATTTGTTGTTAAATGCTGAGTGACTAAAACCCAGCCTCGAGAAACACAAAAGCATTGCTATGTCAAGATCACTCAGAACCCAATATGACATTAGTTTAGAGTTCCATTCAATTCCTGCTGAATAGTCCGGAATGTCAGCAATTGTGAAAACCAAGGTGACATTAACTGGAATTCACTGCAGACGCCAGGTCTTCGCCTACTTAGCTATCCTTTCTATGCCAGCCTTATTCTTTCTCAATCTGAATAAATAACCCTTCTATTGTGATCACAGCTTTTGAAGAAGTTCACATGATTCTCAAGCTTTCTAAAATGCAGTTCTGTCTATATTCTTCTGCACCAAGCAGAGAGTAGGAATATTTGTCAAATGCATTTTTTTGCAAAGAATATGAACAGAAAAACCTACCAATTGGAAGAGATATCGAGAGTCATTGCCTCAAAGGCTTCAACCTCTGTGTTTTAGATAATACTGGAAATAAGTAGAAGAGTATTGTTTGCTTGCTGTGTTTTGTATGTGTGTACTCATGTGTGTGTTCATTTTCTACAAATGCAGACAAGGAATGGGCTTAAAGTAAAGCAAAGGGAAAGCATTGTGCTCTGAGTACACTCACTATTAATCCTAGAAGCAATGCAAAGCAAACATTTCCACTTTCCACATGACTCAAAACTAACCTGCATTCTACAAAGGTCTTTGTGTTCAAATCCAGATCTTATAATGTGATGTTAACTATAACTGTAAGGCTTTACCCTTATGAAACAAGGGTGGTGGTGGTGACTGGCTATGAAAAAAATGTTCATGACTCCCATAATTATCTTAAACCCATCAGTTACATGTGAATTATACCTTGGAGACCTTATGAAGTCACATAAGAGAAGTAAATATTTAAAATATAGGAGATATGAAGGACCTTCAAAAGGCATTTAAAGGCATTATCTTCCACATAAGACATTGATGCCCACTCATATATGTTTGTATTTATTGACTTGAGAAAATATATAATCATTGAAGCTTATAAGTCTTTATAAATGCTTATAAGTCTGTTATGCTCAGACAATTTCCCTCTTGTTGACCAATACAGTCTATAGTATTTTGTGATTATTGTTGTAAAGTTGTTTCACAAGAATCTTGCTATTGATATTTTTCTTAGTACAAAACCAGTATTCCTAATACTAACAAATCCTCTACTAAACTGTAAGAACTTTGAAAGAAAATATAAGCTCTGATGTACAGTGCTGGACAGAGCTTCATATCTTCAAATATATCTTTGAAGTAAGATAAATAGTTTTAAAGTTCTTCCTTTTAATGTGACATGGCTTTATGATGTGTCAATAATATTTTTATTTGTTTTTTGGGGGGGTCAGTCCGCAATGCTTCCCCACCATGTGACCCCCGAAATGTCCTGTGTCATCTGCTTCAGTAGGAAGCCAGTGTGAAACGTCCTGTTGTTGTTTGCGCAGTCCTTTCTGTGACCTATTAGGTCCCTAGAGGGGTGTCGTCCTGTAAGCCTTGAGTGTCAGCCTGGGGACTGGACCAGCTCTCTTCCTTTTCCTCCCTTCTTGTCTTTCTCCTTGTGGGTGTGGCATGCTGGCCCGACCCCCAACCCGTTCTCTGCCACGCCCACCTCTATGGATGGGGTCAATGTGAACTGGAGATATGGGGAACCCAGGACAGATGAGCCCCTTGGGGCCACTGGTGAGATTGGATCTACTGGATGGGTGGAGAAAAGTTAGGGTAGAGAGACAGAACCAACTGCAAGAATATACACATAATCTCCTATCTGGAGGACAGACATCAAAGGATGGGCTGGGAGAGAGGTCGGGCAGTGTAAGACATGACAGAACAATAATTTATAAAGTAGTGAGGGTAGGTGGGGAAGGGAAAGCAGGGGAAGAGGGAAAAGGATGGAAAGCTGATATCAAGGGTTCAAGTGGAAAAGCAGATATTTGGGGAATGATAACAGCAGCAGGCATGTGAAGGTGCTTGGCACAGTATATGTATTTATGTATTGTGAAAAACGATGTGTGAGCCCCCTATAAAATGATTTTTATAATAAAAAAATTTTAGCCACTTTCAGATATCAGAAAGTAGATCAAGAGAATGTATATTTTAAAGAAAACCACATTTAATTTTACAGTAAACCTGATTTGAAAAAAAAAGCAGCAATCTAATTTCACATATTGTTTGGATAGGCAATTAATATTTTAAAAACATTACCTGACTTGAAAAAGCATTTGGAAAGTCATTAGCTGGTGCTATTTTCTTTCAAAGTACTAAATGCACATCTGACTGCCCTAGAGTGGTGAGAGTAGCTCATGAGTCAGATTGCTAATCACAAGGTTGGAAGTTTGAATACACCAGCTCCCCTCTAGAAACAGGTCTAATGATCTACTTCTGATATACTCAGCCTTCATGGTCCAACAGAGCACAGGCCTACTCCGACACACATGTAATTTCTGCGTCAAAATCAATGGCAACTTGATTCTTTCCTTGGCAACTGGAAATGGAGCTGGAAAATGTAGAGCTAAAGACATTTCCACATTTCGAAACTTAATAAGCTAGCCTGAGTTTTTGAAGGACAGAAAAGTAATTTAGTGTCAGCATATACCAACTTATCTATTGAAAAAATATGTTGCAGAAAAGAGAGTACATCTTATAACCCTATAATTACCATTAAATTAAGAAGTTACTTGTTTGAAGTTTATGTTCTACATCTTTAAGAAGAGTCAATATTCTAACTTTGAAGCACACAAATGCAGAACTCAGAATAAATAAGACAGCACATTCAGAGGTAAATAATACAATTGCGACAGATGGAGTTTTTGTACTTTTTGTTCTCTCTATAATCTTGTCAGAATAAATAGTATAGTGTCACTTTTTCTTCTTACCACTCTCTTCTGAAAATACAGCATAAAGTCTAATATTTTTTATAATCTACGTGCACTGCTTTGAAGGTATTGGATCGATGACAACATACTTCAGAACATCTTGCTGCCTTTCATTGGCCACTTGTAACAAGGACAGAGGAATTTCCCAAGCTTCCGTGACCCTCTAGCAGAGGGTTTAGGACAGTAGTGGAGTCTAACGTCATCTCAGATGGATCCTCACCACAAAAAGGAAGAATTCAAAGAAGAATAGCAAGAAGATGATATTATTGACAATGGCTCTCTAAAAGGGCAGAATAACTAAGACTAAACCAAACAAGAAATGTAAAAGGGGTCTAACCATGGAAACAATGAAACACTGCTACAGGAAACTAACAATGGATTTTACAAATTGGCAAGCATTCCACACTCACGGAAGGGAAGGCTTATCTTGTTAAAAAATAAAAAGTCAATACTACCCAAAGTGATCTATTGATAGATTTCAATCCTAATACAAAGCCCAACAATGTTGTTTACAGAAAATTTGTCACCACCTGTATGAAAATGGTAAAAACAAACAAACAACAAAAACAAAAAGTCCCTGAAGAGCCACTACCTCCTTTGATGGTAGTTCCTCAATCTCCAAACATAGTGGAGAGTCACAGTAGTCAGCAGAGTGTTACTGATCTGATGGCAGACACAGAGACAAATGTCATAGGAGCTTGTCTAGCACAGTGCGTGGGTCCCGATGCTGGTCCTGATCCTGCTTTGGGACTCCCACTGGTCACCACAGCATATTGATTTGCCAGTCGCTTTGCTTTGTGACAGCTCTCCTTGACCTTTTTTAAAGCTCTGTATCTCAACAAACCTTGTATACAATTAGGACCTGAGGCTATCGGTTTCTATTACCTAGTTGATAAGTCTCTGTAGATGTCTCCTGCTTGTCCCATTTGAGATGTAATAAATGGCTCCTTATACTGGAAAAATTAAAAAGTAAAGACATAAAACAACCCTTCACCTAAAAGGATCTTCAGGGAGCCAAAACACATATCAAGAGATGGTGATTATAAATCATTTTCTTGGGGGCTCATACAACTCCCATCACGATCAATACATTCATCAATTGGATGCAGACCACATTTGCACACTTGTTGCCATCATCACGCTCAAAACATCCTCCCTTCACATAGCACCCCATCCATACCAGCTCCCCAAATAAATTCATAAAAAAAGGACAGGGAAAGAGGAGCTTATGCCAATGACTCAAGTAGAAAATGTTTGGAAACGAAGATGGCAACAAGTGTACAAATATGCTTGATACAAATGATGTATGAAATAAGAGCTATGAGTCCCAAAAAATCATTTTTTAGAAAGACGGTAATTAATCATTAGAGAGATGATGGAAAATTAAAATAAAACATCATCTCATGCAATCAAAAAAGGCACAGATGGAAGAATTCGAAAATGACCGCTCTGGACAGGTCGTGGAGATATTGAAATCTACTCCAAGGAGGGAGAGATGGTGGCCTGATTCAAGAACTCAGGAGAAGGTTAGGGCAGTTCATGGAGAAGTGGGAAACGCAAAAACACACTGTCCCAGGAACCCTACTCCTAGGAAAATCCCCTGGAAAAGTGAAAATGTTGATGTAAGCTTACTGGCATAAAAATAATTTTCTATGCTATGTTAAGCATCAATAATCCCATACTAAACAGACGCCTTAGGATTTTCTGAAACGATTCCCTGCCGGCACATTGCCAAACTTGATTTTCTTAGTCTCAGATCATTCCTGGAGATTTCAAATGGGAGGAATGTTCGCTTCCTGTTGTTCTGAGAGACAAATACTGCTCATCACATTTGCTTTGCTGAAAAGATGTGGAATTCAAAATGTTCCATAGCATGTATGTTTCCAATGGTAAAATGTATGTCAGAGATTGTAAAGTTTCTATGGCAACATCATTGTACCATTTGAGGGCAGTTAGCAGGGATTTAAACTCTTAGAGAGGGGTCAATGAGGGCAGGGGCACTAGAGAAGCAACACAAAATAAGTTATGAGTCTTGATTACATAAACAATATGAAAATGTAGAATATTGGTGCAATGGTTGAAAGAGTTTTCCACATTTATATAGATAATTTTCCCTTCATGAGAATATTAAATTTTTCATATTAAAGTTCTAGATATTTCATTTTGTATCATATACAGAAAATGTGATCCACCTAAGAAAATTGTGAGGAAAATGCAAGGTTGCTTGGTTAGGAATGATGGCTTCTCTGTGAGATATCAGAAGAATGAAAACATTACCCTGGAGTGCTTCAAGAACACAAATGCTTTATGAAGTTACTGTTACTTCAGTCAAAAATCTTTTAGCATTGACTTTATTCTGTCAGCCTCATTTCATTTCATGAGGAAAAGCAGCATAAAGATCCCGAGTCACTTCCCAAAGTGAATACCATCTTTTTACACACTGACATCTGCACAACCCCAGCACTCCTTATGGATCCCAGCTGTCAACGAGACCGGATTTTCCGAAGTAAATCCGCCCTACTCGTTTCTTCAGGAAGTGGGCATTCAGTGATTTAAATGCATTAATGCTCATCGGTAACACACGCATTCAGTCTATGATTGAGAGACTTTAATTGGCAGGAATAATGAATGGCTATAATACATTATCGAAGCAGCCTTGCATTTTAAAACAAGCAAAGATAATTGTGAGAGAAAAAATAAAGAAGGCTGGATATCACAGTCAAGGAGTCGTTAACCTTTCATGCCTCAAACCAGAGAAAATATCTTAATGACAACTAAATCGTTCAAATAATCCTCCGTGATGACCCTAAAATTAAAATAATAGTTTAAGGATGATTTGGGTCCTTTTTAAATACCTCTAATTTAGCTTTCCTTTTACAAGGACTCAATTCCCCACCCCAGCCCCACTCTACCATAGATATAGAGAGATGATAGATAGGTAATGAAATAGACATGCAGACGCACAAATATTTGCACGACAGGCACGTGACACCGAGGAGAGTTTGGAAGACATCAGCCAGCCCATCTTCCATGGAGCACTCAGTGTTTCACTTGCATCAGTTGTAGCTCAGCTGCATCAGCAGGTGAACAACTTATTACAACCCGTTTGTGCCAGGCCCTCTTGCAGTTCCCTCTCACTCACAAATGCCGGCTTCCTTTGGCTCTGCGGAGCCCAGCATTCAGGAGTAAAAGAACAAAATAGGACAAAGGAGAGAGCCAGAAAGAAGCAAGCAGAGAGGGAAGAATAAAAAGGAGTAAAATTTAAAGTAAATGGTATAACAAAATTATGTTTAAAATAGCTCTCTACAGTGGTGAAGCGATATTGCTTGGTCTGGTTCTTCTGTCTGTAGCCCTTGTCTGAATATAATGATTGGAGGATTCTGAAGCAGGGAAGGGTCCGTTTTGCTATTCCTCTGGTTATAAGAGAATTGTTGGAGAAGCAGGAACAGGAAGAACCCTGTGACTGCCAAGAAAGAAGGACCAATACTGTTCAAGAAGCCTGTCTGCGCAGGGAGGACAGCAGAGGCACTAGAGGAGTTGCTAATGAGCAGCGCCGAGATCGTGAGGCTGAGCAATGAGTTCCCAGCCATGGAAAAAAGCTGTGGTCATAGCAAAACATGACTGACAGTCTGAGAAGCAGAATGAGACTGGAGAAGGCATGCTGCCGTGGCCAAATAATTCTCTGCTCCATATTTTCTGATCCTGACATGTGGCTACTTGGTAATTTCCCTAATACACCCTCTTAATCTTAAGTATTGCCAGTGATTTCAATGTTGCCAACAGCAAAGTATAGGGCTATGGAGCGATGGTTGGTGTCAGATCAGGGTAAAGAATGATGATGGACAGAAGCACATCCCACCTCTCTCTGCCTTAGAGCATGCGCTGTGGGTTACTCCTCTGTTTGGACTAGGGAGCATGCACTGGGGCTGTGATCCGCAAGTTCTATAATTCTAAAATTGCATCAATAACCAGTTACAACCTTGGAAGCTCAGAGGCGCAGTCCTTGTGAGTCAGTGTGGACTCGGCGGCAAAGAGTTTGACTTTTGGCTTCTCCTTTGTGCATCCAAAGGTAGTTAGAGGGAGCCACCCTGCCATTTTGCCATATACTCATGTCAAGTTCTATGCCCAATGACCTTCAAGGGCATTTGGGTGTGAAACTGGAGGTGACTGCTCTGGCAAGCTGAACCAAGGTCAAGCTAGGTATTCTCATTAGCAAAGGTCGGCTAAATGCGCAATCTCCAGCAGTATTTCATTGCCATTCATACAGGATGATACACTATGTCTTTGGGATAAGTTAAAGTAATATCTAAGTTATATTGGTGATCAACAGAATCTGGATTAAAATTGGTCACACTTGAATTGCATTGCATAAAATTGGAATACAAGTGTGTGTCTATCTATCTGCATATGCTATACATATTCTGATGAGAAGCATATGTTATACATACTCTCCATATGTTATCCATAGTCATATTTAAAACAAGCTACCCACATCTGAATATAAAGCCCAAAATGGAATTTAAAGTTGTTTTGCTAGTCCCAAAGCACCCCCTTACAATGATTTATTATTAAAAAATAATAATAATCCTAACAAAACTATATTAACTCAACTTAAAAGGTGGATATGATCAGAAGGTTTAATGTTGGACTAATATAACTCAGAAAATTGTTTTTAGGTATTTCTGTTAGGATTACCTTTAGACATAATGTACCATATAAACTCAGGTTCAGAATTGGAAAGTCAATTCCAGAATAACAAAGCTGATCATTCACTTTAATCACACATCCTACACCTCTAAAATGAATTCTGATTATTTTTTAAAAATCAAATTTATGCTCCCAAAATAGGATCTGAACACATCCAGTTTAAAGGAAAATGTCATAAGCTTTTAGGCAATTCCAAAACAAGTAATGCAAAAATGTTTTGAGAACAAAAACCATTATTAGAACAAGTTCCCAGCCTCCCATGGGGCTCCAGCAAATATGGAGAGAGTAAAACACTTACATGAATTTTTTAGCTCTGAGATGTTTGTTAAAAACAAAACAAAGCTCTCATCATGCTTTATTGTCACAACACTATATTTTATTAAATATTAATATAGTCACTCTGGGAGGCTGTGTACGAAAACAAAGTGCTTGGAAACTCGGAGGTCTGAGTTCTAATCATTGTGTTGCTTTGACAGTAAATGGATGCTGAGATCTATGTGAGTCTAAGTTCCCTCCCGGGTAAAATAGTTTTCCAGGGCGGTTTTCAATGACATAAAGTATATGAAAAAAAACATTTTTAAAACCTACAGCAGTCTGTCAGGACAGCAGTTGTATGCAGGCAGATTTTACAGCCCTAAGGGTTGTGAATCACATTGCATTTCAATCACAAAGCCCCTCTTCTACCTCCCCACTCAAACGAATCCAAACACCAAACTCACTGCCACTGCGTGGATTCTGAGTCATAGCAACTTTACAGGACAGGGTAGACAGGCTCCCTTGGGTTTCCTGGACCGTAACTCTTGACAGAAACACAGTCTCCTCTTTCTCCTGCAGTGTCTCCTGGATTACTGGTGACTCAGGGGTTTGTAGCCCAAACCCTAATCCCCTACCCAATCAGATTTCTCACAAACTGCCTGCTAAATATCCAAACATGTCTTAACAATAAAAAAAAAATCCTTTATCAGGACTTCAGTACAGTTAAACGACTTTACTCCAAGCAAATAAACTTGCCAAAATTTGGTAATCACTCCCACAAGTTAACCTTCTGGCCTAGGCTCTCATCTCTCTCTGCGTGGCAAAGAGTACAACTCCTGACGTAAATAGGTGGAAGCATGCCCAAATAACCACTTTCTTTGGATCCTTAGAACTATGCAAAGGAAAGATTGGCTAATAAATTGGCTATTGAAACTAAAATTGAATAGTACAAATCACTTTCAAAGAAAACCATGCCAAGAAAAATGAAGAGTAAAACTTATAATCAAATAATACATATACACATGAGAGTGAGTTGCTCCTTACATTTATTTTAAATTCAATTAATCAGGAGTTGCATACTTCTCACCTTGTGATTGGCAGTTCTGTGTTGTACCCCATTAGGCCGTCAGGGCTCCTCAATAAATGATATAAGTAAACAGGCAAATAAATACATACATAAATGCATAAACAAATTGCTGCCATCTACTCGATGCTGGCTCACAGTGACTCCCTCTGAGTGCCTGAGAATAAATGCTTGTGGGTGTAGAAAGATGAGTCTTTCTCCCAGCACCATTTTTTTGTTTTTTTTTAATTTTGAAAGACTAGAGCTTTGGGGATAAAGAAGAGATGTTCTTGGTCTTGGAATCCCACAGAGGACAGTTTTATCCTTTCTTCGAGAGTCACCTTCAGTCAGAATTCTTCTCAGTGGCAGTGAGCACTTGTTATTTACCTCCTCCCGTTTGATGCATGTTGAATTTCAGGACTTGTTGCTTTCTCAATAGAGTATCATTTTGAAGTATGGTCATGTAGAAATATAATTGCTTCTTAATCTAAAAGGAAGCAAACACATGGTTCTCTGGTTTGGTGGCGCCTGGGAACATTGGTGAGTAGACTTTTAGATGTTAAACTCTGTAAGAGCTGCCATCAAGCTGTTTCTGACTCACAGGGACCCTATGATATCTGTGGGTTTCAAGATTGTCCATCCTTAGGAAGTAGAAAGCCTCCAGTTCCTCCTGCTCAAAGCACTAATGGCTAATTAATTTGGTCATTTTAAATACTGTATTGTTTAATAGTGGATGGGTCTTGCTAGAAATTATTCAAATGATATTTTTAATTTGTATCTATTTTCTTCTAGATGAGTGGTCAATTATTCAAATTATGTGCATAATACTGTTTTGCATTAGCTTTAGTCTTTAGGACTCCCAAAGACCAAACTCTTAAATCAATGTACCTGCAGATGTTGCCATCCCTTAAATGCACAATTTCCTAATATCTGTAAATCTGGTTCCATTAATTATGGATATGGTCATGACCATTCTTTCATTCATTTTAAAAAATGAACCTTGAGCTAGAGGCGTTTGTCTCTGGCAGTTACCTAGGAAGTTAACTAGAGTCGCTTGCAAGGTGCAACTCCAACAGTTAAAAAAAAAAAAAAAGGAAGGAAGGAAGTCTCCCCAAACAACTACCCAAATAAAACAATGATTGGTGTTTTATTTCTTTTCACAAGTACCATTTCACATCTCAATCCTGGATGAGATAGGATTAACACATAGTAAGTAGCACAATATTGTCAAGTAGAATACATCCTTAGTTGCGAAGAGCACAAGGTATTTTACCTCATGGTATTGGCTGACTCCTACCCACTACACCCAGCTATATGAATATCCCACCAATCCAGGATTCTTTTTTTTTGGGGGGGGGGGCATCACTGCTCTGCGGTGGTGGGAGTAGGAGGCCCAGCCCCACTGCTGGAATTGAACCTCCATCCCAGTGGGCCGCAGTCCCACGCACAACCACTACGCCACCGGGGCTCAGCCAGAATCCAGGATTCATTAGCAGGATTTATCTACCTTATGAAGTTTCTCCTCAAGTACCTGATCAGTACCTTGTACACATGGTTGCAAGATTGTCAGAAAACTAAATGCATATTCACAGACCCTTTAAACCTTTAATCCAGAAATATCTAATAAAGTCAAAAGACAATGTCTCAATTATTTTCCAGTAGATTATTTACAAAGATAGCAAAAGAGATGGCACAAGTGGTAGTTGTATGGAAGAGGGATATTTATAATCCACGCAATACCAAAGGAAAAGTTCAAGTGCAATTCTTCACTTCAAGGGCAACTTGAAGTAGGCATTTGCTTTATTTCCGGGTTCCCTAATGCCAACCCTAAATCCCCATCCTTTCCGTAGGTAGTTTGTAAAATGATTCTTTCCTTTGTGAAAAAAAAAAAACTCACAATACTGATGCACAAATTGACATTAAAAGCCTCATTAGTTATTTCCCAGCAGTCCTTATTCCTTTTGCAGTGGGGTTTATTGTGCTGTTTGGCATGGAGAAAACTAACACTCTTTGATTTAGCAAAGTCTGGCCTGAAACCAATCTTCCAAATCCTTCCCTTAAATCTGAGTATTTTCCAAATACTGGTCTTCCCCAGTGTTTGAAAGCCTACTTAACATCATTTCACTGTTATGGAAGACTTACCTTAGTATCCTTTATTGCTAACCAAAAAAGAAATTCAAAGAGGAGCTCGAATTTTCACAGCCTGTAAGTGAGAGTTCAGTTCCTTCACTCTGTGTGTTTCCAGCAAGCCATGAAAGAAACAAGAGGGCTCACCAAGTAGGAAGAGCAGCCTCAGCTAGTTCCTTCACGGTGGGCAACACTCAACAATTTCGCTTCAAATCTTCAGAGCTTTTAACTGTATGAATACTCTGTTAGCGTTGTGCTAGGTTTTATGTGTTAGTTGATATGACTTGTTGGTATCTTTTGGTCTGAGAACACATGCAATTTCTTCTTCACTTTATGCCATTTTAGCTTAGGAAAGGTCTCATATGAATGCTGTACTTTCTGATAGCATGGAAAAATCCATATTCCATGGCATCTTGTTAGTGGGGCAGGGAAGAATTTGATAAGCACACTCATGATAATCGTTCAAGACATCCTAGTTTAGTTCCTTTAATATTATAATGGAAGATTTGAAACATTCCCGGAAAAGTTCCGCTGCCCTTAAATTCCAATTTTTTTTTTTTAATGAATTGTGGAAGTCCTTGACATTTATATTAGAGCCTTAGTTAGACTGCATGTAATACACTAAAAATATGTCTATTTCTGCTCGCCAAGACTACCTTTACTTGAGTTCAATCCTGGACAATAGTCATCTCCCATCTTCTCAATATTTTCCCAAACAATCTTTTAGAAAAATAACTCAATGTTCAAACCACATCTTCATATTTTGGCACTGAGAGACTTTCATGTAATTAGTATCTTCACCTATATATAATTATGATATTGGACTTTTAAGAAACACAAATAGGGGAGAAGTTTTTTTCATTTACTTGTCTGAAACATCCTGTCATATTACAGGCCCTATACATTAGAGATGGAAATATGACTCTATTTCCTATCTTAAGGCATTTGCAGTCCAATAGAAAATAGGTTAACGTCAGATAACCAGAAACCAAACCCATTGCCTAGAGGGCAGTGTGATGCATAACAAGTTATGTGCAGGGTTTTAGAGAGTTTTTCATCTTTACAGAGCAAGCAGCCTCACCTTTCCTGTGTTGAGCAGCTCGTGGGATTGAACCATAGTGTTGGTAGCCGTCCACAGCCTCTCTTGAAACAGATTGGGAGAGAGACTGGATTCTTCTACCCCCATAGTTAAGTATGAATGATTCTGGGGAATTACCCCAGGCTGACACAAGTGGCTCTTATTAACATTAAAATTTATAGTATATTAGGCCATTTTCAATTTATTTTCTCTCCTGCTAAAAAATCACCCCATCCCAACACCTTAAAGAATAAAGTGTTTGGGATCCACTCTTAGTTCTTCCTGGTCACAGAGACAAGGGTGGTCTAGACACATCTGACCTTGATGTGAACTCAAGGACAAAGAACACACAGGAAGCAAATCCAACCTGAAGAACCAGCGACCTGGCACAGGTGCATCACCTCACAATAAGTGATGACACCAAAACCTGTCAGGAGACCCCATTTTCAACATCTGTTGCATGTGCACCCCCAAAATATAATCCCACCAATGTGATTCAATTCATGGAATCCTCCGCCTCCTTTCATAAATAAATATGCATAATGTCCCTCTTCCCTTTAAAACCTAGTTCACTTTAAAATCTCTCCTTTTTCTTTATTAAATGAAACATCATCTGCATTGTGTAAGAGCCTCCATCCATGTCTTCCTTTGCAAACTCTCTCTCTTTCTCTAATAAAGCCGTTTGTTTAAGGAGCAAGCTGGACTCCTTGCTTGATTCTTCTTACTGAGCTTGGGGAAATATCTTCAATTGAAAGCATGTTTCAGCAACAACCAGACAACAGGACCAGAACTGCTTTAACGACCACCATGATCGCTGGCAAAAGCTGTAACAGAATTCATAGGCTGGTTTTCAAAGGCAGGAAAGGGTACGAACCTTAGTATGACGGGAGATGAAACCAGAGAGAGAGCAGCTCCAGGTGGCTACCACTCAGTTCTTTGACAAGGAGATTATATGTTATTCTAAAAGCAACTAGAAACCACTGACATGTTCAAGACAGAAAAATGCCATAATCTATTAGAATATTTTAAAATAGCCTGGATCGTCCAATGTATCAGACTTCCTATTTCTTTTCAATCAATCCTATCATATAATTACCTACAATGAAGATACTGCACTTCTTCTTTAATATGTTCCAGTAATATTTGTAGTTAGGGCAAAAGGTTATATATTTCATAGCTCTTGAATAAGACTATAAAATTTGTGAAGTATAGTTTTTGAGAAAAATCAGTGGAGAGTTCAAATTCTAATCTATGATATTTGTATTTATTTTGAATTGGTAGTTTCTTTAGTGTACAAATCAAAATCATAAAATGTAAAACAATTGCTTAGAAAGAAGATCAATATAAGTGATGTAATTGATAGCTTTCATGTTGCTAAAACGAATATATTAACATTAAACATATGCTTATTTTATAAACCAAAATAGACAGTTTATATGATGAAAATGTCTTCAGTTTAAATTAACTCTATTGACTGGCAATGGCTTCCTTTTATTAGTATTTTATATTGCTATTTCAATTATGAATCTCGCTATTTATTTCAGGCTACTTATTTTAAACTGAACTTGCGTTGCTTCACATGTCCCTTGAAGTTGTTTAGGAGAAGTGGCATACTCTCAAAGCAAGTGTACACTAAGTAAAATAGGACTTAACCTGAATTTCTAAAAGTTTGGGTTAATAGAGGAAAAACATGAACTTCTAAAATATTTCATCTTCAATGCACTTAAAACAATTAACACTACAAAGCCGACTTGTTATTCATGTATATATTTAACACCTCTCATAAACCTTCTATTTATAACACTAGCTATAGTCTCCTGCTTGATTCTTTTTCCTGTTCTGTCTACCACATGGTTCCGCCAAATTTTGAGCCAGAGGGTCAACTTTGTCCCTCACAACATTTTAAAAATTAGTTGAGAGGCACACATATGTATTTTACAAAGGATGAAATCACCATTATATAAATAATATCCTTTAAATGAAGCTATGATCATTTAGGTCCATTTTCGATCTTTTTTCCGAGCTACATGGATGAACTGAAAAAGTCAAATATAGCTTATGAGCTGCAGTTTGCCAACCCCTGGTCTGGCACATGAACTACACATCTTCATTATTGTTTCACTCATAATAACTGAGATAGTTATGGTGATTGTGCCAATCTGGCTGATAAACACATGTGGGATCAATTGAAGGGCGGAGAGATAAATAGCTTGATAAGCCTCACCTTTCCAGTTCTCAGGTCTCTTGTTTTCTGATGGTCAGACCAGGATGAAGCTGCCTGAGCCCCCTGCTTCATTTCCTGCAAGACATCCCTGAGGAGACGTGACAGAGCCCTTCCCCGAGGCAGCCCTGAGTGCTGGAGCAGCCCTGTTGAGATCCCTGCCAGCGCTGAGAGGCTTACATGTTCACCGACTTGACTTTCCTCCTGCAGTCAGCATCCCTGTGTGTGTTTTGTAAGACTGAGGACATTGTAGATCGGTGTCAGACATATGAGTTAATGTTGTACTTGTGAGCTTTGCCGGCATTAGTTTGGGCTGTTTTCTTGATGTGCACTTACCCTTTTTATAAAACTCACTCTTAAAATATGCGTTTCTGTGGATTTGTTTCTCTAAAGGACACAGGTCAACACCCCTCCTTCTCCTGAAAATCTATTTGCCTTGTACTCGATAAATGGTTTTGAAATATTAATTTCTCTTAAGCTGAACTTACTTGCTATCCATAGAGTAAGATAAGAAAAAGGTAATTAAAATAACAAAAGTAAAGATTTCATTAGAGAAATTAAAATTAATGATAAAACAATGAATATATTTTTAAAATTATAAGTGAGTGGAATTTCAGTGACTATTACAACTGTCAATAAGCAAGTTAAAAAGTATAACGTGTCATAAACTTGTACAGCACATTCATTGCCTGAACCATTTCAAAGGGACCATAGTAAATTCACTAGCTGCATCTGACAGATACAGAACCTGAATTTCAGACACATTGAGTAAATTTTTATTTATTACTCTGATAACAAATAGCAGAATCTTGGGTCCAGCTATAACCTCAATCTTTTACTCCAGGGACAGTGCAAGTTCCAATAGAACATTGGTGCCATTAGAGAAAAACATGGCAGGTTTTTAAATATTTCAGTATAGTCAGTTAGCTCTTCCATGGCCCACTGTAATCATGATCCACCCCCTTCCCCACCTCAAATGCTGAATTCTTTTATATCAAATCAAGACAGAGCCTTAGAGTATAATCATCAGTGGAAGAAACAGGAAACTTGGAGGATCTAGCAGCAAAAGAAGTTTAGAAATAAAAAATTTATTATGCCAATAAGATATTCAATCCTAAACTAATATTCCCATTTCTTTAACTCTCCCTTCACCAAAATAAAAGGACTTGTATTATTCAGAATATATACGTTATCATAACACTGAACTACATCTACATACATGAATTTTAGCTTATAAATAAGAATTTTACTGAAACCCAGATGGCACCATGGTAAGCACTATGCTGCGCCCCAAAGGTCAGTGGTCAGGACTCCCCAGTTGCTTTCTGGGAGAAGAGACTTGGTGACTGCCCTAGTAAACCTGGCAGCCTAGGAAACTATCAGAATCAACTTGACGGCAACAAGTTTGTTTTTTTCCCTTGATATGGTTTGCTTTGATCTTTTTTTCCTCAAGTAATCTACTGATGACTTTCATTTTCATGTTAAAGACCAGACCAATCCTAAACTTTAAGGCAGCTGAAGACATAAAGCAAGGTCACAGGTCATTTTCATATGATCTTCTGGGGGTACAGTACTCCAGCAAGGAACCCGAGTGGTGTAGGGGTGACACTTTGGGGGACAGTCTTCAAACTCAGCAGTTCAGCACCACCAGCTGCTACTCTTCAGGAGAAAGAGAGACTTTCAGAGCGACAGTCCTGGAAACTCACAGAGGCAGTTCTACCCTGTCTTAAAGGAATGCGATGGGTTGGCATCGACTCAGTGGCAGTGCATTTGGTGTTGAGAGTATTCAAGGAACAATAGTAAAAACGAATTTTCAAAAGTAATAATAGCAACAGCAGCAAACAGAAAAATGAGATATACACTAAAATATGTATTGACAACATTAGTGAATGCTGCGCCACTCTTTTACAGAGAGAAGAGTTCATCAGTGAATGAAATAGAGTTAATATTTTTAGAGTATTTTCCATTTTAATGATTATCTCATGGCATAATTACCCTGTGTTTAATTCCATTTGATGCATTTTTATGGAACTATGAAGAAGGAAAGGATTAAAGTAATAATGGGGTACACTAAAATACTTTTTCCTATTGACTATCAAGTGGCTATAAGGCAGACGCTCAGTGAAGAGGGGGAAGACACTAAACCTGAGAGGCTGGCACAGAGGCTGCAACAATGGCTTCAAACCAGGCAGCATTTGGTTCTGGCTCTGTTGTACTGTGACCAAACCGGAAACGAACCAGAATAAGGTGGTTGGGGATAATTTCTTCTTCTTTCTTAATTATTCCTTCTTTTATTTCCCCCTGGAAGATGTTTATCTTAAATATAAATAAGGAAATGGTGAGGTTTATCATGCATAGTCACCCTTTTTCTTGCCATAGTCAAGGCAAGGTCTACAAGTAAAACTTTAAGACATTCAGCACAGGAGAATCATAATTACCACTTAGAATAATATTTCATCCTTTCATTTACTGGTAGGTCATTCTTTTTGTTTTTGTTTTTGTTTTTTGGGGGGGGGGGGCATCACTGCTCTCCGGTGGTGGGAGTAGGAGGCCCAGCCCCACTGCTGGAATTGAACCTCCGTCCCAGTGGGCCGCAGTCCCGTGCACAACCACTACGCCACCGGGGCTCAGCCCTGGTAGGTCATTCTTAATCAGTTTTATATCATTTCTAATTATGCTGCATCCAGTGGAGGAAGGAAACCTGGGTGCATTCTTTCTTTCTTTTAAATACTTTTTTGGGACCTCTTACATCTCTTATCACAACCCATACATTCCTCCAGTGTGTCAAGCACATTTGCACATATGTGCAAATCATCATTTTTAAAGCATTCTCTTCCCACTTGAGCCCCTGCTATCCATTGCCATTTCTTCCCCCTCACTCTGCCACCCACCCTCCCTCAAGAACCTTTGACAAATTATAGATTATTTTTTCCAAAATTTGCATTACCCTCCATCACCCCTCATCTACATTCCATTATCCATCCCCCTGGGAGAGGGTTCTAATTTGATCCTTGTGATCAGTTCCCCCTTTCTCGTCCCACCCTCCCCTAATCCTCCTGGTATATCTACTTTCCTTGTTGGCCCTGAGGGCTTTGTCTATCGTGGATTCCCTGTTATCTGTAGTAGTGTGCACATTCTGGTATAATCCAATTTGTAAGATAGAATTAGGTCATAATAGTGGGGTAAAGGAAGCACTAAAGAACTAGAGGATAGCTGTGCCAAATCGATGCAATAATTCACCCTAATGGTTCATCTCTTCCCTGTGATCCTTCTGTGAGGGGACATCTAATTGTCTATAGATGGACATTGGGTCTTCACTCTATGACCACCCCCCTCCCCACCACAATTCACCTTGGGTATAGTTTTATTCTGGTTATTAGATGCTCGATACCTTATCTCATTGACATCTCATGATCACAAAGGCTGTTGTGTTTCTTCCATGTAGGCTTTGCTGCTGCTCAGATAGATGGTTGCTTATTTATCTTCAAGCCTTTATGACCCCGGACACTGTATTTTGATGGCTAGGCACCATCAGTTTTCTTCATCACATTTGCTTATGCACTCATTTTGTCTTCAACAATCATGTTGGGAAGGTGAGCATCATAGAATGCCAGGTTACTAGAACAAAGTGTTCTTGTGTTAAGGAGTACTTGAGTTGAGGTCCAATGTCCATCTGCAACCTTAATTCTTAACATAGAGTTATGAGTACATAGTTCTATTTCTCTCTCTCATATATGTGTGTGTGTGTATTCTTTGTCCCTGGCTTTTTCCTCTATTTATTTTTTACGCCCCTCTTGTTTCACCATCTTCTTCAGCCTTTACAGCAGACAGAACACAGGGAAGACTAGGACTGGCCCCACCAAGGTATATGGTGTCCCTCACTAAGCCCTAGAGACACAGTGAGGGAAGAGTGCACAGTCTGGCTCCATTATGCTGAGGTGAGGCACAGAGGGCATACAGCAGAGCAACATGGGGAGCAGACTGATGAACACCCAGGGAATAACAAAAGTAGACTTCGGAGAGAGAGTGTTACACCCCATCAGAATTGACTGTGAAACACTAGGCCCACAAACAGCCCTTGAACTACTTATAGGCTTTTTCATTTTTGTCAGTGGCTATTTTTGGTTGCTATTGTTATTTTGTGTGTGTGTGTTTCACCTTTTTCTATTCCATTTTATTTTATTTGGGATGGTGGCATCACTGTCTATTTTATTTTTTATTAATTAAAAAATAATTTATTGTACTTCATTTACATAGTACTTTAGGCTCCCATTTCATCATTTCTACACAAATTGTACAGTGGCACTGGGTTTATTTTTTAAAAATACATGAACATTTTCATTTCCATTCTGGTGTTCTGTTTCCATAAATCTAGTTTCCCAACGCTTTTCCTTTCTCATCTCTGTTTTGTTGGTTTTGACCTTGTTTTTATATTTGGTTTTGCATGGTTTTTGCATTTATTAGTGTATCTGCATGTCTATCTACATAAGATAGGCAGGATAAACAATTCATAGATGAAAAGAACTGGACCAATGGTTCCCAGGGGGACAATGGAAGGAGAGGGTTAGCTCACCCAGGAACAAGGGAACAGCAAGTGAACTAAAATCCGTGGATACCTCGTGGGATTCTATCAAGGGCAATGTAGCAGCTAGGAATTACAAAAGCCAAATGAAGGTTGAATTAATTATTTCTTAAAGGAACTGAAGAACTCTCTGGATCAGCACTTCCCAATCTGTGGGTCACGGCCTCTTTGGGGTCAAACAACCCTTTCACAGGAATCACCAAAGACTGTTGGAAAACATAACAGTAGCAAAATTATAGTTATAGAGTATCAACGGAAATAACTTTATGGTCCAGTGTCACCACGACATTAGAAACTGTATTAAAGGTTCATGGCATTAGGAAGGTTGAGAACCACTGCACTAGATGCTCACATTACTCTCTGCACTAGATATTTTCTGTCCCTGCCTTTAGCTATAATTTCTTCTGTGAAATTTATTCATATGATTTTCTAAGAACATAATATTCAATTCAGATCATTTGTATTTTCTCTCAATTGACTTCACTAGTAGCCAACTAAGTGTTCAAGAGAAGGGTGTTTCATTATTTCAGGACTATTGATCACAGAAAACACGCTAACCCAAAAACTTGTCTAGGGAGTCTGAAGCATATCTTTCTTTTTAAGAGACAGAGATCCCACTTTTATATCATAGGATTCTTGTGTTACACATTGAAATCAGCTTAAAGATACCAAAAACAGCACATGGTGATGTTATAAACTGCATGAATCCCCGTGGACTGGAAGATAGTACATTTAGAGTGGACTTTGGGAGAAGAACAACCATCTCTCAAAGATTGTTATTGCTTAATGAGATCCGTGACCACGCATCTATTATGTGGGATAAATGTGGCTCCCTGCTGGCTCCCCAAAGCTTGCTGACAGTGGATGACTCTGATGTTATCTCCTTTTAACACCCTAGAAATGTTTTAATATATTCTCTTATTTCAGTAATATTGGAACATTGCTAAAATTCACTATGTAGAAAATATAAGAGCAATATTAAAATTGTGTCACTTGGGCATTCCATAAAGCAGTTTTGTGTTTTTAATATTAGTAACACTTATTTCAAGAGGTCATCTTGCACTTCCTAAAAGCTATTACTTGTTAGATAGGAATGTTTTCCAGGTAGTGATTGTTATGGGTCAAACTATGTCACCCAAATATCCGTGCTCTAAATCTCAGTCTCTTTGCCTGTGGTTATATTCCGTTTTTTTATTGTCCCTGATATGTTAATCATACAGCAACAGTGTAGAGTTTATCTTAAGTCAGTCTCTTTGGAAACATAAAAGAGATTAAACTCAAAGAAGACTAAGAAACTGGGGAAGGGCGATGTCAAGCCACATGAAAATCACCCAGCAACAGAGACCCACAGATGAGGACCTTTCTCCACAGTCCGCAAAGAAAGAAAGTTTCTCGTAGAACCAGTTCCTTAAATGTTAATTTGGTAGCCTTCTAAATAGGGAGGATCTAAACTTCTGTCAAATATGTGGCCTTGGTGCTGCAGCAGCCCTGGTAAGGGGTATGCTCACTCAGGGGTGACCCTGGGGTTAGGCATAGGGCTGCTAGGTTGGCCGTGCAAATCTGCCAGCAGTACCACAGGAGAAAGAAGAGGCTTCTGTTCCTCCAGAATCAACCCCTTGGTAGTGAGTTCAATTAGGCCAAATCCCCAGTTATAATCTCGCATAATGTGTTTTTAATAAATGTAAAAATACTGAAAACAGTGATTTTGGTTTTGCTCATGTCTGTGTGTGTATGTTAAGTTTAGGTTATTTCATGTACAGAGCTGGATGTTCTTATAAGGAGAAAATATTATTTCATTAGTATTTCCTATAGCTCCCTTGCTGACCCCAGAGACCGTGGTAGTGTAGTGGCCTCAAGGTCAGCAGTTGTAAATGTCCCAGCAGTGTCTCTGTGGGAGAAAGAGGAGGCATTCTGCCCCTGCAGAGGGTATAGTTGCAGAGTCATAAATGCACAGGGGCAGTTTCACTTATCCCGCAGAGTTGCTGTGCATCTGAATTGACTGAAGCCCAGGGCTCACACTCCCCTACCTACAGAGAAAAGCATACACTAAGCATGAGTGAAGAAGAATCAGCTTTCAAAGAAGACGCCTGGTTACTCATATTCAAAAGCTATATATAACTCTAAGAGTAGTATTAGCAGAAATATATTTGATCTTTCATTTTAGATTACAATCTGATCTTTGGGGGGAAATTTGAGCATACTGATTTTGATGCAAAAGGGAATTACCTTTTATGGAAATTTCTCAGAAGCATTTATTTGGTATGCTACAATCACATCATTCTTCATGGAAGGGGAAAACCAAGTAATTTTCAAGATGAACAGTAGCTCTGGTGGAGTATAGAAGAAGCGACATGTTTCTCTCACTGCCCCTATCCTACAACATCTCTTACCTTTTTACGGCAACTATAAAAGTATTATATAGGTGAAGATAAAGTAAGAGACTTGATTTTTTTTAATTAACCCATGATGGACAACGGCCATCACTGGTAATACCAAGTTCTGTAAAATATTCTTGATTGCCAATAATTTAGTCTTTCTCCATTCAGATTCAACAAAGAAGTGTCACTCAGCTTGAACCTCCACATAAAGAAAAGTTATGACCTTAAGCACCAGCAGTGAGCTACTAAGTAATGGAGCAAACTTTGTTGTTGTATACTAAAAAGGCCATTTTAAAGGACTTGAAGGGCAGATAAATCATATGTTAAGTGACTAACCTAAAGGGACAGTAAGTGAAATAATGCTGAAATGTATTCCTCAGTAAGTATCTTCTATTGTAAAGTAACTCATTGATTATATTTATAGATTTTTAAATGATTTACTTTAGCGATTGTTTTTAAAAGTCTCCTCTTGGCTTCAATGGATAATAAAGTACCAAAATCCCAACATGTTTCACTGTTCAATGTTTCATCTTTTTTTTTTTTTTTTTTTTTTAGGCATCACCGCCCTCAGGTGGTGGGAGTAGGAGGCCCAGCCTTTGCTCCTGGGAGCCGGAATTGAACCTCCATCCCAGTGGGCCGCAGTCCCGCGCACAACCACTACGCCACCAGGGCTCAGCCCCTAATGTTTCTTCTTGTATTAATAATGCTCAACTACTTATTTTTAAGTTAGTTCTCCTTCTCTTCACTAATTTTGCACATGCAGTTTCCCCTGCTTAGAACAGGGAAGGAGACTATCCACTATCTGGCCTAGAGGCCAGACCAAAGAAGGCCCACAAAGTCATCAAAACAAGAGTACATCACTGAGCCGGTCTGGGTAGACTGGAGAAGCCTTACCATAGAGAAGTCATTCCAGCCATCACATTCAACAAAACCCAAGTTACTGCCACAGTGTCTGACTTGGAGTGACCCCTCATGGGAGTTTCTGAGTTCTAACTCTGTAGAGGAATAGAATGCCCCATCTTTCTCCCGAGGAGGTTGAGGTTAGTAGCCCAACTCCTAACCACGACACCACTGGGCCATCACATCCTCACTGCCATAGAGTCAATGCTTACTCACAGCAACCCCAGGTGGCAGCACAGAAAGAGCTACCTCGGTGAGTTTCCATGGCTGAATGGAGGACATGTGAAGTGAAAGCCCCATCTGAGGGGGTGTTTACTGCTTGCCAAGTATGGCCCCCGATTAATATTCTAAATATACAAATGGCCCTTGGCATTAAAAAGGTTCCTCACTCTAGGTGAGAAAATTCACTTAATAGTTTTTGTGACACATTTGTGCTAATTAGCAAAAGCTAAATAGCTTCAGGGAGAAAACACATTAGGTAAGTACAGTGCAGGCTAGATGTTAGCCCTGTTTTTTTTTCCTTCTGCCAAATAACTAGCTTATAAGCATCAACAAAAAACTATTATTTCACCCAATTAATATGATCATACTGCCATATGTGATATATTGATTCTGGACTCTATGTCAGTGGCTGTAGTCCTATTTTGGAGAGAGTTTTTTGTTTGGCTAATGGAAGTTGGATGGTTTAAGGATTACGTCTCTAGTAGAAGGTATGAGCAAAATCACACTCTGTTCCCTTTAGAAGATAAAGCCATATATTGTAATGAAATGTGCAGTGATCTGGGGTTAGAAACCAATAAAAAGAAGCACAAGCTCAACATAACTTAAACATAAAGAACTCAAGAAAAAAAATTCAATCCTGGAATTTCATTATGAAAGATCCTATGACAAAATATTGAATGATATGGGAAGCATCAAGGAAAAATGGAAAGAATGTGCAGGGTCACTGTACAAGGAAGAACTAGTTGACACTCCACTATTTCAGGAGGTAGCAATAGAAACAAGAACAAATGGTCCTGAAGGAAGAAGTTCAAGTGCCAATGAAAGCATTAGCCTAAAACAAGCCTCCAGGAATTGATAAAATATCCATTGAAATTTTTCAGCAAGACTCACTAGTCTACCCTAGGATATTTGGAAGATAGGTACATGGTCAATTGACTGGAAGAGATCCATATGTGTACTCATTCTAAAGAAAGTTGGCCCAACAGAATCTTCAAACTATAAAACAACCTCATTGATATCACTCATAAGTAAAATTTTACTGAAGATCACCCAATAGTTGCAGCAATACTTTGACAGGGAACAGCCAGAAGTTCAGACCAGATTCAGAAGAGGACATGCTAACAAGGGATATTGTTGCTATCAGACAAACTTTGTCTGAAAGCAAAGATTACCAGAAAGATGTCTACTTCTGTTTATTTGACTATGCAAGCATTTGATGACGCTGATCATCAAACTATGAACAACCTTGAAAATTATGGAAATTCCAGGATACTTCATTATGCTTCTCAGAAGTTTATGTGGATCAAGAGGCAGTTGGGTGAACAGAACAAGGGAAAACTGCATGGCTTAAAATAAGAAAACATTTATGTCAGAGTTGTATCCTCTCTTCATAAATAATCAGAAAAGTTAGGTTTTATGAAGCATAATGTGGCGTCAGGATTTTGGGAAGGCTTATTAACAACCTTTGAAATGCAGATGAAACAAGCTTCTTGTGGAATGAAGCGGACTTGATGTACTTGCTGATGAAGATCAAGGATTTCAGCCTTCAGTATGAATAACAACTTGATGTACAGAAAACCAAATCCTCACCAATCGACCAACAGATTAAAGTTGTCAAAGATTGTGCCTTGTTGTATCCACAATCAGTGTTCACTGAAATAGCAGTCAGGAGATCAAAAGATGCGTTTCATTGGATAAATCTGCTGTACAAGACCACTTTTAAAATGTTGACTAGCATGGAGATTATTGAAAGGACTAAGGTGAATCAGACCCAAGCATGGGTATTTTCAATTGCCTCATGTGCATGTGAAAGTTGGGCATTGGATAGGAAATATTGAAGAAGAATTTTTTGAATTTATGTTCTTGGCAATTATGGTGCTGACAAAGAATATTGAAAGTACCTTGAATTGCCAAAGGAACAGACATGTTTGTCTTGGAAGAACTACAGTCAGAATGTTCCTTAGAGATGGCAAGATGCCACCTCCTATACATTGAACATGTTTTCAGAAGAGGCCAGTCCTTAGAGGAAGACATTGTGATTAGTGAGGTAGAGAGAAAGCAAAAAAGAGGAAGGCCTTCAACAATATGGATTGCTGCAACAGACTGAAGCACAGGAATACTTAGGAGGATGAGGTAGAACTGCACAGATTTTTCTTCTGCTGTGGCATGGAATTGACTTAGTGGCACATATCAACAGCATCATGATCCAGACAGGAGAGTCCGTCGATTAAAAAGAAAGGATCTCAATGAGAAAGACTGGCACACTGGCTATATGAATGGGCTCGGATACAGCATCAGGAGGGCAGTGCTATATTCTGCTGCTTGTAGGGTCACTGTGATGGGAACTCACTGGATGGCAACTTCACAGCAGCAGCAAACTGGATTCTGAATACTTACACTGAACTCCAAGATCATCATGAGTAGTAGATATTTGCATTGTTGATATTAGAAAACTGACACTTGGAGAAATTAAATAATTGGTATAACTACACGAGCCAATAGGTCGTTTCTTTCACACAGACACAACATGCTGCCATGGAGGTGATACCAAAGTGCAAGCCATAGAGCACTGCATCAAAGGACTGTGATAGTAATGTTCTGTGTCACTTGGCTATGATCTAACATAATGTGATCAGTTACAGGGTGGGATCTTCTGCAAACGGCCAACCAGTTGTGAGGTGATTCGTGAGGGGTGTCATAGACTTGACCGTGCTTAGTCCTGAGAGCAACAGAAGGGAGTGTGTGACCTGCACAGATCTGTTGACACTGTGGGGCAGCTGTCTTAGTTTTCCTTCTTGCGGGTCCAAATTTTATATTTGGCTCATCAGCCATCCATATGGTCTTCTCTGCCGCCAAGAGCCTGCTTGGCTGACCATGGATTCATTCACCTCTCCCTCCCCCAGCCTGCGACATTTCTGCTTTAGTTCTAGACATCTTGTTTCCTGGCATATTAATCTGGCAGCTACATCAGTCAGAAAAAGTCTCCAGTTTAACATGTGACACGTGGACAGACTGGACTTACCGGTTTTTATAACTGTTTGAGCTACTTTCTTGATATTATGGAGAATCAAGCCTAATCCAAATGTCATTTCTATCTAACTTAATACTTACTTATTAATGCTACTATTCATACATGAATTTCATCATATTACCTAGGAACTACTCTGTCAAGACATGTTCAACTTAAATTCAATCGACCTTTAATATAATATTGAGATCACAGGTCTAAGAGGGATGACACCAATTGGAGAAATTCAAAATATTAGACATTGTACAAGCACTTCAAATGTCATTTCAAATGATTTCAGAATGTCAAGGATATAGGAAGAGAGGAGTATATTTCAATAGGAAAGAAGAATTAATAGATTTAACAATCAAAAAATAATTCATAATCCTGATTAATCAATTCGTTCAAAAGAGGAAAGACTACCTTTACCCCTCAATCTTTACCCAACCAACCAACCAACTAAAGACAAACAACATGTATAAAAGACATGGAGAGAAAGCTTTGGCAATATAAAAGAATCTCTGACACACAATTCCTGAAGCCCTTGACAATTTCCAATTTTAATATATGTGCTACCGAAGTGAGCACAGCCCTTGACTATTTCCTAGTTGAATGGTTGTTCCTTCAAACACATCTAAAATCATCTGGGAAGACAGGCCTTGTCATCGGCTTTCAAAAGGTGCAACCTTGACCATGAAACTTTGAAGCAATGCTCTGTACCTGTGGGTCATCATAAGTTAGAATTAACTTCATCGCAACTGCTGACAAACAACTGGAAAATAGTAAGTCTTCCAGAAGGATCCAGGAAGAAGGGGAGAAATAAAGATCATTTGTGTTGGGAGAATGAGGGAAGATGTCATAGACATTTGTTTCTTTGTTGATGTTGGTTTTGTCATAGACATTTGTTAACCTCTTCCATGACATTCTCTCTGGTTCTTTCAACATACTTTGATTTTCTTATCATCTACACTGTCACCTCAACAATAGACTTTTAAGATTAAATATTGCTATATAATGTTCTCAAATTGTTCCTCCTATGATTTTCTATTCCCTAGTACATGGTCTTTTATTAGTTACCATTCAATACATACTGATTGACTTGAGGTAACCGACATTTGTGTATACACATGATCCACATGTCTTATTCCTAGCCAACAGTGCACAAACAGGAAGCTTTAAACCTCTGATGTTAATTTAAGAGTTACAGAATTCTTTGAAGTTAGCTGTTGCTCCACATTCATTATACTAGATGCTAACAAAAATAATTTTTGCCACTAATCAGCAGGGAAAATAAAGGTCCCTTCAGAGATTATAGACTGCTTCTTCAGCACCTCTCCTTGAGATGGGAAGCTTTATGCATTATTCTCCTCTTTATACCAAGCAGGAAGTAGACACTAAGATAGGCCGAGTACTTGTCTTAGGACAAGGAGTAAGTCAGATGGAGAGCTGGGAATCGAGCCCACTTCTCCTTGTTCCCCGTGTACAGCTTTTCTCAGCAAGCCATAATGCTTTTCAGATGGACTGTTTCCTAAAATGTATTAAGTTGTTAAAAATTCAATATGAGTATTGCATACTTTCCAACTTGCTACATTTCTCACTCCCTTACTAGAGCTATATACAGAAGCAATGCTGATGATTAAATTAGTCATTTCATATCTAAAATTTTTAGACAATACTTTATTAAAGTGGCAATGGTCAAACACCTGGATGAATCTGAGCTTTTCGAAAATAAGGCTATGGCTGGCTCTTTTAGCTAGTGGCGTGTAAGGTCCACAGTAGGGAAAATGATAAAAACAACACTGAAGCCTCCGTGTTCACAAAAGTTGGAAGACATTATGCAGAATAAGATTTCATCAACCACAGGAAGGACTTAAAAATATAACAATAGCATGTTCTTGAAAGACATAAAGAATTAAAGGAAATACAAAAATTCTATACTGAAAAAGTGGAGCTTGTAGGAGATTAGAAATGATTCTAGATACTTGTTTTTTATACAATAATACTTGTTTTATACAGTGATTCTAGATACTTGTTTTTATACGTTTGTTTCATTGGCTGGTGTTTTATCTATTGGTTCATTGAGAATTCTGGACCATACGCTACTAGTGTCTTTTTTTACAGAGGACTTGCTCTGCATTAACTAAAGTAAACATTGTAACAAGACCAGATGCTAATACTTCAATATGTTTCTTAACAATGATTATTGGAAACACTGTTGATTGATCACTATCATTACTGAAGAACTCAGACCCAGCTGTAGAATCTCATTAAAAATAGCAGTCAGGATGACCAGTACTAATCATGTCAATATTTAGCCAAAAGATCAAATTCATTCACTGTCGTGTACTTTTCTATTCACTCCTCATCTCTGAGATAACATATAGAATAACTCTAGGTCCAATAGTTTACCCCTAGATACAATCAAACTCTATAATTATTACTTGTATTATTTATTATACTGTGTCTTGCTTGAGGGACAGAGGTGTTTTAGTTTTGTGTTTTAAGTCAATTTACCTGGTATAGGTTTCTTGAGAGAAGATCAATAAATGCTAACTGGTTAACTTTAGAAAATTTTGAAGTAGGGATTTTATGTATTGTACTAAGCACCACCACCCTTAGACTAATACAAATTGAGCATTTTCATAAGTACATAATCAATCATAATGATGAATATTAAAATTAAAATACCAATATATTTTGGAATACAAAAACATATTCATAGTAAAACAATTTGTGCAAGTTGTCATCATTCACAAGTCAAAGTCAAAAGCCCCTGAAGTTTCAAATCCTATGAAATCTCTTATGGAAGAGGATGATTGTGGGACTGGGCTAGGAGAAACATGATGTGACCTTGGAACATCGCATGGTGATATGAAGCAAGACAGTATTTTAAAAAGGGCGAGGCTGACAGTAGGGCAGAAAAGACCATCTCAATGGGCTTCCAGTAAGCAAAGTGGAATGATTTGATCAACTAAATAATCAGCGATAAAACTGGTTCATCCCTAAGACAATACTGTATGAATAATTGAATAAACAATGGGTGGGGTGCAGAGGGGGGAACATCTCTTTCTAGAGAAGAATCACAAATCAGAAAAGCTGGGAAAGCATGAATGATCCAAGTGAACATTGAGAATAAGAGCATGTATAATACCATGACTGTCTTGCAGCTCTTGAAGTGACAGGGAGAAGAGGCTACTCTTCATTATTCTTGCAAAAAACAGCACACAAACCATTGGATTAGGCTGGACTATTTAAAAAACAAGTTCAATGGCACTCATCTATGTACAAGAAAGATCTTTCTATCAAGAAGTGATTATACACCAAGAAGATGTTCTAGCCCAACCCAACTGAAGTCCCGACATCTGATGCTAGTCCAGAAATCCCTCTTCAGGCACACATAGCCACATGCGAGCGCCGCAGTGCAGAAGAACTTTTAAGAAGAATGTTCATGGGAAGCAGGAAGATCACAGACCGGTAGGTGAAGTTGCATGGATCCAAAGTTGGTGGAAACCTGGCAGGGGCCACCCCTGGAGGCAGGCAGATTTCCAGCAGGCCAGAAGGCAGAGAGCAAGATCGTTTCACTTCATCTTGCTGTTAACCAAAATAATAATGACATCAAGGAAGTGTCATCAGGTTGTGAGTTGACTGACAAGTTTGACGCCCCCCCAGACAAGAGTGTCTAATTGACATAACACCTAAATAATACGATCATATAACCTTAACCTAATCACAAGAAAACATCAGACAGCTCCATATTGAGGAACATTACCAAATTGAGAACCCAGCGGTATTTATCAAAAGTGTTCAAGGTCATACAAGTCAATGAAAGGCTGAGGAACCACTTCAGACTGGAGAAATCTAAGCAAAATGTCAACTTAATGAAATACTCAATATAGAATGAATATAAGGAGAAAAACATCATGATGGAACAATGCATAAAATTCTGAAGAAGTCTGCAGCTAAGCTAGAGTATTTTTATGCACTTTTTTCAATTATATAATTAGTATAAACAGATGAGATGGTTATAAGGGGAGCTCTCTTTTTTTGCACATTTTCTTTAGGACTAAAATCATTCAAGAATTTTAAAACATAAAAACATCAGAACAATAAAGTACTTGTTCAGCTATGCCACTTGGATATGCCAACTCTTATGTGAAGCACAGGTAGGAAATATAAGGACAGTGGGCATAATAAAGCACACAGTTGTCCCTTTTTAAATAACCTAGCTGATCCTAGAAAAGGGAAAATGAAACACAAGCCTCAATGTGATCCTATTTGTATCACAGCACGAGAATGTGTGTCTGCCCATCAGGCTCATACCTCTGCCATCCTCATTTCATTTATATATTTGTTTTAACTCTCTCTTGGTCTCCCTCACCCCCTTCCACATTTAAATCATAATCTGTGTGTGACTGAGCAATGTTGTTTTCAACCAAGTGGCTGCTACTTATCATGTAGAATATTTTTCAGCAGTTCCCTGGAGTGCTGAAGCCGACGGCAATCATGTACTTAGCGTTTCCAGATTACTATTATAGGGTTTCTTTCTTAGATAGCCATCAGTGGCATTTCCCTGCCCTAACTGCAGAGAGATGAGACTATCCACTCCTACCAACAAAACTGGAGGGCCCTGGAAGAGGTGGCTATGAGACAGAATTGACTCAGTGGCAGCAAATTTGGTTCTTTTTGAGTAAAGTCACAAATTAGATCTAGTATAATTTAACCCTCTCCAGTTATTATGGGTTTTCTCTGTATCTGCATTCGTTTCCTCAATTCTTCCTTTGCAATTTTGTGAGAAGGGGAAGCTAAGGAAGCAGAATGGCAGATAACATAAAGCATATGTATTAATGTATATTTCCATGTGCTATATTTAATGTGTATTTTAATAATGTGATTTATCTACCTATACATATCTCTTGTATCATTACATTGAAACTATGTCCTGCCACAATAATATGAGCTGGCATGCTCAGTTATCTGAGAGTAATTTTTGTCTCTGTAGAGATGTGTGCATATACTGGGATGTAGTCCAACATCATGCTGATGTCAGTAATGTAAGCGCTCCACAGCTGATCGCAGGTGTCAGTCTCTGTGCTGAATCCACGAGTCTGGTTCTTTGTGTGTGATAATGTTTAGTTTATTGGTTTCTGTGTTCTTAACCTTAACTAATCCCAAACTCAAACACATTGCCATCAAGTCAACTTCAACTCATAATGACCCTAGACGATGGAGCAGAACTGCCTCTGTGAGTGTGTGGAACTGGAAATCCTTACAAGGGTGAAAAAAAGAGCATCCTCTTTCTCCTGCAAAGCAACAGATGGTTTCAAAAGGTTGTCCTTGCAGTTAGCACTCAACCTGTAAGTTTATGTAAAACTGTGTTTTGCCTAAAAATGTACATTCCTGATCTCTCTCGAATTATCTACATGTCTGATAAAACTGAACCTACAAGCACTCAAGCCCACAATCAGTCCTAGTTGAATATCCATTGTTCCTTAGATCAAATGCTGTGGATTAATCACATCACTGCACAGTAATTTTTTTAATTAACCAGGAGTCCTGATTGGCAAACTCTGATATAGCTGACCCTATTATCAATAAAGATCTGATCAATTATATTAATGTCTGTCAGTGCTTACCATGGTGAGCAATGGAATCAAAGCAAACTTTTTATCTGATTTTAGGAATCTTGAGGTCATGCACACCATTAACAAATTCCATTGCTAACCATGTGGTTTGTAGTTTAAATTTGTCCACAGGTACTTCAGGAGAAATGCCTGGAGATGATAGATTGAATGATTGACAAATATAGTCTATTGTTTTAACTATTTATAAATAAATGTCTGCATTATGTACATGTATTTTCCTTACACTTATTTTCACTCTTTTTCCTTATGAAAGAAGGTGGGGTGGGGGAAGCTCTTTGGCAGACCACAGTCAGATGTGAACAGCATTCTATTCAGGAAGCATAAAGCATCATATGTGTACACACACACACACACACACACACACACACCTTGAAAAACCTCGTGATGGAAGGTCAGTTCTATTTCGATGTACATGGTATTGACATATGAGTCAGAATGAACTTGATAGTAACTAGGTTTTGTGTCTGCAGTTTCTCAGTGGCTGCTCTTATTTCTCTCTCAGAAACTGTAAAATAAATGCTTGGAGTCATTTTCTTTTGTGTGCCTAAGGGAGAAAAAATGGTCAAAGATTGCTACTTCAGGTTCCTTTCTGTGATTTGCTGATTTTTAAGGAAATGTTATGACTCTTATTGCAGATGGAGCTCGCTTGCACAGGGGGTGTGGAGCAGGATTCTGGGACACGGCAGGCATGATGGCTCCGTTCTGCTGCGTCCCACCCAGAAGAGAGTCTTGCTAATCCTCTTTGGCATTCATCTCTCAATCTTGGTGAACTCAAGTCGCTTCAATCTTTGAAAGTTTATTTTTGACTTAAGTGATTTTCCTGCTATAGGCGGATTTTTCAGGTGTCTCGCCAGCTTAACTGCTATCTGAATAAGCTTTGTTTATTTTCCTTGGCTCTTCATAACCGGGCTAAGCTCTCTTCCAAAGGGTCACAACATGTGCTGCTCAAATGCTTTCTATTCTGAGCATGCAGTCAGTAATTATTTTCTTGCTTTCCCTCATGTACAAACGATCTCCTGATACTCATTTTGAATCTTTTCCCACAGCCCTTTCCTTCTGGAAGAAAGGGGGTGGGGTGGGGGAGGAAAGCCCTTCAGCAGTCCTCAGTGCGAGGTGAGCAGCGTTCTAGTCAGGAAGCATAAATCATGCTTCATAGTCACAAATATACAAGTAACCCTTCCCCTTCCTGCTGTTTTCAATTACTCAGATTAATTTATTTCCAAACTTGTTGGCACCCCCTCAGCTAAAGCACACAGCAAACACATCCACAGCGAGTTCCAAATGAAATATCAATGCAAAATATCTAAGCTTCAAAGTTCATTTGATTCAGTCATTCTACAATGTAATAAAATTGTAGTGTGTGGTTCATGTTTAAGTTATTTCTAGGCATAATTTTGACTTCAGTCCTGGAATTTCAGAAGAAAACTATCAATGAGAGGTTTGACAACATGAATGAAAAATAAGCTAGACTTAAAGTCACACACAAATTAGATCTCTACTCATGCATCCAGTAGATGTCTCCCAAGCTTGCAGGCAAGATCTTTAGAAACTAAATAAATTGGTTGAGATATTTGCTTCAATATTTTATTGAGGCATTCTGAAATGTTCAAATGCCTGAGCTTTGGATACTTAAAAATTTTACCTAATAACTGTCACAATATGCCTTCGCGGAAATCGAATAAAATATCATGGTAGAAAACTAGCAAGGTAAGTTATCTTGTCAAGCATTCTGCCAATGATCACTTAACATATCCCAGGTAATATCTCTGAATAAGGTGAACTATCTTGACTGTAACAGTATTGTTTAGTAGTATAAGATAAATCGTGTTGGAAAGGGGAGATTGCTCCAACTCACTTTTTCCACATTTATTTATGGGATCTATAGAATGAACTGAAGTAAAATAAATGGTAGGGGAATATTTTCAGGAATAGACTTGTACTATAGAATGAGGACTTGCATATCAAGTTTTGAAACTAAACACTGACTCCCCCACCTCCCTCCCAAGGTACAAAATGAGAGAAGAACCTGAAAGAGATAAGGGGCTGGGGTAGGGGGTTGAATCTTGCAAAACCTTAAAACAATTTAAGTTCAATTGAAAACATCACAACCAGCTTAATATTAGCAACATATATTTAGACACTGCATTATGTTCGTCTTTCTCCTACACCATCTACTTTGATATTTTCCTACTTCCGTCCACTTTATAAAGCCCACCTACTTCTGTTTTTCTGCTTTCCTCATTCCCTTTTCATTCTAATGTTCAAACTCAACTGAATGGATCTGAGAACATTTTTGCTTGGCCAGAAGCAACCTATCTTGAGAATCCAAAGTTGGGCAATTGCTTCATAAGGTGCTTTTTGTTTATCTGGATATTTTGTATCTTGTTCACTTTGGATTGTTTAGCTGTTTCACGACCAGTCCGGAAACCGCACTGAGACCTGTTCACAGGAGGGATCATAGCATTTATTTGGAGAATGCATGGCTAAGTACAGAGGAACCATCAAGAGGCTCTAACTGACCAAGAAGAAAGACCCAGGTAGGCAAACAGACTGATAGTTCTCCACACTTGTTCCCACCCTCTCTTCCTATCTAACGTTGGCTTGCAATGTCCAAGTCTTCATGGATACAGTCAATGAGTACAACTCTCCCACAATTTCTTCCCCTTAGCTTCATCAAGCACTTGTAAGCAAAATTTAACTTTCAGTACAAAATCTTCTTCTGTCGCATGAAGGGTTTAGGAAAAAGAAACATGAGGTCCTTCCTTGGAGAACTTCCTAAAAAAAAAAACAAAAAAAAACAACACTGAAAACGGGTCTTCACCGAGGTCAGTGTCTGTTCTTTTTGCTATAGTGCTGGTTTGTGTGATGGCTGTTGACTTGGGCTCCTTCGTGGTTCGCGCCCACGGGGGCCTGATGCACAGAGGAATGCACGTGGCCCGATTCTCACGCGTGTTCCTGTGCTGGAGCCGACACTTTCAGTCCCGGGGTCAATCCACCTCACTGAGTCTTCCTCGTGCACGATGCCCTCTGCTTTTTATACGCACTGCACAGAGAGAAATGATGGGGTGCGGTGGGGAGACTGATGCACTTATCCAGTGCTTGGAATATTACCGAGTGTGTTATATTAACGAAACCCAGTTAAGGACACAGGTAATGAGAGGAAAAGAGTGTTTCTGGATGTGTTGAAACATAAAATGGATCCGTTTTTAAATAAGCTACCATACATGTATCTTTCTGTGTGGAAAGTTCCTGGCTACTTCCTGGATTACATGGCGGCCCTCCCTTTCATGCCTTGTCTACCTACGATATCAAATGGTGTTTCATTCATTGTTAAAGGATGTGTATAGTGTCAGCAAACTTAAAGACAGGAGAGTCCATTCTGCCCCTCACGACAATTTAAA